>OY856411.1:1357978049-1358503049 GCA_963693085.1 Alisma plantago-aquatica | reverse complement strand
GACCTTTCATCATGGCTTCACAAAATGCCCAATTGGGCTAGGAGATAGTTTATGGCAGAGATCAGGAACCCTAAGAGAGACCCCCATAGCCTATAAATAGACCCTCATGTGGTCGCTCTCACCCTCACGAACCCTGGCGGAAGCTCCCTAGATCCTCGCAACCTCTCCCTCTCTCTATTGCTAGTTCTCTAGCGAAAAACCACCGTGGCACCGCCACGTCATTTTGAGAAGAAAGGGAGGAAGACAAGTGTACAAGGACCCTTGGATTAGGGCCCATCGTGGACCGAGAAGGATCCAACGGACTGACAGAGAGGGGTGCACACACGATCACGTTAGTGGAGGTGCATATCAAGGATCGTCTGATCATGTGTAGTCCAAGCGGACTACTGATTGAACGATGGCAAAAATTTGGTAATTCTCTATCTCTAATTGAAATTACAGAAAAAAGGTTTTTCCTTGCTAAAATCATAGTAATAGCTAGGAATCTCCGATGGAATAACTTTATATATGAAAGTTGCTTAGAAAAATACAAGGAATAGGATAAAAATGGTTTGATAACCTGATTCTATCTCGTTTTACAAAAGTACCTTAATTTGATGGAAAAAGGTGTTAAAAGGTAATTAGAAACCCTAATTGAATAAAAAGGGTGAATCTTTGTGGATTAATACGTTAATTTGAAAAGTATTAACTGGTTTATTATTAAGATAGAGTTTTCATCCATTTTGAATGTTAGATTGGCTAATTTAGGGTTTTAATCATTAAATGAAGGATAATATGTATAGAAACCCTAATTTAGGGTAAAAGAAGAGAAAAACCTTGTTGATTTCAAATTATGGAAAAGGGTTGCTAAATAACGATCCTAAGTCTGTTAGGAATATTAAAATGAGAAATTCAAAGGTTTTAGGTAGTTTTGATGAACTAGGGTTCATAATGTTAAAAGTGGAGATAAAACCCTAATTTCCAAGGAAACCCTAAAATTGGAATAGAAATCCTAAGAAATAAGATGAGTTTGGATAAATAATGATAAAATGAAGTTTATATGTTTATTTCAGGATTTCTATTCATCTTTTCTTGCTTGGTTGGATTTTCCCGCTTAATTGATTCTGTCATCAAAACTACCATTACAGGTATGTGGTTACACTTACGACTATTCTAAATTAGTTTTCTGAGGATTTTATCGATGTTTCCATCGTGGCTTGAATTAAACTGTTGGATGAATTTAATTCATGCAAACTATAATGTGGATATGACTATCACCTAAGATATGTGCCTACTAACTCAGATCCTAGTCCCCTCTGTAGCTTGATAGATTGACCTAGTACATGGCTACCTGTGGGGTAGGTCCATCCGGTCATTGAATGACTTAGTACATGGCTACCAATGGGGTAGGACCATCAAGTCACCATGAGTTAGGGATTGGGCTACCTTTGGGTAGGGCCATGCGACTCCATAACCCTAAGTATTGGCTACCTGTAAGATAGGACCATGGGGGTAAGGATCTACCATATGAGAGAGGTAGTATCCATGTCCACTACAGGGACAACACAGAGATAGAGGATAGGTAAGGATTGAGTAGTATTGCTTAAAATGTAATCTTGTATGTTAAATGATAATTGGTTGATTACATTGCTATCATAGTTGCACAATTTTTGTAATTCCCCACATACCAGCTTTATGATGACCACATATTTGTTTGTCGGCATTTTAGGTACAAACCCAAAAAGGACAAATAGTAAATTGTCACATTGTGAATACCTGAATTAAAGTTCAAGGAGGATTAGTTAGAGTAGAATTCATATGTGGATAGAAGTTTAGAAATCCAATTTTTTCAAAGGTATGCAAAATTTTATTTATTACAACTTTTCAGTATAGTCTGGTAAAGTTTGATAATTATTGGTGTTTATTTGTCGAGCCTTGATCCAAAAATTGGAATAACGACTCTGACCTCCTGGTCTCCCTTAATTGGGGGTTACTAGAAGGCGGGGTCATTACATTTGGTATCAGACCCAAGGTTCCACATTTAATCCTTAATAATTATAAATTTTACAAACTCTGTAGAACCCAAGGGAGTTATTTGAGGATTATCTGAAAGATAGAGGTGTCTAGAAAAGGATCACGACTGGGGGCTGGAAAAATTTTCCTCCGCACTGCTAGTCGGAATACAAGGACTCCCGGACCCATGTGACTGCCTGGCCAAAGTCTTAGGGTATGATTCGAAATAAGATACCTTTAGGACTTTCTCTCTTTCTCATCTTATTCATCCCTTCTCATCACACATTCTATGGGTATGGGTGAGGAAAATTTTTAACTTACTCACATCCTTAACTTTCTCTCTCTTCCCCACCCTCATGTGGTATGGGTGAGTAAGTTAAGGATTAAGGAATATTCCATCAAATTAATAAAAGATACGTAATGAGACATCATTGACATAAATATATTTCATTTAAATATAAACTAAAGGTCTGTTTGTTATGCTTATGTAGATGGCTTGCGTGAAGACTGTGGCTGTCCCAGATGCCACCAATGGTGGTGGACCTTCCCATAGGGGAAAGGTGTCTTCCGAGAAGAGGAAGAGGAACCACAGTGGAGATTCCTCAAAGAAGAGGAAGAGACCTGAAGAAACCACTCATGAGGTCCCTAACCCTGACCTGATACCCTTCAACAACCTTGATCAAGAAGAATACCAAGGGTATGAGGAGCAACATGAGTATGAGGAGGTGGCCCAGATGGAAGAAGATCAAGCTGGTGGTCCCGAACCAACCATGATAATCCACACCCCTGATGCTTTGTGGATGGAACAACAGAAGAAGCTGACAGAGGCCATAAGTGCCTTGGCTCTCCGAGACCTAGCTAGAGGTGAAAATGGCGAGCCACTTCTTGTTCGTCCTCGATTGGGAGCCACCATCTTGGACTTCGTCAAGCTGAACATTGAGAAGTTCTGGGGAGAAGATAAATCTGAGGTAGTCGACAAGGCAGAAGCTTGGCTGCTTGCAGTCGAGAATGGATTCTGCATGCTTGAGGTACAGCCGAGCAAGAAGGTCCTCTTTGCTACTCATCTCCTGGAAGGAGCAACCAAGATATGGTGGGAGACTCACATCATAGGCCGAGATCTAACTGAGGAACCAATGGCATGGGCTGACATCAAGAGGATCTTCATCACCAGATTCATCCTTGTCTCAACTAAGAAGGAAAAGGAAAGGGAGTTCACCAACATGACTCAAGGGAACTCATCTGTGGCAGACTTCGAGCGCATGTTTCGAATCCTGGAGCGTTTCGGGCATATGATGGATGAGGAAAGAAGGGTGGATCACTTCATAGAGTGTATTCACCCTGCCATCAAGCCCCATGTGATGGCAAGTAAACCCAACACCTTCACTGAAGCTTACAACACTACTTTAGACATGGAGAGGACTGTGATGCTTGCCTAGTTTCCACCCAAGGGGTATCTAGGTTTCACTGAAGGAAATCAAGGTCAGAAGAACAATCACAAGAAAAGTCACGGGTGTCAGCAGGACAAAGGAAGACATGTAGGGAAAGGGAAACCCCATCAAGAGAACAAACGACCTCGATGCCGCACCTATGGGAAATGGCATACCGGTGAGTTCCGCCACAAGAAGAGGGTCTGCTACCGTTGTCAACAAGAGGGACATATACAAGCTGCTTGTCCTCTATCAGACCCAAGAGGACTAGGTCCAGTAGCAGCCCCACCTGTAGCAGTGGCCCCACCTACGGGAGAAAGAAGACAAGCTCGAGTGCTTGCTATTGATAATGAGGAAGATCAAGATAATGCTAATCGGTTGATCGAGGGTAATATCCCTTAGAGTTTTCCTTTATGTTTTAAAGTTAAGCATGTAATGGTCTAATGGATGATGAAAAACAATGTAGGCATGCTTGAAGTCATGGGACATAATGTAAAACCTTTGTTTGACTCTGGATCTACAATACTTTCATTTTGAGAAATCTTGCAACTATGCTTTGTTTGGATATCAAGGATTTAGGGTATGCATTAGATGTTACAACCCCAAGTGGTCAGATCTTTACATACCTTTTGAAAACTCTGGTGATACCTATGAAATATCGAGATCATGAGTTTCCTACAGACTTTATCCTTCTTGATATGAATGACTTTGATGTGATCATTGATATGCATTGGCTTTATACTTATAGGGCTAATATTGACTGTAGGGAGAAGAAAGTGATCATTAAGAAACCAGGTCACCCACCTTTTATCATTAGAGGTAGGAAGGATGCCACCACCAGCGTGTATGTGTCAGCCTTGAAAGCAGAGTGGATGATAAGTAAAGGTTGTCGAGCTTTTCTGGATGTAGTTACCAAGCCAGAACCTAGGGTGCAACTATTAGAGGAAATAGAGGTAGTTAGGAGCTATGCAGATGTTTTTTCAGATGATCTACTTGGGATTCCTCCCGAGAGAGAGGTAGAGTTCACCATAGAGCTAGCCCCTGGGACAAGCCCTATTTCCCGAGCACCTTATAGAATGGCCCCTATGGAGTTGCTCAAGTTGAAGAAACAATTGCAGGAATTACTAGACAAGGGTTTTATCCGCCCTAGCACATCACCATGGGGGGCACTGATTCTTTTTGTAAAGAAAAAGGATGGTTCACTCCGAATGTGCATAGACTGCCAGATGATGAATCAGGCTACCATTAAGAACAAATATCCTTTACCCCAGATAGATGACTTGTTTGACAAGTTGAAGTCAGCTTGAGTCTTTTCCAAGATCGACTTGAGATCAGGTTACCACAAGTTGAGAGTTAAGAGTGAGGACATCCCGAAAACAACTTTTCGAACCTGTTATGGCCACTATGAGTTTGTGGTTATGCCTTTTGGGTTGTCCAATGCACCCAGTGTTTTCATGAACCTTATGAATAGTGTGTTTCAACCTTTCCTTGACTCTTTTTTCATAGTGTTCATAGATGACATACTAGTTTACTCAGATGACTTAGATCAACACCGAGACCACCTAAGTAAAGTCCTTGATATCTTGAGAAAGTAGAAGTTTTATGGGAAATTCTCTAAATGTGAGTTTTGGATAGACTGAGTCATGTTCCTCGGACACATCATCTCAGGAGGAACGATCACCGTAGATCCAGCTAAAGTGTCAACAGTACGAGACTGGCCTGCACCAAAGAACCCCTCCGAGGTCCGAAGCTTCTTGGGGTTAGCAGGATACTATCGACGTTTCATCAAGGATTTCTCAAAGACCACCTTGCCTTTGACCATGTTGACTCGGAAAGATGTGAAGTTTGTATGGTCTGATGTGTGTGAAGCTCGTTTCCAGGAACTTAAAGATAAGCTGACCACAACACCAGTTTTGACTCTACCGTCAGGCAATGAGGGTTTCATGATTTTCACCGATGCATCAAATATGGGACTTGGTTGTGTCTTAGAACAGAATCAACATGTGGTTGCATATGCCTCTCAGCAGCTCAAGCCCAACGAGGTGAATTACCCAATGCATGCCTTAGAGATGGCTACTATCATTCATGCATTGAAGATTTGGCGACATTACCTATATGGTGCTACCTTTGAAATCTTCACCAACCATAAGAGCCTAAAATACCTACTGACACAAAAAGACTTAAACCTACGACAACGACGATGGATGGAGTACATTAAGGATTATTACTTCACCATCGCTTATCATCCAGGAAAGGCAAATGTTGTAGCAGATGCTTTGAGTCAGAAATAGCTCAGGTGTGCAACTGTTTTATCCAGTCGGTGGAAGAGTTTAGAAGAGCTGGTAAAATGGTCTCCTCAACCGTTTGATGACCGAGTTCGTTTGGCCAATATCCAGATATAGTCAGAATTGTTGGGTGAGATTGTAGCAGCACAGTTGGCCAGTGGAGAACTTGACAAGATGAAAGGCTTGATGAAGAAGCCTCAGACCCATCTTTCTTTGGGAATAGACGGAGGGATTAGATTTGAGAATCATATATGGGTCCCAAATGACTCTCCATTGAAGGAACGTATCCTACAAGAGGCTCATGGTTCTAAGTACACAGTGCACCCGAGAACTACTAAGATGTTTAAGGACATGCAAAGGTTTTTCTGGTGGCCAGGAATGAAGAGAGATATTGTGGCATATGTGGCCAACTGTCTTACGTGCCAAATGGTGAAGGCTGGACACCAACAACCTGACGGACTTTTACAGTCTATAGAGATTCCAGAGTGGAAATGGGAGCATATCACCATGGATTTTGTGGTGGGTCTACCTTGTATAAGAAAGGTCATGATGCTATATGGGTGGTGGTAGATCGCCTTACCAAGTCAGCACACTTCCTTGCCCTAAAAACCACTACCAAGGTGTTAGATTTAGTTGAGTTATATATTAGAGAGATAGTGTGTTTGCATGGCGTACCCGGTTCCATCATCTCCGATAGAGACCCAAAGTTTACTTCCAAGCTATGGAAGCAAGTTCAAGAGGAACTAAGTATAGGGTTGAAGTTCAATACCGCTTATCACCCCCAGACAGATGGTTAGTCATAAAGGACAATCCAGACCCTAGAAGCTCTATTGGGAACAAGTGTGCTCGATTGGGGTGGATCGTGGGAGCAGTACTTACCGTTAGCTGAGTTTGCCTACAACAACAGTTACCAAGCCAGTATCAGGATGCCTCCATATATAGCTCTTTATGGGAGACCGTATTGGTCACCACTTCACTGGGATGATGTTGGTGAAAGGACCTTGTTGAGGTCAGATGAACTCCAAGTGTATGCTGATAAAGTCGCTTTGATCAGGAAAAGGCTAAAGAGAGCCCAGGATCGATAGAAGTTGTATGCTGATGTGAAGTGGACTGATGTGCATTTCACTGTGGGAGAACATGTTTTTCTGAAAATCCGACTTCTCTGAGCTATAGATAAGAACAGAGGAAAGTCGAGTCACCGATATGTGGGTCTGTTTGAAATATTGGAACGAATTGGTGAAGCCACATATCATTTGGCATTACCCCCTCAATATAACATGATGCATGATGTGTTACACGTGTCCAATATGAAGTGATATGTGCAAGATCTGAGCCATGTGTTGAGCATTGAACCCAATGAGCTTCATGGGAAGCTAACTTATCTTGAGTTACCTTTACAGATTCTAGATACCAAGGTGAAAGAGCTCAGAAATAAGAATATAGAGATGGTGAAGGTTTTTTGGAAGCACCATGGAGAGGATGAGGCCACATGGGAGCTGAAGATGGACATGGAAAAAGCATATCCTGAATTGTTTGTTTGATTATTGAATTTTGAGGGCAAAATTCCTATAAGGAGGGGAGGATGTTATAACCCCATTTTTCTAAAGCATGTAATGAGAATTGTAAATCTCCTTTTATAAAATAAATGAAATCAATGGTTGATTTGATGGTTTGATTTAAATGGATTTCATGTATGATAACCTTATATGTTTTCTTAATGGGCCTTATTGGCCATTGAGCCCAAATGAGGGAAAAAGAAAAGAAAAAAAAGAAATGAAAAAGGAATTCAATTGGATAAAGGAATAAAACAAGAAAATAGATAAAAGAAGAATAAAAGATTGAGGAATATTTTCCAAAATGAATATTTCGAGATATTAAGGTTCCTTGAGGTTCAAGGAACTCAGGATAATAATATAAAGGCAAAGGAAAGAGAAAGTATATGGAAAATATGAATAAATAAGTGTTAACTTGCAACTAAAGGAAAAGGAATCATTTTATTTAGATAATAATCCCAATTTTTGCAGGATGAAAGTTAAAAGCATAAATGAGATTCCCTTAAATTTTGAGATAAAAAAGAGTTCTAATTTGAGAGTTATTGCTTTTTCAAGTTATCCTCAAATATGGATTTAATTAGGAAAAAGGAAATTCTTTACTTTCTTTTTGGTTGAGCGTGTGTAATGTTGGACGTTGGATCTTGATCCAACCGCCACTTCTTTTCGTCAAGTCCCAGAAGGACTCAGACTCCAATCGTGAAACAGGGGAACTTTCCCCTTGGGTTTCCGATCGTTTCAGTGCATGTGCACTCATGGGAGGTGTCCCATTGCATTTGGGAGAGAGAGACGAAGGTTCTCGACCCTGGGTTGATGACCTTGCATCATAGCTTCGCAAAACGCCCAATTGGGCTAGGAGATAGTTTATGGCGGGGATCAGGAACCCTAAGAGAGACCCCCCATAGCCTATAAATAGACCCTCATGTGGTCGCTCTCACCCACACGAACCCTGGCGGTAGATCCCTATATCCTCACAACCTCTCCCTCTCTCTATTGCTAGTTCTCTGGCAAAGAACCACCGCGGCACCACCACGTCATTTTTAGAAGAAAGGGAGGAAGACGAGAGTATAGGGACCCTTGGATTAGGGCCCATCGTGGACCGAGAAGGATCCATAGGACCAGCAGAGAGGGGCGCACACACAATCATGTTAGTGGAGGCGCGTATCAAGGATCGTCTGATCCTGTATAGTCCAAGCGGACTACTGATCGAACGGCGGCAAAAATTTGGTAATTCTCTCTCTAATTGAAATTACAGAAAAAGGTTTTTCCTTGCTAAAATCATAGAAACAGCTAGGAATCTCCGATGGAAGAACTTTATATATGAAAGTTTCTTAGAAAAATACAAGGAATAGGATAAAAATGGTTTGATAACCTGATTATATCTCGTTTTACAAAAGTACCTAAATTTGATGGAAAAAGGTGTTAAAAAGTAATTAGAAACCCTAATTGAATATAAAGGGTGAATCTTTGTGGATTAATAGGTTAATTTGAAAAGTATTAACTTGTTGATTATTAAGATAGAGTTTTCATCCATTTTGAATGTAAGATAGGCTAATTTAGGGTTTTAATCATTAAATGAAGGATAATATGTATAGAAACCCTAATTTAGGGTAAAAGAAGAGATAAACCATGTTGATTTAGAATTATGGAAAAGGGTTGCTAAATAATGATCCTAAGTCTGTTAGGAATATTAAAATGAGAAATCTAAAGGTTTTAGGTAGTTTTGATGAACTAGGGTTCATAATGTTAAAAGTGGAGATAAAACCCTAATTTCTAAGGAAACCCTAAAATTGGAATAGAAATCCTAAGAAATAAGATGAGTTTGGATAAATAATGATAAAAGGAAGTTTATATGTTTATTTCAAGATTTTTGTTCATCTTTGCTTGCTTGGTTGGGGTTTCCTTCTTAATTGATTATGTCATCAAAACTACCGTTACAGGTATGTGGTTACGCTTATGACTATTCTGAATTAGTTTTCCAAGGATTTTATCGATGTTTCCATCGTGGCTTGAATTAAACAGTTGGATGAATTTAATTCATGAAAACTATAATGTGGATATGACTATCACCTAAGATATGTTCCTACTAACTCAGATCCTAGTCCCCTCTGTAGCTTGATAGATTGACCTAGTACATGGCTACCTATGGGGTAGGTCTATCACGTCATTGAATGACTTAGTACATGGCTACCAATGGGGTAGGACCATCAAGTCACCATGAGTCAGGGATTGGGCTACCATTGGGTAGGGCCATGCAACTCCATAACCCTAAGTATTGGCTACCTGTAAGGTAGGACCATGGGGGTAAGGATCTACCATATGAGAGAGGTAGTATCCATGTCCACTACAGGGACAACACAGAGATAGAGGATAGGTAAGGATTGAGTAGTATTGCTTAAAATGTAATCTTGTATGTTAAATGATAATTGGTTGATTACATTGCTATCATAGTTGCACAAATTTTGTAATTCCCCACATACCAGCTTTATGATGACCACATATTTGTTTGTCGGCATTTTAGGTACAAACCCAAAAAGAACAAACAGTAAATTGTCACATTGTGAATACATGAATTAAAGTTCAAGGAGGATTAGTTAGAGTAGAATTCATATGTGGATATAAGTTTAGAAATCCAATTTTTTCAAAGGTATGCAAAATTTTATTTATTATAGCTTTTCAGTATAGTCTGGTAAAGTTTGATAATTATTAATGTTTATTTGTCAAACCTTGATTCGGAAAACGGCTCTGACCTCCTGGTCTCCCTTAATTGGGGGTTACTGGAAGGCGAGGTCATTATAGTCACGATCTATACATATGACATCCTCCCAAAGGACGATCAACATGCTATCCAATTGCTCTATATTGTCTAACTATACTATCAACACCTTGGAGTTAGGGCCTAAGGAACTAAACAACTCATGTAGAATAAAATGTGGGGGCGGAAGCTTCAGAACCATAGGGGGCTTCTTAGTTGTTGTTGTTGTCTGCATGTATATATTCTCATATTAGCTTCTTATTATATATAAATTTCAATATACATTTGTCATACCTCAAGAAATATAACGATTCGTTTGGACACCCAGTAAAGCCACCTTCTACATCTTCAATCATGGTGGCATCTTGATGCTCTTATGGGAGAGGTACTTCCCTCCATGTTCACGATATGTGGGAAGGGGAACATCGTGAACCATATCAGTGAGTGGATAAGCCTCAACACATGCCACGACGTTGTATGATGGAGCATCGATCGCAAGGTGACATTTTCTGGCCACCTATAATTTAATGAAACATAACATTCAAATTGACACACATATATATTAACTTGAGTGATTACTTTATCACAATGTATATATAAAGTAACTTAAATTGAATCCTACCTCGACTGTGCCATGTGGGTCTAATGGAATACACCTAATACACTCCATGGGCGTGTGATGTTGTATAGATCTGTGACTACTAGAGAATCTTGCATCGTCTAAGAAGCCTTAAATCCTCCAAGACTGCATTATTCAATATTTGCACATCCTTTTGGACGATTCTCGTTATCTTGGTAGATTTTTGCTTATGTTAGGATGTGCCAAAAAAAGATTATACCCCAAACCCAGCTCTAGTGGCCCTAACACATCTAGGGTGCTCTTTCATTCCTAGAGCAACCACAAATTGGTCATGTGTGTTCGAAGGGGTGAACTTGCCCTCATTTTCTTGCTCACCCAGCTCTAACTAATCATCATCAAAACTGACTAATCAATAAAACTTAACAATCCAGGGAAAAAAGAACATGGACATGCATTGTGAGACCAAGCAATTCATGATTTTTGAAGCCACCTCATGGTTGCTTGGATGGGTATTTTTCCAACTTTGTTTTTCCTTGCATATGTCCATTCAATATAGCTAGGTAACTGTCAAAAGCACTAGAAGAATCCACAGTAGAAATAGTAGAAGTAGAAGGCTCTTCTTCTTGCTCTCTCAACTAACGCCATTTAATATAGCCACCTGAGCCCAACTGGTGGTTCTACACATTTTTGTCACACCTATATTTTTTAGCATGATGAATAACATGATTAATTCAATCAGAAATATTGTTAATTAATCATAAGAAATGATAATAATGTAAATTGTTCAATACCTTGAACACATCTGGTTTTTTCTACTCAACAAACTCCAATGAATCATTTTTATCAAGATAGGTCCATGTAAGAGTGGGGTACTTATCCTTCTTGTCTCCAAACATGTAGTCTCTTGAGAGGATTGCCTACCAATCCCTATTTCTTCTCCTAACAAACTTCATAATATACTTGCAATGCAACTTTTCCTCAAGCTCATACTGGTCCTAAAAAGATTCAACATTCACAACTTTTCAGAAATGTGAAAAGAAAGAATATGAAAATACTGTAAAAATGTAAATGCTTCTGTCTCACCTCTAACTCCTTCCAAATGAGTTCCTTAGTGACTTTTCTCACTTGTCTCAAGTCTTTAAAATTTAGAGTACTTTGCTTTGACCAAGGATCCCATAGTAGTTGACAAACTACTTAGTAATTTGCATGCATGCTTCATTAAATTCAACTACACTATTCTTCCCTTCCCTTTTGAGGTAATATCCATCAAATTTATCCTTCTCTTGCACGTAGATTTATTATCATTTTCATCACCTTGGTCAGGATGCCAAGAAGTTTCCACCCACTCAAGCTCCTTACACTCGAGATACCTGTGCTCCTGGTTTGATGTCATCTATAAAATCAAACGTAAACATACAAAAAAGTCAAATTTCATATGACAAATTCAGATCACATATGAATAGGTCAGATCAAATATGAAAAAGTCAGATAACATATGAAAATATAAACATGTTATATAATGCAAGTAACATATGAAATATCACATGTAGTACACCTTAAACTAATATCCCTTATGTGTGATCTTCACGTGTATAGTTAGCACTGTTAGATTCAACATTTACATTTGGTAAGATAATAGAGAATGGACTAGAGTCATCATACTTGTGATAATACTCTTCTTCATCAATAGGATTTGAAAGGAATTGTCTTTTCCCATGAAGAAATATGACAATTTTCTTTTGTAGGATCCCTAATATAGAATACCTTCTTTCCCTGTGATGTCATGATGAATGCTTCATCCTTATTTCCTGTTCACTCAAAATTCACTATTGTGAAATCGAGTTCATCAACTAGAAATCCTTTCTTGTTTTCACCCTTTTACACCTAAATAATGGAAATCTAAACTCTATGTAGTCAACTTTACGTATGTATTCAATGACACTGTAATAAGACATCTTTCCTTCACATAGACACCTACCTCAACACTATAAAAACAAAATGAAGATGCCTAAAGAGTGACCCCACTATTTTGGATGTCACTCTTATCATGTTGACATTTTGTGGAGTATGAAAATCCATTTATTTCAAACCCTTCATGAGATGTCATGTGTGTCTTTGGTTTATACGGGAGTCATTTGGTAGTTTTGTAACATTATTTGGTGTTTGATATAGTTGACTGAATACTTTCTCTTTAAACCACCTAACATATGTTCACTTATGCTCTCTAGCAAGCTACATTGATTTGACTCAAGGATGATTCGTCTTGAGCTCATAAGTGTGTTTGCTATATAGATACCCACATCATTAGTGTTGTGTAGAACATACAAGTATGCTGGTTTCCACTACTCATGCCTGTACCTTTTCTAGAATAAATGTTAGGATTCACATTATTAGCATGAGTTTCATTGTAACTGAAAAAGTCATGGAAAAAGTGCATAACCTCCCTAGAAACATACCCTCAATGATACTCCCTTTAGGCCGACAATGGTTCTGAACACCATCTTTAGAAACACTCATGTATGGTTCAAAAGGATACATCTAATGCAAGAAAACTGGACCCGACATTTTCACTTCACTAGTCAAATGGACAAACAGATGTACCATGATATCAAAGAATTAATGGGGAAAATACTTCTCAAGTTGGCACATGGTAACAACTACTTCTCTTTGCAACTTATGTTGAATCTTAGAATCAATTACTTTGCTGAATAGAGTGTTGAATGAGAAGAAAATTCTAGTGATTACAAACCTTACATGCTTAGGAAGGATATATCAAATAGCCACATGCAATATATGTTGCATTAGAGTGTGAAAATCATGAGATGTAGGACCTATCGGCTTTTGATCCTTCATTGATACCAATCTATGAGTATATGCTGAGTATCCCTATGGCACCTCAACATTAAGTAAACACTCACAAAATGTTCTCTTCTCTTGTGCAGACAAGGTGTAACAAGTAGGAGGTAAATACGTGTGGTGACCATCGATAACTTCTTTTGTTATTTATTTCCTTATACCCATGTCACTTAAGTTAATCCTAGATTTGTTTCTAACTTTAGTCTTGCCTTTTATATTAAAAAAAGTACCAATGATGCTATGACAAATATTTTTCTCAACATGCATGACATTGGTGCAATGTGGAACTGACAAAGAACTCCAATAATGAAAATCCTAGAATATTGACCTCTTCTTGAATGAAGACTTTTCACCTGTGGGAGTAGTACATGGTCTGTTACCAAAATGGTTTACAAATTATTTACTCATGCATAAATATCCTCCCTTGACATAGGTATATGGGTACTTTGTTCCTCAAGTTAGCTATTGAATGTTTTGTGCAACTTTTGGTAAGGATGTACCCTTGGCAAAAACCTTCAATGACTAAGATATAAAATCCTACCATCATGTTTTAGTTGGATTTAATCAATATTTTCTCACATACAGGACATGCCTTGGTTCCTTTCATGCTATAGCTAGAAAAATTTCCATAAGCTAGAAAGTAATTAATAGTAGAAAACAACATAGCACATAAATGAAATATCTTCCCACACAAAGAT
Source organism: Alisma plantago-aquatica (assembly GCA_963693085.1). Classification (NCBI taxonomy): domain Eukaryota; kingdom Viridiplantae; phylum Streptophyta; class Magnoliopsida; order Alismatales; family Alismataceae; genus Alisma; species Alisma plantago-aquatica. The sequence continues at coordinate 1,358,488,906 of OY856411.1, read as the reverse complement.
CATAAGTCATCACACCTTCTCCCCATAGTTTATTTAGGTCATCAATTAGAACTTCAAGGCAAACATCAATATCACTACTAGGTTGTTTGGGTCCCAATATCAGCAAGGATAACATGCCATATTTATTCTTCATACATAACCACGAAGACAATCATGACACACCAAGTGCTATGTTCACTGCTTAATGTCCCGTATGGATTCATCCCATCAAAACAAAGGCAAAGTATTAAGTTCCTGGCTTCTTTGCCAAATTTAGGATACAATAAATTATTTTTTTCCATTGCAGGAAATCAAACGCATGTTGTAGCATACCATCATTGTTTTCTTTATCAATTCATGCAAAGATAAATTTTGTGCATCTACGGTATTAGAAAATAATCATTAAAACTGTGGTACTATAGGAAGATACCACACCACCTTAGTAGGAGACTCGGTTTTGGTCATGCCTGATGTCATCCTTTTATACCTAGATGCCCCACATTTAGGACATTCTTTTAGATTGATATAGTGCTTTTAAAACAACACAGTCATTTGAGCATGCACATATCTTCATAGCCTCCATTCCCATTGGTCACAACATCTTTTTCATTTCGTATATTGAGATTGGAAGCTCGTTGCCTTCAGGGATAATTTCTTTCAACAATGACAACATAGTAGTGAAGCTTTTGTTGCTCCATCTATTGTTAACCTTCACAATATACAATCTCAACATAGCACTAAACTTCATAAACTTATTATAACTTAAGTATCATGGTTTCTCAGCATAATGCACAACATTTCTAAATAAGTGAGGTGGATCTATAACATTTACCTCACAACTATCTAACATTGCATAAACCATGCCTATTGCAATTGATTTGTTCTCATTAACATCGTTAGCTATTTCTTGTTCAATACAACTACCACTACCAACATCTGTTGATCTCATTCTAGGAATCTCTTGCTTCCAGTACCATTATGTATAGCCCTATACGATCCCATTTCCCAGGACATGATCTTTGATCATGTCAACAATGTCAAATTTCATGTTACCACAATTCCTACAACGACAATAGAACCTATCTACGGGTTGTTTGCTATGTTCCTCTACAAATCTTACAAACTCATTGAGACCAATAATAAATTCCAGCGTGTAGTGATTTAGATTAGACATCCATGATTGATTCATTCTATGATCAGATGGAAGACAAGTAGCTAATAAGGTGTTCGCTAATAAGTCAATTTTCGAAAATTATGTTTGAATTGAACCCTAGTCATATATTAGCATTCACATTGATGAATGTGTACCAACTATCCCATTCTTGAGCACTTCAACTCACTAGCAAGTGTATAATGTGTGTTCGATTTCAATAAATTTCAGCACTATTTCCCCATAATTTTCAAGTACAGTAGATGGGAACATACATACCTAGATATATACCGAGAGAGAAAAACGGGAAATAATGTAGAAATTTATTGAAAATCGAACATGCATTATAAACTTACATCCTAAGTGAGATGAAGTGCTAAAGAACAGTCCCAAATAGGGGACCATCCAAGGTTTCCTCCTAACGAGTAAATCTCAGACGAGTTTCTAGGTCAAAACATGGTTTAGAAATTAGTGTTTGGGATCTAGGGTTTATAGATTAGATTCTATAGATTAGTGTTTACATACTAATTAGGGTTTAGAAATCATTGGTTTACATATGAGATTTCAAAAATTAGGGTTTCTATATTAGGTCTTAAATTTATTATTCAAACATAATATTCAAATAGATGAAATAACCAATTCAAAACTCATATCGGACTAAGAACACCAAGATTATTTCCTAGTTCTTACCTATTATTCAAACAATGAGTATGGAGCCAACAAAACATAATTTTATCAAATAATCATGCAACATAACATTCTTGTGCAACCATCACATTCATGCATCAACATAGTTATTGCAAAACATAATTCATCAAAATGGTAAAATTCATGCATCGACATAGTTATTTTATATAATATTTGACATTCATGCATCACATTAATGATTAAAATGATAAAACCAATCACCAAAATAAAGGTTGTGCATACGCTAAAAAATGAAATCATTCACTGATCACACATTGAGGTTGATAAAAGGGAGTGGGAGGAGTTGTGGTGGCAGAGGAGATGTGGAGGTATAGCAAAGGGAAGCAGTGGAGGTGGACCAAAGGAGATATGGTAGTAGAGCAAGGGGCAGTGGAGCAAAGGGCATCAACAAAGGGAGGCTGAGGAGCTATGGTAGCTGGTGTTGAGAAGTGGCTGGGAGGAGGCCGAAGCTGAGTAGTGAAGGGTAGCGTTGAGCAGTGGTTGGGAGGATGTCGGTGCTGACTAGTGGCTGGTGTTGCAGCTAGGAGGAGGCCGATAGAGGAGCTGGAAGCATCAGAGGATAATAGAGGAGGCAGTTGTGGAGGATGTCAAAGGTAGGTGGGGGCGGCTATAGAAGTTGAAATTTTCCAGAGCTCAGAGATGGATCTCGTGGGGAGGGGAAAGAGGGGAACAACGATTTTCTCAAGGGTTTAGTAAGAAATTCATTGTGGGTTATTTTACAAAAATAATGAAATATATTTATGACGTCAGTTAATAGAAAAAAACCACCGAAAAAAACTATATCCAGGTAAACCATTGTTGTCGGTCAACTACCACAAAACCGATGACTAAAGCTGCATCCTAGTGCATACCCCTTTCTCGTTGGTCATTTTAGGAAAAAGTGACAAGATAGATAGATGAAAATTATAAGGACACATTTTTTGCATACCCCTTTATCCCATCGGTTGGTATATCATAAATTGATGAAATACATTTTTTGGAGGCAATGAAATGCCTCTCAAAAAAATTATGTGAAATTGTATTTTTGCGGGCAATGTGTCTCTTCATTTTCTTTGTGAAACAACTGACAAGATATATAAAGCACATACCATGTTTTCTCAATTATCCAATTATGATGTTTTTAACAAACCGACAATATAGATTACATCATCAGTTTTCCTTACAAAAACTTGACAACAAAAGTCATATATTTAGTAGTGTCTTGACATGATCACTACCCTTTTTCTTGCAAGAGGCAAAGTACATTTTTATATCATGGATTTTGGAACCCTTATCTATGTAAGAGGAAGATTTATCTTGACCTCCCTTGAACATAGGGAACACAAATATATGAATACAAAAGCAGCTCACTAACATTATCATTTAAGCCTCATGCCTAAAGTAAGGGCCAGTTTCTCTACAACCATGTTTATCCATTTGTTCTAGAACATCCTCTAGATAGAGAAGGGAAAAAAAATCATTCAACCTCTTGAGCCTAAAAAACAATTATTCTACGATCTTAGGGGAAAGAACACCAAGAAGTTCTCGAGTAGAAGTTAACTTACTTGCAATTTGAAAAGGCTCTATGAGATGGAACACACCAATGAATATTCGAATAGTGACAAGGTGATGAAGACAATTTTTAACAAATATCATAATAAACTGAAGACTACGGTCAACATAAAGTTGATTAGTAGTAAATAATTCATGAAGAACCACTGGTCATAGAATCACTAATTGAGTTTGAAATGTAGCTAGCATTAGTCAGTCGTAGCCACATATGCATGTGTTCCCCTTCACAATTCAATCACAACTATTATCACGACAGAACACATTTGGTGAACAAACACACCATATTGTACAACTCCATTCAAGGTTGTATAATAAGTTGCTTTCAATAAGTCAAATATGAATACTGGGTCTCCTATGTATAGGAGCCTGGGAGTAAATGGGATAAAAAAAATGAAGGGAAACTGCAATGGGCCTTAGCCCAACTAATCAAATACTCCAACACAACCTCTCAACTTGGAGAGTAAACATTGTGAAGTCCCAACTTGATGCCCATACACTTGAATAAAACATGAGGAAGATGTTTGTTAAGGAAGTCCACAACTTGATCACTTGTCCTTATGTGAAGAGTGATGATCTACTTGGATTTGACCAGGTTCTACACAAAATGGAAGTCTTAAATGTGTTTTGTGTACTTGTGGAAGTCCATATTATTAGCTGTGTGTATAAATACCTGGTTGTCACAATATAAAGTAGCAAGAGTTTAATAAGGTATTCCAAACCCAGTCAAGATTGACCAAACCCACTATAGATAATAATATGCATGAGCAATATCCCGATCTCAATGCCAGAGTAAGTTACCATAGGTCATTTCTTACTCCTTTAATAAACTAGATGAAGCCAATCATGACAAAAAAATTGGAAGTCTGTTGTCATTCTTTCAAATCACCAGCCCAATCTACATCTGCATATCTATAGATAGAGAGTACCTTGGACATAGGACGCTTGTAGAGAAATCCTCATCCTGGAGCATTCTTGAAATAAAGAAGAATTCATTGGACACTGGACCATTGGGCCTAGAGTGGTGTACTCATATATTGGATGCATATGCCAATAGTATTGGTAATATCTAGTCGAATAATAGTCAAGTAAATCGGCTTTGCGACTATATGATGAACTTATCTAGATCATCAAATAGTTCTCCTTCATGTATATGATTCATATGATAATCCATTGGGTTATAGACTAGTTTGTCTTCTGCTTGTTGGACTTTTGAAGTAGGTCCAATGCGTGGCGTTGTTGTAACAAACTAATCCTTAAGGTTGAGTGGAGGAATTCAATATTGAGGGAGTACCACAAGATGCCCATGTACTTCATATGTAAATTTTCATGCCGAGATTGCTTGAGTTGGGATATCCCTATCATATCATCGTTGGTGATGACAATGTCATCAACATAGATGGAAATAAGAAGATGGTCTATGGAGGGTTTGGAGAAGAATACATGGTGGTTTGTGGAGATCTCTAAAAGTTAAGCTATGTAAGGAAATCACTTAGCTTGTTGAACTAGGCCCATAGAGAGTGTTTGAGGCTATAGAGATATCATTGGGGATGAAGGACTTTGTGAGAATCTTCCCCCTTATCAACAACCCTAAGCGGTTGCAGCATGTAGACTTCCTATAGGAGATCTATATGAAGAAATGATTTCTTGATGTTGAGCTAATAAAAAGACCAGTCAAGGTGAGCTTCAAGGGAGATAAGGATGCATATTGAGGCAATCCTTATCATTAGAGATAATGTCTCAACGAAATCCACGTCAACAATTTAGGTGAATCGTTTGGCAACCAGACACGCCTTGACTCATTCCACAAAGACACACTACTTATTCTATATAGAGAAAACCCATAGGAAGCCTATGATATATTTGTTTGTTGGTGGTGTCACAAGATTGTATGTCTTTTTGTCATGGACAACCACATTTCTTCCATCAGTGTATCTTTAAATCCAATTTGACGCAGAGCATATGTTGAACACTTAGAAAATATGTTGTGTCGAAGGGAGTAGCAAAGGATAAGGTACAAGAAGAAGGACGTGTTAGAAAACAAGTGTTAGAAATGGGATACTTGATAGTTCAAGAGAATAAACCTTTAAGTAGTACCACAGATAGATTGAATTGGTCTAAAACTAATGATGATGATACAGATGCAGTCTTTGACTCATCTACTGTGCATTGGCTTTGTGTTGTTGATGGTAGAGATGGTGGTGGTGTTGGTGGGATGAATGGATTAGGCAATAAGACCATAGTATCAATATGATCTATGGGGTTTGAGAATGGTAAAAAGAACATGTCATCCTCATGTAAGGTGACATCCACAAGATATATATTCTTTCCAATCTAGGTTCAAGACATTCATATCCTTTTTGAGAAAAAGGGTAACTGGTAAATATTGTTTGAATAGCTTGGGGGGGATATTGGTAGCATTGAGATTGAAATTATGGACAAAGGAGACACAATTGAAAATCCAAGGCAGTTGAGGGAAAGTGTGGATTGAGGGCAAACAATGGAAACAAGAGTGTGCTTCTTGAGAGTAGAGGAAGGTTGACGATTGATAAGAAAGCAAGATGTGAGGACCACATCTAACCCAAAAAGCTTAGGCGAGTTAGCATGAATGAGTAAAAGGTGTGAATGTCAAGTATATGATGATTCTTTTGCTTGAGAATGCTATATTATTGTGGATAGTATATGCATGAGCATTGATGAATCATCCCTACATCACGAGAAAAGGAGGAAACAACCTTTTGGTATATTTGAGAGCGTTGTTGGTTCAAAGAATCTTCACAAACATTGAAAATTGAACCAAAAACAACTTATGAAATTCACAAATTAATGTAAAATCTTCATCAAAAGTTTGAAATAAGTAAAGCCATGTCACTATAGCAAAGTCATCCACAAATGTATTAAAATATAATATAGCCATTGTAACTAGGAGTCCTGAATGGACCACACACATCACTATGAACTAAATCAAACATATGGGATGATTGTTTACAAATACGGGCTAGGAAGGACACACGATGGTGTTTCCCTAGTTGGCAGGCATTAAAAGGAACATAAAAACATAAAGATCAAGAACTATCTAGTAATTTAGGATTGTCTAGAGGTAAATGACCATGATGTAATGTATCTAAAATGACATAGAGGCAAGAAGAGAACGAGGTAGGCTAGAGGGTAAGTGGTGAAGTAATAGAGATCATTAAAGAATGCTTCCTTCCTAATTCATTTCAAAATCCTCCAATCATGTATAATAAAACCATATGAACCAAAAGTTACAAAAAATCTGAGAGAATCAACAATTCTTGCTACAAACATTTATTGTATGTAAATTTTTGGAACAAAGTGGACATCAATCAACTTGATTTTTTAAGAGATAGAAATAGTGCCACACTAAGTTACTTATTTACCTGACCCATCCATGATGGTGATAGAGGAGTAAGGGATAAATGGATTGGATGTGGTTAGAAGATGGGACATACTAGTAATATGTTGTGACACACCTAAATCCAAACCTAGTTAGATCTGGAAGCAAGCATAGATGCCCCAAAGTTACCTTAAGAGATGGTGTCTAGGTAAATATTAGAACCTGCTGTAGGTATATACCTGACTTACCAATCAGAAGACTCAGATGCGGTCATGTTGTTTATGAAGGACAAAATAAACATAACACTAGACAACTTGGAAAACACGTTCATAGTCCCCATGGGATAATGAGACATGAGAAGTTTGAGAAGATTCCTGTGGTGAAGAAGGTTCATGACCAATTATTGAGGTAGATTCTTGACCAATGTTGGAAAGTGCGTGAGCAACATGGGTAACGCCCCAGTGACATCCACTCCCATGGTGTGTGGATAGTGATGCTTTGAGTGGAATATGTCTTTAGTGTGGCCCAACTTGCCATAAAAGGGAACTTTGTGTGTTGGCCTCATCTACTACCATGGCCTCTAGCTGCCGCAACCACTAGTGATGGAACTTCAGATTCAATAGTAGAAGATATGCAAGGAGCAAGCATTTCAGACTAGGCCATGCATGCATATGTCTGGTCCATAGATGGAAGGTGAACCAACTAGAAGTCATTGTCTAACAACAACAAAATAAGGATCAATATCATTGTGGAAGAACTTATTAAGGTGAGTTCCTCTCTCTTTGATGACCTCAGTAGAGGTTGTCAATGACAATAGTTGGTTTGAAATGTCCTTCATTGCATCATGGTAGTTGGACAAAAGTTGATTCCCTTTTTGTTCAAAGAAGATTTTTGTATGGAGTAGTATATGAGCGATCTATTCTTCTCCTGAGTGAAGTATTGCTTCATTGCTTCCCACATTATTTTGGTTCACTTGTACCACATGCACTAGACTGCAATGTCAGGCTCCATGCACCTCCATATCTAGGAGAGAATCTGGATGTTATCCATAGTTCAAGTTGTATATGGTATGGTAGGGGTAGATAAACTTGAGTTTACCATGTGATTCTAGAAAAGTAAAAAAACCATTCATCCAAAATAGAAAGTTGTCATCCTTAACTTTAACAATAGATATGTGCAGCAAATCATTGTAAATAATAGTCAATTTAATAGCATCACCTATGATGAGGTGAGTAAGATATTGGATAACAATATGGTACAAATAAAAAGAATAGTATCAGAATGTAGCACGATAAAAAAATAAAAATAAAGGTACCATATTGTAGCACGGTACAAAAAAAATTAAAGATACTAGAATGTAGCATGCTACAAAATAAAAAAAACAAAAACAATATTGGAATTGAAACTCGGTCGAAGGAGGAGTACATCAGAATGAAACTCGATAGGAAGATATCAAACTACCAGAATGAAATTAGAAAGAAAGAGGAGTGAAATACCTAAATGAATCTTGGTAGGAAAACAACAAGCACTAATGGACTAATGACATGATAATATAAAGAACATTAAATATCCTATTGTTAAGAAAAACACGCAGCCATGTGTATTACGGGAACCACATGAAGAGCAAAAAAGTAAAGCTTTGCCCCATTTTTGTTTTGGTGTTTTATAAATCAGAACGAGGTCTTTTAAGTATGCTATTTTATATGTATATATCAAATTCGTGAAACTAGAACATAAGCAAGGGTATATGGGAGAGAGGAGAAAGACATCCAGATTGTTTGGAGAGAGATGACTCTAGTCTGCAGTGGCCAGGACTGGTGTCAGCATTGAATGAAGGTTGGCTCTTACTGGCCACCTACGGCCGCCAAGAATCCATGTTGTGATTGGCCACCAGTGGGCTGGGCAGAGGGCAAAGGGAGAGGGGGGGGAGTGGTTGGGAGGATGGTGGTCGAGGGTGGAGGAGGGGTGGTCACAATAGGGAGTGTGGTGGATCTATGGCGACTACCATGTGGGAGAGGGAGGGGGAGAGGAAAAGAAAAGAAAAGGGTAGGGTTAGAACCCTTCTTCTGATACCATGTAGAATAAGTTTCATTACATAAGTCAAATAAGAGTATTGGTCTCCTATATATAGGAGCGAGAGAGTACATGGGCTAAACAAAACCAAGGGAAAATAAGCATAACCAATCAAATATACCAACTAAGGTCATATGAATGCAAAAACATGACATTTAGGCAGTTGTGTAAGCATGTACAACAAGAGCAGTGACTCCACAGAACAAGGGACATTTTCTAAAATAGAATATCCTACTAAGAAACCATAAATATTTGTTTACCAAGGAAGAAATGTCATAAACTACAAAACCTCTGAACACCAAAACTCCTATGTGGAGAAGTAGTCTGCTACATCTCATCCCATGTTGTAACATCTAGAGCCACCATGGAACTACCCTCTTGTTATAGGATCATATTACTACCCACCTTATGCATAATTACTCACAACCTACTCAACCAGAGTTCACTCTAAGATCTAATCACGTGATATGGAATAACACTATTGGTCCCATTTTAAGGGAAATCCAAAAAAACTAAAATTTTGGAGGTAATGGTAACAAAAATCGACACCTTTAAAGGTTATCTTTAGAATATCACAAATCTATATTGCTAAAGAAGGATGCAAGAAGATGCAATTTCAAAAGTGCGACCAATCCCACCATAATCAATGAGAAGTTTGCAACACAGAAACCAAATACAAGATTCAAACCCTTAGGGATCCCTCTCAGTGAGATTCTCCCATCAGTCGAGAAACTTTTAAGTTGCCAATTATGAAAGAGCCTACAAATCCTCTAACATATAAGTTTTAAAATAAACTCTACTGTGAATACCAAAAATCCAAGAGGCAAAAAAATGCTTGTATATCCCTTAAACACAACATTGAATACCTTATTCAAACTTTATTGGTCAATTTGGATACTCTTAAAGAAGTCCACCCATAGAATGTATGACAACTATAGTCACAAGATTGTTGTCTCATAGCAAGAAAGATAGGAAAAAAGGAGAACACATGTAGATATAGTCATTGCAAGCCACCTCAAAGCATCTGGGGAACATGAAGGATCGATTTAGTTGTTTTTAGTTCTAAGAAATCTACTTAATATAGTGATATAACCCACTATATTTTTTATGAAACACGAAGACTGTAATACTAGGATCAATGGGTATATGATGGAAGGATCACTACTATTATCACGAGTCCCAGATAGTCCACAAACATATTTTTTCCCCATAAAGTACCCAACTAATAAAAATCTAGTGCATGCACCACTAATGGTCAAAGTTTTGCATACTCTCTATGGTGATTTTAGTCTAAATTCCCCCGAGGATAAAAAAGTGATGAAATCATCCCTCAAAGTCAATATACATCCTTTTTTCAATATAATTATGCATAAATAGAGAACCCAAAGGAGAATTACAGAGGACCCACAAAGTCATTTAATCATATCACAAAGTAAGGGGTCTCTCCCTATATGAACATAAACATATAAGCATGACAACAAACTTTATCATGGTCACAAACAAGACACATGGATTAGCAGATAAGGAGACTTGAATCCCTTCTGGAATTGTTCATGCCTCACATTGGAAACACATGAAAGGAATAATCATGCATGGTGATCTATCCTATGGACCATGAATCAAAAAGCTTCTCCACAAAACTCTCATTCAATAGCATTACAAGATCCCATACTGAGGCTCTAAGCATCATGTCCATAATGTCAAATTTTGACTAAAAAGCATAAAATTTGTATCTCAAAGGGTAGGCTAATGTTACGACCCACATCGAGGTTAGTCAGTAAGTACCTCAATTAGTGTGAAGTACATTTATTAGTGATAAGTACCTTGTTAAACATCATGGTTAATCAAGATAAGCTAAGATGTGAATCAATGGTCGAGATTGGTTCATCTGATGTAATTAATGTTAACTACAGTGTTAATCGTTAAGTAAATTACCTAAGATGATTAACTTATCTAAGATGGTTTAGTTGATGTGTTTTTATTCCTTGAGGTTGTAGTGTATCTCGTGCTTGAAAATTTGCAAAAAGAATCACTCGATTTGGACCTTCGAGACAAAAGTTATGATGCTTTCTAGTTCTTGGGTCGAATATGCAATTTTTCCATTTATTTGCTATAATTTCTTTTCCCTTCCTTTATTTTTTCTTTCTCCCTTATCCCTTCTTCCCCGATAGACTACTTAAGCGACGCAAAAGTTGCCTGAGCAGCAGAGGGAGAAATGGAGGGGCGATCCTTGGCCCCTTGGCTCCGATCCAGCTGGGCGCCATCTCCCTTTACTATCCTCCATCCTTTCCCTTCCCCTTCCTCGCCCTAGCAGGTGCCTTGACCAGCAAGAATGGTGGCCGACCAAGCAGCAACTACTGCTTCACAGGGCAGCGGTCAGAGGCCATTTTGAGCATGAGGAGCAGCACCTAGCAGCCCTCGACTTCGGCCATGAGCCTAGAGCTCGAATCCACAGTCAATAGCCACAACTAGTAGCTAACCCAACCCCTCTTCAACATGTACGTGGGGGAAACAACTGTTTGATTGCAGCATGTCTGAACCAGGAGCTTTTGGGCACAGACAGTACTCCAAAATGGCGCTCTTGACTTTGGTTTTGAGGTCCGTGCAAGAATCCGCAGCCAATAGCCCTCAATTTAGCACCTAGCTCGATTCTTCTCAACCTGTACGTGAAGCAGGCCTGAACCAAGGTAGTTCCAAGGTAGAAGAAGACCTGTGTGTACCCGAGAACTGGTCTCTAGATGCGTTTTAAGTTGTTTTTGGATGTCTCAAATCACAGTGAGTAGAATTTCACTCTCTAATGCAAGTATAACTCTAATAATCAGACGATTTGGTTGAAATCGGTATCAATTCACAGATGTCAGCATTTACCCAGGTGCCGAGTAGTGCCGGCGCCGCTCGATTTTTAATTTCACATTTATTTATTAATATTTCACGGCGCTAATTAGTTAATTGATATGTGTGATTTGGCTTAGTGAAAATACACGATTGATCAAAACTTAAATGATTCGATTAAATGTTGAACTCAGTAGCACATGACCAGTAATGACACAGTTTGGGTATAAACCCAGGCTGTACATTTTTAGTAAGTTCATAGATGCTCGATTTCAAAGAAATTATGAAGACCTGAAAAATATTCAAATAAAACCTAATGATACGTTCTTTGCTATATATAAGGTGAATGATTTAATATTTACACAAATTGACACGTTCCTCAAAGATATCATTTGAAATTCCCAATTATTATCAATAATTCGTTCCATGATAAGTAATTAACTCTTAATTGAGTTATGTGATGCACAACCCAGGATTTGAGGTTGATGTGCATATTTTTCGAGGAATTACAAATAATCTACAGATGCTACTGAATATTTGCTCATATGTCAGCAATTAACTTTTATTAGTGTATTAAGAGGTTCAATTGCATGATTTCAGTGTATAAATGTCAAGTGGACATGTAATTTATTTACCTAAGAATGTTAGTCTGCCTGCAAGTATAATAATGTTGATTTATCAGTAAATTACAATGTTTTAAATATATTGCTCGACCAAGTTTAGAATGATGTACATGTTGCATTATAAACTTTAATTAAATAGATGTGGTACCCTAGAGATACCAGAGTCAAGTATAAGTAAGAGAAAGGTACAATATAGTTAGAGTTTTCCAAGAATAATAAAATAATAGACTTAAGGGCCCTGAACACCGTAGAACCCCTATGTGAGGTTTGTGCCTTAGGGGTGAAACGAACTAACCCCGACAGTGTCTAGTATACGCGGGTCAGAACGTACCAGTAGGCGGTACGAGGAACGAAGCCCTAGTGGAAGTCTTCTTAAATATAGAATGTAGTGTCCAACATCAACCAGAGGGCCTGGTGGCACTAGAGTACAGAAAAGCCAATAGGTGGCTTGACTCTCTGCCTGTGTGCTCAGGTTAGAGGAGGAGTCTACTTTTACGACATAATAGGTGTGCCGAGGCTAGAGAGCCATTTTTCCTATTGCAGACTAGAGAGTAGTCAGACTTAGCTATCCCGGGGTGTCAGTTAAGTTTTGTATGGTGAGATCGTAGTTCACTACGAGTCTTCATATGTAGAGTACACTACATATGATCAGGACATAAGTTAAAATATGATAATCTAGGTTTACAGAGTTTCTTAAGTAAGATTTGAGTATAGTTCGTAGTAGTTGTTATTTTAATGTAATGTTGGCATTTTCCTATTATTTTAATTGAAATTGTTAGATCTGCTCAATGTAGAAATTCTAGTATTTTATTTCAGTTTAATAAACAAAAATGAGTTATCTGTGATGGTTGGGTGAAATTCTATTCACTGAGCCAATAGCTCACCAACCTACTGAAACATTGCGTCAACACGAGGAAGCTGAAGGATCTTTTCACCCAGGTTCTTAGAAGGTAGTTTTTGTGTCACATCCACATCCCACAATTACCACTAATCATGAGATTAGGGCATGACTATGAGGATTACACTTAATAAAAAAAGTTCACTCCCGACTTTTTTTTCTTCAAACTCTTTGTTTTCTCACGTTCAATCACATAAACAAACTTTACAAGAGAATTAAACTTTTATTAATATAATATGATCTCAACATTAATGATACACATCCATACATTCATTCTATATCTCACACTTCCAAGTACAGACGACATGATAATCAAATACATTCTCTCTTATCAAGGAAACAAAGATACAAAACATCATTTATAACTCTCTCACATCTATACAAGGACCAAGAGTGACAGGGACCGAATGAACTTAACTAATCTCATACTTAACTCATGTGGTAGATCTACTCTGATGCTTTGACCTTCTTCAAGTCCACATGGTTTCCCTAAAAATTTTGAGTAGAGGGGTGAGCCTACTCGCTCATTGAATGAGAACTTCAAAGAAACAGTCTAAAGCACTGATATAATTATAGTTATACCTTTGAGAAACTAATATCAATTATAACAACAATGATTACTATACTGAGAAGATCTTAAACAATACAGTTAAAATAACAAAGAATGTAAATATTGCATTTACAGAAGAACTACTACTAAGATGTATTCAAATCTTTCTTAACTCTTTTTTCTTATAAGAAACTCTTTAAACCTATATGATCATATTTTAGCTTATGCCCTGATCATATGCAGTGTACTCTACATATGAGACTCGCAGTGCACTACGCTCACACCGTACAAGACTTAGCTGACACACCTGGGAATGCTAAGTCTGACTACGTCACTGGTCTGCAATAGTGTAATGGCACTCTGGCCTCTGGACTCCTCTAACCTGAGCACACAGGCGGAGAGTCAAGCCACCTATTGACTTTTCTGTACTCTAGTGCTACCAGGCCCTCTAGTTGATGTTGGACACTACATTATGTAATTTAAGGAGACTTCTACTAGGTCTTCATCCCCCGTACCACCTGTTAGTATGATTCGACCCCCATATACTGGATACTACCAGGGTTAGGTCGTTTCACCCCTAAGACACAGACCTCACAGAGGGGTTCTACGGTGTTCAGGGCTCCTAAGTCTATTGTTTTATTATTCTTGGAAAGCTCTTACTATATTGGATCTTTTCCTTACTTATACTTGACTCTGGTATCTCTATGGTACCACGTCTATTTATTTGAAGTTTATAATACAACATGTATATCATTCTAAACTTGGCAGAGTAGTATATTCAAAAAACTATAATATTTTGAGTAATCATCATACTATACATACCGACAGACTAAAATTCTTAAATAAACAGAATACATGTCAACTTGGCACTTTATACACTAGAATCATGCAATTGAACTATTAAACATCACCACATCTCATACTGAGAACATTGATATCACAATACTTGATTCATTGAACATCCCATCCTTAGGGTTTCATTTACCTCATTCACTTACCACATGGCAACACCCTATCCTTAGGGTTTCAGTTACCTCATTCACTTATCACTTGGCAACACCCTATCCTTAGGGTTTCAGTTACCTCATTCACTTATCACATGACTTTCATAAGGATTTCATACGACATAAACATTCACTGAATAAAGACTGCTGAAATCATGTACAATCAATATATGTATGAAACCTTAGAACTAAGTTGAATTTAGGTTTTCATGCCATTCACCGAGATATCATGCATCAAGAATAAAATTGAATAAATAAAATCTATCATGTCAAGAAATTCCCTTCAAATGGATTTTCGAGATATCTATTTGCAATTATCCAACTTTCCTCGCATCTAGGGTTTCACCCTTTTTACTGAGATATCAAACAAACACTATTCACTTTATGTGAAATCCGAGATAGTATCTGACATATGTGTACTATGAACTCGGATACGCAATCATTCATAACCAAGGGAAACCAAATAAACAAATTTCTCTATTTAATTATACAGAAATTTCAGTCATTGCAAATTCCCTAAATTTCAGTTTACTCTTATAACCTCTGCGAATACTAAGGGAATTCTCATTAAGATGTATTATATACATTTCAAATATGATTTTATCATCTAAAATTCATTCAAATAGAGGAAGATCCCATTCCATATCATTTTGCAACAACATAGATCAAATAGACAATTCAGGGTTTGTAATCGCATACTAAGCAATTAAAGGCTATGGATAAATTAATCAAATTTCATACAATATACTATTTAAAGGAAGTTCCCACTCACCCTAAGGTGTGAAAACACCTTTAAAACGTATCTCATCCCTAAAATTCTCAAAGTCATATCAAATCCCTAGCAATTCACCCAATTCTTCTTCCTTTCAACTCGGAAACCCTAAAAATGAGGAATTATGAAGAACGAGTGAAAAAAGGGGAAATTTTGATACCATTTTGGATAAAATTAGGGGAGGGATGGAATCTTGACATGTGAGAGAATATTCACCATAAAAGGCTATGCAAAGAAGCTAAACTTACTTGATTTCATCATATCTCGAATAGAGTAACCCTAATTCAGCAATTCCACCACTTTCTCCTCTCAAACCCTAACTCTCCCTCTCTTTCTAGGATTTCGTTTCTCTAGAATGAATTACAAATTATGAGAGATTCTAGGGTGTTAGGTTTACCATATAGAGCAATTGAGCTTCTTGGGTCAATTGCACATTGACCCCTCACTATACTTTCTCTTATTTCAGTTGAATTTTCCGTCATACAAATGCTACTGTAATTCGTCTATTGAATAGATAACAGATGCTCCAAAAATTGTGAAAATGTTATATGTTGTTTATGATAGAGTTTCATATATCCAGTAAAAATTTCAGACTATTTGGAGTTACCAATAAATAACTAAAAATATAATAGTGCACTTCTATCTAGAATTCTACAGAAATGTCAGTTGAAGCGAAAATGCCCCAGAACGGCCGTGCTAGCTGCCACAGCTGTGATAAGATGGTCCCAACACGGCCATACTGCCTACCACAACCATGGTGCATTGATTTCAGTGGATCAAAATGCCCGTGCAAGGTGCCACGGCCATGCCAAGATGAACACAACACGACTGTGCTGCCTACCACGACCGTGGTACATTGGTTTCAGCAGATTTGAGTATAAAAGTTGGTTGATAGTTCAATTCTTTCAAAACAGCTGTGTGGCCTAGCATGCCCATGCCACCAATGACCTAGCACGGCCATGCTACCCACCACAGCCGTGCTATACTAGCCTTCAACTTCTATTTTCATTCTCCTTTGCATACCTCTCTCATTCCTCCACAACATGAGCCTATTTGGTGAAAACCCTAATTTCAGTTGATTAGGGTTTATATATCTCAAACCCTAATTATACAAAGAGATAGCATACTTGGGGTTCTCATTAGGTTTAACATATCATAATTGAGATATCATCATTAATCATGTTTAAGTAATTATCAATCTAGTAAAGCATGTAATCATCCACTTAAACCCTTACTTACTGGTTAAGATCAGATAGGGTCATAACATTTGTAGTTAGATTAGAGGTCTCTTAGTCCTTTCCCCTCGGTCCTTGGGCATGTGGTGTGGTAGAGAGAGAATGTAATGTAATACGTGATGTGTTATATTATCACACTAACAAATTCACTCGGGGTTGAGATCCCCGAGCTTTTACCAAAACCAATGTGCAATAATACCACCCGCAAGCGGACGGGTCTTATCGTAGTATAGTTGAGGATCAAATCCCAAGAGACAACATTTTTAAGAATCTTAGTCTGTCGAATCTAGTTCAAGTAAGACTAATATTTAGAACGATTGGTTGTTTTGAGGTTAATTAAACTAAGTGCTGGAAAGTAAAGGGTAGAATTAAAGTTGATCTAGATTAATGATATGGAATCACTGGGATGGTACCGGGTTTCACCACCACTACACATGCAAACATGTCCAAAAATCAAACATCTAGGCAAGATATAACTATCCAAATAGAGCTGTTGCAAAACCCCCCATGCGGGCATTAGGTTTGTGTAAGCATCACCTTAGGCATCATATATCTCGTCACCATCCAGATCACATACTTATGTATCCAAAGATACAAAATCCAACTAAGGTTGTGGTCCTCCCTAACGGATGTTTAGACCACAGAAGTATCAGCGTAGGATAGATGGCTCGTCCCCTCACGGATCACTCACTTACGACCTCAAGGAATACTATCAGAAGTTCTCGTCAAGGAGTCAACCGCGCTAATCGACAAGCAAGTAGGTGGTTAATCTACAAGCAAACATCGACGATTAACAAAGAAGATACAACATCCAACTAAGGCTGTGGCCCTCCCTAAGGGATGTTTAGGCCACTGAAGCATCACCGTAGGTTGGATGGCTCGTCCCCTTATGGATCATACACTTACGACCTCAAGGAATCTCATTCTATTTCTAGTTTGAGAGTCAACCTCATTAAATGACATTCTACCTTACATATAGAAGTTCTCACAACATAGGGAAAAACAAGATGAAAGCTTGCAGGTAAACAACTACAAACATTGTCGATTAATAATGAAATGAAAAGTTATATACATTTCTATGGAATGCTTAACAAGAGAATATGCTTGCATGGGTAGTGGGGCTAGTCCCCGCACCCCAGCAAAAGGAACTACTTACTCATGATGCGAGAAACAAGAAGAATAAGAAAGGGAGAGGATTCCACCATGAGCATGATGCAGAATGTAGTCGCATCTTGGTAAAGATGATGCGATCATCTACGTCATGTCAGAGCAGATCTAGATGAGGAACAAGGGATGCCAAGACATACTAGGAAGTCTTTCTCACTCCTTCCTACTCTTCTCAGTCTCCTTGAATTGTAGCAGGAGCAACATGTGAAATGACACTGGCGTGGACGATGGATCTGATTGGATGTGTATACTGGCAGCCTGTCAGTGTCCCAGATCCGATACCCAAATGAGGACCCTGCTGGTCCTATTTATAGGCTCGGGTTTGGTTCTCACATTTTTGGTGTGAGTCCTCCATACGGTCTGGTCCAAATGGTTTGGTCACTATTTTCCCAAACGGTTTATTACTTTTCTCTCCAAACAGTTTGGGATAAGTGACCATACGGTCTTGTGATTTTATCCAAACGGTTTGGGATGCATTCTCTAATCAGTTTGCTATCCTTGGCTCCAAACGGTTTGGTTGCTTTTTAAGTTCAAACGGTTTCAAGGTATTAGTGACCATACGATCTTGATAGTCACCCTCCATACGGTTTTGGAGTGCCATACGGTATTGGACTCCCTTGCTTAAATAATCTTGAGTTGATGATGTTCTGATCGGTCTTGACTTATCAGTACTCCTCCAACCAGTCTCAGGATGACATGCCCATACGGTCTTGGATAAGGATCCCATACAAAAGGTCTGGCCTTCATGCGATCTCTTCTTTAGAGGAGTAACCGGTCTTAGAGCAACCGGTCTTGGAGATCGATGCCCGCACAATCGATCTTGGAGATTGATGCTAATCAAATAGTTTCTTTCCATCATCATCCAAACATTCTGCAGTAGATTGTCTAAAAGATCTCAGACTATCGTCATTCCAAACGATCTTGCAATAGCAGCTCCAAATGTTCTCATCTTGGTGTTGTCTAAATGGTCCTCGGAGCTCTTCCGCTCCAAACGGTCCGCGTTCCCACTTCCAAACGATCTTGCGTCTAAGGCTTTCAAGCGGTCGGCTGCCATCTGTCTTGGTGGCTAGCGGCAGGTGCTGGCCAACCGGTCTGGTGGCCTCGAGGACCATTTGCAGATATGTGGTTTGGTGGTCAGAGACATGGAGTGGCACCGAGGTTTGCAGGTTGGTGGCGGTGTTGCTGTGTGGCGCGGGAGTGTTGTAGTGGATGAGTTAGGGTTATGGCGGGAGGTAGAAGAAGGTGTTGGCGGTGGCAGGGACAGGGATCGGGTGGAGACTGAGAAGCAGAAGAAGGCAGAGTGTGGGTGGATGGAGGTGCGATGGAGCTAGGGTTTGTAGATCGGGACCCAAGGATGAAGAAGAAGGGAAACATGTGCCATTGCTGTCGAGTTGCCCAAACGGTCTCGGCTTCCCAATGTCCAAATAGTTTTGGGGTAGAGGTCACCCATACGGTTTCAAAACCGTATGGATGAGACTGTATGAGTGAGACTGTATGGGTGAGACCGATTGGTCAAACCAAGGATGAGTGAAGGTAGATCTGAGGCAGAGAAGGGTGGCCCTCACTTATGATGGTGATTGGTTGAGATGGAGATTGAATGGTGGTGATTATTGTGGATTAGGGTTGAATGAAGGTGAGTGACATCTAATGGTTTAACCTCATAATGACCTGCATAAAATCGACATAAACTCAGTTAAAACCTTGATAATTGAACCCATTTAGAAATTTTGCACATTTTGATATTTAGTAAATGAAATTGGGTGTATTGTAATGAATTGAGCCCAAGATGGTGATTGAAATTCATGATGAATATGCATTTATCAATATGTAGTTTAGTTTTCAATTATTTGTTGTGCTTTATATTCCACATGCAAGTTGTAATATGTTGTTTAAATTCTGAGGTATCTTTCAAGATTTAGAAGTAGTAAGTTTGCTTCTGCAAGTTTAAGTAAGATTTCAGTATTGTCCAAGTTATAAGATTTTCCTTTAGATTAATTCTAAGTGATTAAGAAAAGAAAAAGTTAAGGGTGATCTTTGTATTCAGTATAATCTTCATTGTTATGCCCACATCTCATGATTAGTGGAAATCATGGGATGCAGGTGTGACAAGCTTTGGTATCAGAGCGTAGGTTGAGTACGTAGTTAGTCTAAGTCAAGGTCAGGGGACGATAAGAGACCAATAGGATTAGGGTTTAGGTGTCTTCCTTCTATCTGTAATTTTCTAACAGGAAGTATTCTGTTATATTATTGTAGATGGTAGGAAGAGGAAGTGGTCATGAGGACCAAGTTGAGATCCACATTGGACCTAATCCTTAGGAGATGGGTCCAGGTGATGGAGATGATGTGGATGATGTATCCAGGATGTACAAGATGTTTCTTGAGACTACGGAAAAATATAAGATGGAGAGGTGAGCTTCTACCTCGAGTAGCAAGGATCTGATGAGATCCGATGAGTTAGTTAAGAAACTTGGAGGTATTGAGTTCGTTGGAACTATGGACCTTGCAGTGGCAGATGAATGACTGAGACAGTTAGAGAAAGTGTTTCATCTAATGGAGCTGACTGAGGAAAGACAAATTAATCATGCAGTTTATTTACTTAAAGGTGATGTAGAGCTCTGGTGGTGTGGAGTGGAAGATAAAAGGAGGAACACGGTGCTGACCTGGAAGGATTTCATTGATGAATTCCATCTTAAGTACTACCCACCTACCTTTCTGAGTGAGAAGATAAGACAACTGTAGAACATCAGACAAGGGAATATGTCAGTGGGAGAGTATGAGGCATATTTCACCAGGTTGGTAAATTTTTGCCCACAACTCGTCCCAAACGATGTGGAAAAGTGTAGAAGATTCCAAGAGGGATTGAGGCCCGAAATCCAGTATATTGTATCTGTAGTTGGCCGAAGAAAAAGAGAGATCTTTAGAGAGTTTCTTGAGGTAGCAAGACATATAGAGGAGTTTGTGAACGCTGATAAGCACTATGATAATAGAAAGAGACTCAGAGACTTTGGAAGAGGACAAGCTAGTAGTGGACACCGAGGAGGTGGTGGTGGTTTCTTCTCGAAGCTTGGACATGGTTTTGGCTGTTTTAGTAAACAAGGATATGAAGATCTGATATCTTCTCAGAGTAGGGGGAGATCCAGTCTAGGGAGATGGATCAACATGTCTAAAGGGAGGTCTTTTGGATCATCGACTTCAGTGACATGTCCGTCAAAGAGAGAGATACCGAGGTGTGATATCTGTGGGAAGCCACACTTCGATCAGTGTTGGGGTATAGATTTTCAAGGCTGTCACAACTGCAGACAGGTGGGACACTTTAGAAGGCAATGCCCTCATCTTTAGCAAGTAGCAACACAAGGTTCCCAATCACAATATCAGAATGTTCCGAGACATGCTCCAACTAGAGGAGCAAGTTCTTCAGTGGCTTCAGGTTCCCGAGGTGGAGTAGCACCCTGTAGAAGGGAAGGACAATGAGGACATCATGGGAGAGGAAGAGCTTCATGACGCTTCTTCTCTCTGACACAAAAAGAAGGTATTATTTCTTCCTGAGTAATTACAGGAGAAATTCTTTTCTTTAATATCATGTCAGTTACAGTTTTGATAGATTTGAGTGCTACTCACTCATTTATACATCATTCTTTAGCTTGTGAGTTTAACCTATTAACCCAGGAGTTACCTGTTGAGTTATTGTTGAGGGTTCTGTTAGGTGAATTGATAGTGTTAACAACGTGTTGTCCTAGATGTTGGTTGACTTTTGGTGGTTACACCATTGCGGTTAATCTTATACCCCTAGATGTTAACACTTTTCAAGTTATCTTGGGTATGGATTTCCTAGAGACATATCGAGTTCAGCTCAACTGTTAGAAGAAGGAAGCAGTCTTTCAACTGGGTGAATTTTCTTATGTCTTTTTTGGAGATAGGAAATTCTTACCTACGTGTCTCGTATCAGCTATTGTAGCTGATAAAATGTTGCAGAAAGGTTGTGAGGCATTTTTGGCACATGTAGTAGATACTAGAGCAGAAAAGAGCACAACCAACCTATGGGATGTGCCAGTAGTCTGTGAGTTTCCAGATGTTTTCCCAGATGAGTTGTCAGGTCTACCTTCTGAAAGAGAAATAGATTTTGAGATCCAGGTGTTTCCAGGTAGTCACCCTGTAGGGCTGCCAGCCTACAGAATGGCACCTGCAGAGTTGAAGGAACTGAAAATCCAGTTACATGAGTTACTGGATAAGGGTTTCATTTGACCTAGTTCTTCTCCATGGGGAGCTCCAGTTTTGTTTGTGAAAAAGAAAGATGGTACTGTGAGGTTATGTACAGACTACAGACAGTTGAATAAGATCACCATCAAGAATAAATACCCGTTACCAAGGATAGATGATCTGTTTGATCAGTTGCATGGAGCAATGATCTTTTCTAAGATAGACTTGAGATCTGGATATCATCAGTTGAGGATAAAGGCTTTAGATATTCCTAAGTCATCTTTCAGAACAAGATATGAGCATTATGAGTTTTTGGTCATGTCGTTTGGACTGACTAATGCCCCATCAGCTTTCATGGATATGATGAACCAAATTTTCAAGCTGTTCTTGGATCAGTTCATAGTGGTTTTCATAGATGACATTTTGATTTACACCAGAGATAATGAGCAACATGAGTAGCATATGAGGATAGCATTACAGTTGTTGAGACAACACCAGTTATATGCTAAGTTCAGCAAGTGCGAGTTCTGGTTAGCTGAGGAGTCTTTTCTTGGACATGTCATCTCAGGAGATGGAGTAAGTGTTGACCCTAAGAAAGTCGAATATGTTCTAAAATGGGAATAGCCTAAGACTCCTACTGAGATCAGAAGCTTCTTAGGATTGGCAGGTTACTACAAAAGGTTCATCCAGAACTTCAGTGTTATAGCGTCACCTCTAACACGTTTAACAAGAAAGGGTGCACCATTTGTCTGGTCAGACAACTGTGAGAAAAGTTTTTAGATCTTGAAGAAGAGGTTGACTACAACACTAGTGTTGATCCTGCTCGAGGCAAATAAGGGCTACACAGTGTTTTTGTGATACTTCAAGGAGAGGTTTTGACTATGTGTTGATGCAGGAAGGAAAAGTAGTAGCTTATGCATCTAGACAGCTTAAGAAGAATGAAGAGAATTACCCGACACATGATCTAGAGTTAGCTGCACTAGTTCATGCTCTTAAGACATGGCATCACTATCTTTATGGTGAGGCGTGCCAAGTGTTTACGGATCATAAGAGCTTGAAATATATCTTCACCCATAAGGATCTGAATCTTAGATAATAGAGATGGTTAGAATTGATCAAGGATTATGAAGTGGCGATAGATTATCATCTTGGAAAGGCGAATGTGGTAGCAGATGCCCTGAGCAGAAAGTCAAGTTCAACAACTGATGTCTTCTCTATGGCATGTTTTAGGAGAGACCTGCTAGTAGAGATGTGGAATTTGAACTTAAACTTAGGGGTGACAAACAGAGTGGTTTGGCTGCACAGATGCAAGTCAAGCCTACCTTTTATGATCAGATCAAGGAACTTCAACAGAGTGACAGTGAGTTATGACAAATCATGCAAGACATGACAGAGGGAAAAAGACCAGAGTTCAGGTTTTCAGATGATGGTTTGTTGTATCAGCATGACAAGTTGTGTGTACCTGGAGATAGTGATTTGAAAGAACATATTCTTGAGGAAGCACATGCATCGATGTACGCCATGCATCCAGGTAACACCAAGATGTACATGAATCTTAAGGAGTTGTACTGGTTGTTAGGTATAAAGAAGGATGTAGCGGAGTACATGGTGAGATGCAGTGTGTGTCAGCATGTTAAGGATGAGCATCAGAAACCTGTAGGTACTTTGCAGTCTCTTCCTATACCAAAGTGGAAGTGGGAACATATCACAATGGATTTTCTGGTAGGGTTGCCCATGACACCTAGAGGTTGTGACTCTATATGGGTGATTGTGGATAGACTGACTAAGTCTGCTCACTTTCTTCCTATTAAGTCAACCTTTGATGTCCCAAAGTTGGCTAAGATATACATGGATGAGATTGTCAGGTTGCACGGTATTCTAGTTTCAATAATATCAGATAGAGATCCTAAGTTCACAACTAGGTTTTTGAATCAGTTGCATCGTGCTTTGGGAACAAAGTCGAGGTTTTGTACAACTTTTCACCCCCAGACGGATGGTCAGTCAGAGAGGATCATTCAGACTATTGAAGACATGCTGAGAGCATGTGTCTTACATTTCAATGGAAGTTGGGAAGAACACTTGAGCCTTATAGAGTTTGCATACAACAATAGTCACCATTATAGTCTTGGTATGGCCCCGTATGAAGCTCTGTATGGAAGAAAGTGAGATCACCTGTATGTTGGTAAGAGGTGGGTGAAAAAGAGATTCTTGGACCAGAGATAGTGGATTTGACTACAAAAAAGATTACAGTGATAAGAGAGAAGTTAAAAACTACACATGATAGGTAGAAGAGTTACACTTAGAAGAGACATAGACCTCTTGAGTTTGAGGTTGGTGATGAAGTGTATCAGAAAGATTTACCATGGAAAGGAGTGTTGAGGTTTGGCAAGAGAGGCAAACTGACTCCTAGGTTTATGGGCCCATATCCTGTCATTGAGAGGATTGGACTTGTAGCCTATAGGTTGGATTTGCCATCCAAGTTGGCAAATCTACATGATGTATTTCATGTATCAATGCTGAAGAAGTGTTACCCTGGTACACAGAAGATAGTGGTCCCAGAACCTACACAGCTCAGAACAGATGTGTCCTATGTTGAAGGACCTATACAAATAGTTGATCGGAGGATCAAGAAACTCAAGAATCAAGAGATACCGTTAGTGAAAGTTCTGTAGAGGAACCACAACCTAGAGGAGGCCACGTGGGAGCTTGAGTTAGAGATGCGTAATAAGTTTCCTTTTCTCTTTTAGGAATTTCAGGATGAAATTCTTATAAGGGAGGGAGATTGTTACGACCCACATCGAGGTTAGTTAGTAAGTACCTCGATTAGCATGAAGTACCTTGATTAGTGCTAAGTACCTTGTTAAACATCATGGTTAATCAAGATAAGCTAAGATGTGAATCAATAGTCGAGATTGGTTCATCTGATGTAATTAATGTTAACTGCAGTGTTAATCATTAAGTTAATTACCTAAGATGATTAACTTAGCTAAGATGGTTTAGTTGCTATGTTTTTATGCCTTGAGGTTGTAGTGGATCCTGTACTTTAAAATTTGCAGAAATAATCCTCGATTTGGACCTCCGAGGCAAAAGTTATGATGTTTTCTAGTTCTTGGGTTGAATATGCAAATTTTCAATTTTTTTCTGTAATTTTTTCCCTTCCTTTATTTTTCCTTTCTCCCTTATCCCTTCTTCCCTGATCGACCGCTTGAGAAATGTAGAAGCGGCGCCCAAACTAGATCCGCCTGAGCAGTAGAGGGAGAAATGGAGGGGTGATCCTTGGTCCCTTGGCTCTGATCCAGTAGGGCGCCACCTCCCTTTCCTAGCCTCCATCCTTTCCCTTCCCCTTCCTCGCCCTAGAAGGTGCCTCAACTAGCAAGAATGGTGGCCGGCCAAGCAGTAGCTGCTGCTACGCGGGGCATCTACCAGAGGTCGTTTTGGGTGCGAGGAGCAGCACCAAGCAGCCCTCGACTTCAGCCGTGAGCCTAGAGCTTGAATCTATAGTCAATAGCCACTGCTAGTAGCTAACCCATCCCCCTCTTCAACCTGTACGTGGGGGAAGCAACTGTTTGATTGTAGTAGGTCCGAACCATGAGCTTTTGGGTGCATCCAGTACTCCAAAATGGCTCCCTTGACTTCGGTTTTGAGGCCCGTGCAAGAATCTGCAACCAATAGCCCTTGATTTAGCACCTAGCTCGGTTCTTCTCAACTTGTACGTGAAGCAGGCCTGAACCAAGGCAGTTCCAAGGTAGAAGAAGACCTGCGTGTACCCGTGAACTGGTCTCTAGATGCGTTTCAAGTTGTTTTTGGACGTCTTGAATCACGGTGAGTAGAATTTCACTCTCTAACACAAGTATAACTTTAATAATCGGACGATTTGGTTGAAATCGATATCCATTCGCAGATGTCAGCATTTACCCTGGTGTCGGGCAGTGTCGACGCCGCTCGATTTTTAATTTCACGTTTATTTATTAACGTTTGCTCGACGCTAATTAGTTAATTGATATGTGTGATTTGTCTTAGTGAAAATAAATGATTGATTGAAACTTAAATTTCTCGATTAAATGTTGAACTCAGTAGAACATGACCAGTAACGACACAGTTTGGGTATAAACCCAGGCTGTATGTTTTTAGTAAATTAATAGATGCTCAATTTCAAAGAAATGACGATGAATTGAAAAATATTCAAAGAAAACCTAATGGTACATTCTTTGTTATATTTAAGGTGAATGATTTAATATTTACACAAATTGACATGTTCCTCAAAGATATCATTTGAAATTCCCAATTATTATCAATAATTCATGGCATGATAAGTAATTAACTCTTAATTGAGTTATGTGATGCACAACCCAGGATTTGGGGTTGATGTGCATGTTTTTCGAGGAATTACAGATAATCTACAGATGCTACTGATGATTGCTCATATGTCAAGCAATTAACTTTTATCAGTGTATTAAGAGGTTCAATTGCATGATTTTAGTGTATAAATGTCAAGTGGACATGTAATTTATTTATTTAAGAATGTTAGTCTGCCTGTAAGTATAATAATGTTGATATATCAGTAAATTACAATGTTTTAAATATATTGCTCTGCCAAGTTTAGAATGATGTACATGTTGCATTATAAACTTTAATTAAATAGACGTGGTACCCTATAGATACCAGAGTCAAGTATAAGTAAGAGAAAGGTACACTATAGTAAGAGTTTTCCAAGAATAATAAAATAATATACTTAAGGGCCCTGAACACCGTAGAACCCCTATGTGAGGTCTACGCCTTAGGGGTGAATTGACCAAACCCTGGCAGTGTCCTGTATACGGGGGTCGGAACGTACCAATAGGAGGTATGGGGGTCGAAGCCCTAGTGGTAGTCTCCTTAAATATAGAATGTAGTGTCCAACATCAACCAGAGGGCCTGGTGGAACTAGAGTACAGAAAAGCCAATAGGTGGCTTGAATCTCTGCCTGTGTGCTCAGGTTAGAGGAGTCCAGTTTTACGGCATAATAGGTGTGCCGAGGCCAGAGAGCCATTTTTCCGATTGCAGACCAGAGAGTAGTCAGACTTAGCTATCCCGGGGTGTCAGCTAAGTCTTGTACGGTGAGATCGTAGTTCTCTACGAGTCTTCATATGTAGAGTACACTACATATGATCAGGGCATAAGTTAAAATATGATAATCTAGGTTTATAGAGTTTCTTAAGTAAGATTTGAGTATAGTTTGTAGTAGTTGTTCTTTTAATGTAATGTTGGCATTTTCCTATTATTTTAATTGAATTTGGTAGATCTTCTCAGTGTAGAAATTCCAACATTTTATTTCAGTTTAATAAATATAAATGAGTTATCTGTGATGGTTGGGTGAAATTCTATTCACTGAGCCAGTAGCTTACCAACCTACTGAAACATTTTCCAGGTCAGCGTCAGCATGAGGAAGCTGAAGGATCTTTTCACCCAAGTTCTTAGAAGGTAGTTTGTAGTTAGATTAGAGGTCTCTTAGTCATTTCTCCTCGGTCCTTGGGCATGTGGTGTGGTAGAGAGAGAATGTAATGTAATATGTAGTTTAGTTTTAAATTATCTATTGTGCTTTATATTCCGCATGCAAGATGTCATATGTTGTTTAAATTCTGAGGTATATTTCAAGATTTAGAAGTAGTAAGTTTTCTTCTGCAAGTTTAAGTAAGATTTCAGTATTATCCAAGTTATAAGATTTTCCTTTAGATTAATTCTAAGTGATTAAGAAAAGAAAAAGTTAAGGGTGATCTTTGTATTAAGTGTAATCTTCATTGTTATGCCCACATCTCATGATTAGTGGAAATCGTGGGATGCGAGTGTGATAGCTAACATGGAGAAATTCTTGTGATGAATCACTTTGGCTAAATGGTGTTAATGATAGAGTGATGGAACCATCTATGATGCATGTTACTGTAACCCAACTGGGTGGCGAGTTGTCACTTGAATACTTGCTATAAGACATAATAAAGCTCGTAAAATGTGACATCTAGAACAAATGCATTAAAAAACCCTATTCTTTTTTGATATTTAAAGCTTCCATGCTAAAGTTCACAACATCAATTTCCAAATAATAATTACAAATAAGAAAAAAAAGTAAAGCCCCACTGGCATTCAAAAATATGGATACATGCTTGTGATAAATTGCATACACTAAATATTTTAGGATAGAAACCATGTAAGTGTCTCTAATGCCTGACACCTTAACCCATGTTTCTTGTACAATCGCTACATGGCCTGACTTGAGTCAAACAAGCATGAAGCTAAGAGGTAGTAGAGCATTATATTCACCTTGAACAAATCTTCCCCTAGTGGTACATCTTGTTATGATGATCTTGAGTGAAGAACAAACTTGGGATTAGAAAGAGAGGACACTGGACAAGATTAAATATTTTGGGGGTCTCAAAACACCCTAGAATCCAGTACTTAAAAGTGGAAAAATAGGCTGAGAATCATAATTATCAGTGATCATAATATAAATTCCAATGATGACACTACAATCTTGCATTTCATGATTGAATCTCTTGATTAACATGATTTACCACCAACTCACAAAAAGGAAATCAGTCAAGAAGAACTCAATGTTGACTGGAGACTTGAGCCAAAAAGTCTCCATGATGCAGATCATGACAACCATGTTAAAATAAATCATAATTGATTCAAAATCATCGCCAAACAACTTATTACAAACTAAAATAAACGGATTAATGAAAAAAATAAGAATTAAAAAAATTGAAATAATTCAAAGGGAAAAACTTCTAACATAAAAAATTAAATCATTATAATCCCTTACCTCAACAAAGACAAAAAGGGAGGAAGATGATAGTGGGCCACTTTCATCAATATTAAAAATCACTTCAGTCATTAAAAAGTCCTACTTTGACAATTACACCATATTTTCACTAGAAAAATCTGTCAAGGACCTATTGACAAAATATTTCACAAAACAAAGACATGAGGAACACTTAACTACTTAAGTACAATGACAAAGTCTAACTTGAAACTAGCTCCCAAATATGCTTGCCTATATCCTTAGAATTCACACCATGTCTGTAACGTATGTGCCCACTGCCCAAGGCTCTAGCAAGGTTTTAGGAATGACGACTGGCCCCACAGACTACCACTAGCCTTAACTGTGCACTTTGTCCTCACTCACGCCTAAGTTGGGGTCAACTTCCTGACTGGTCACCCATCCTAGTACTACTCCAAGTCGAGCACGCTTAACTATGGAGTTCTTTAGTGTTGGGCTCTCGGAAAAGGAGGTGCACCTTGGTAATTTTGCGGGGCACCTTCTTCAACCTCACGCCTTCCCTTCAGCGTTCGCAATGGTCAACCTTGGCGTTGACTCCTTGATCCAGTCGACATGCGAGTGCGCCAAGGGGCCATGAAGATTCATCTTCCTCCATCAAACTTTCCTGTGGGATCAATTGCTTGTCCAGAACTCGCCAAGACCTCCCCCTACTCGCCTAACTCCGGTGAGGTTTGCTGAGGTGTCGAGAGTGCAGGTGAGGGTGATCGGGAAAATTGAAGGCACGAAGACAATCCTTGCGCTCTGCCGTAGAGGTTGGGGTAGCAATTTGTCATGCTGGTGCCCTCATGCACCCTCCCCTATATATAGGGTAGAGACAGATGCACGAGAATTGGGAAATTCCCCAATAGGCGGCCAAACCTCGACAAAGTAGGGATGAACCTTTGCGATTTCCTCTCCTGCGTCCAAAAGAATCAACAATGGGTTCACACACTCTCTGGATCGCGAGAAATCCGAGAGGGAAAATCCCTTTGTAACTCACAGAGTCCCAGTCCCTGTGGGACTTAGAAGATGAGCACCGAGCTTTGGATCAAGATCCAATGGCCCTTGTTGCACGTGATCAACGAAAAGGAAATACATTTTCCTATTTGCCAAATTAATGCTAGATTTTGGAGATAATTTGAGAAATCCATATATCCTAAACCATAACTCCTCTTTATCTCAAATTTTAAGGGAAAGTTCG
The DNA here is from genome assembly GCA_963693085.1 of Alisma plantago-aquatica. Classification (NCBI taxonomy): domain Eukaryota; kingdom Viridiplantae; phylum Streptophyta; class Magnoliopsida; order Alismatales; family Alismataceae; genus Alisma; species Alisma plantago-aquatica. The sequence continues at coordinate 1,358,458,818 of OY856411.1, read as the reverse complement.
TATTGACATTATCTAGCTATTTATGAAATTTGGGAAATAAATTACATTGGATGAGAAGGCTTCCTTCTCTCCCAAGTTATCCATTAATTAATTCAAAATTAATTAGTATTTCTTTTCCCTTTTCCATTATCTTGTTATTTTGGGTCCCTTGGACCTCAAGAAATCCTAAAGGCACGAATTCCCATATTGGGGAACATCTATTTACCTTTATCCTCTTATAAAAGCCTATTCTCATATTTTCCTTTTGTTAATTAAATCCTTTTCCTTTTTATTTCTCTTTTCTTTTCAATTGGGCTCAATGGCCAACAGAGCCCAAAATCAATCAATCAACGCCATTGTAAACGAAACTCATTTATTCAAAACAAATTATATCATTATTTGTTCCAATATCTTTAATATGAGAAATTACATTTCTCACCAAATGAACCCAAAAGTTGGGGTTGTAACATCCTTCCCCTCTTATAGGAATTTTGTCCTCAAAGTTCCATCAAGCAAACAAACAATTCAGGATAAGACTTTTCCATGTCCATCATTGGCCCCTATGTGTCTTTAACTTATCCATGGTGCTTCCAAAGAACCTTTATAATCACATATTCCTTTTTATAAGTTCTTTCACCTTGGCATCTATAAACCTCATAGGTGACCTAGGTCATTTCAGTCTCCCTTTGGCTCACTAGGTTCATTGCTCCGCACATGGTCCGGGTACCTCACATAGTGCTCTAAATTGGACACATGGAGCTCATCACACATTACTTTATCCTGAGGGGTAAGGTAAAACTTAACCTTCTCTGCCAAACCATGTCAAAAGAACCCATGCATCGGGGACTCAACTCTCTTATAGGGGTCAGATTTTCATGTCACATATTCCCCCACAGTGAACTGCATGTCAGTCTACTTTGCATCAGCGTATAACTCATGTCATCTTTGGGCTCCTTTCAGCCATTGCACGGTCAAAGTGACTTCATCTACACACACTGTGGTCCTCTCTTGACCTTTGCGAGATCCCTTCACCCACATCATCTTAATGAAGTGGTGACCGACACAACCTCCCTTGAAGAGCTTCATTACATCCCGATACTGGCTATTGTGGTTATCATCACATCTTTCATAGGACAAGAACTGTCTCTATGTATCACCCTGAACGAGCACACATGGTCTCATCAGACCCACTAATCTGGATCATACTAACCATTAGTTAAGGTGATAAACTGTACTGGCATCAAGTTCTTCATGCATCTACTTCCACCTTATGGAAGTGAATCTTTAAGTTATACACAAGAACCTTTGAACTCGCATCATGGTGTAGTTGAACCATCTCTTTCTCATATGTAGTTCAACCAGATCTGTCCCATGACAGTACTCTTTGGTTCTCATGTCATCTAGGTAAGGTGATCTACCATAACCCATATTGCATCTTGACCTTCCTTGGTCTAGGGGAGACTTACCACAACATCCATAGTAAAAAACTCCCATTCCCTCTCAGGGACTCTTTTATCCTCTATATTGATACATTGGGTTACTGGTGTTCGTCGTTCACCTCCTGGCTTGCATGACAACATACCACATGCAACTTCATCTTAGGCATCCAAAGTACTAATGTCACTTATTATCTTGGTAATACCATGGTATGTGGTAATCTTAAATCATGATCTCATGTATTGTCATGATTCCTTAAGATCGATTCCCTAGAAACCCTAAACCACTCTAATTGGGGTTTCATCACCTTCTTTTTCAGAGAAGTGCATCTGAGGTTTACAACCATCCTTTCATTGCATCAAGGACTAGGCTGACTAACCAAACAACCATTAACTTGATCAACCGATATTGTTGTATCTGAGTGTTAGACAAACTTATCTCTTTTCCAACTGAGGGTTAACCTAACAACCTCTTCTAGCCTCCATCTAAACTTGGCAGCTGTATCTCATCCAGGGCATCCATTACCACTTCACATCCTTAGGTGTTAGGTAACGTTGAAGACCTACACCTCCATGTATTTCACTTATTACCTCATCTCAGCTCTAAGTCTATCTTCATCAAGAAAACTCTAAGCTTATTCTCTTAGTTTTTTGAACTCAAACTTGTATAACTCATAACTCATGATAAAACATCCTCATAAGATGACTACCTTATTTCCATCCATGTATCATTCACTCCACTAGGGTATGTTATCATCTTTGTCCTCATACCTCATAGCAACGTTCCAAATCACATCATCTTTTATCCTTGGTGTATGGCATGCATATTGTCCTATCTTTCACTCCCATAACAAGACGAAATAAGCATTTGGCTGCAGTCCAAATATAGAGTTCTTCCTATTCCAAGAGTAGAGATGGTACATCCCACCTTGCCAATACACCTTTAAATCTAAATTGAAACATGCAACTTATGCCTCTACATCACAATCATCTTGATATTAAAGTTACTTCCATGGAAAACTAGTCTCGAACTTACTTGGGTCCACACACAATCCTTGGTTATCTCCTCTAGGTCTATAGGGTGCCAGCACTTTTGGGGTCATCCCTCTTCCCTCATGCATCCAGAGAGTGCCCTACTCATATGCTCTTTGGGTCCCATGAGTTCATGAAGGTGATCAATCTCCTAACCCATGGCCCTCAGACAATGATAGTTGTTACCTCCCGACCCTATGGTCATGCTCAACTAGGGAATTAGGCAACTCCTAATTCCATCGGTCTTATCCCTACCTGACCCTAGGATAGACATAAGATTCTATTATAGTACTTGTCCAACTTAGAACCTTACCCAAGCCTTCATCATCTCTCTCTCCGCATTCATGGGCTGACTTTCATCCTTTCATAGGGGTCATTACAGCCTGCCTACCTTGGTCAGGTCCCATACCCGTTACCTCCATGGTAACACATCCACATGCACTTAGTGATGGTTATGTATGGGTCTACAGGTTCATTCTCATACCATGTACTTTTCACTTAGCTTCTCAAGATCCTATGAGACCTCTTTAGGTTTCCTCAAAACCCACAAAACTGGTATACACCCCACCAAAGGGTCCCTCTCCCAGGATGGGAGGAAACTACAACTCTTGAAAACTAGGTCACAAACGTCCTTATGTCTAGGGTTTACATACACATGAGCGTGCTTAACCCTAGAAGCTACTAAGGCACAAGTAGACCACCTACTAACCATGTTAGGTCATACTTGTTCTCTTTCCTCAACACTGGATCACGATCATACCTTCCCATGTCATCCACTTAGTTGTAAGGGATTCATCAAACATATCTTAAACTTCAGGGGTTTCCCTTTCCTCTAGACATGAGGAGTACCATGCTCGAATCTATAAAAACTCAAACCTTGTCATGAGCATCAGGTATACCACTTCCCCTCTTATGCCTAGGAACCCTAGGTTCACTCCTCTGATGCCCAACTGTCTGCTCAACCTCTTAATCACAAACCAAACATGTACAAGGTATGACATGCACTTCCTGTCATCCTTCTGCTCGAGCAACACTTCAAAGTTGAGTCCTCCTCAAGGACAATCAACAAGTTACAAGGCCTCACAACCTATTACTAAACCTCTCCAGGTGTAAGGAACTCTTCTTCTCATCTATACCATAGGTACAGAGGTACCAGCAGACTCATCCTCTCTTTAGGGTTTGGTTCCTCTCATGGAAACCAAAACATCATCAGCCTCCAGGGATCTAGCATGAGGCAACCACAAACATCCACTTAGGTCACATCATCTTCAACTCCCCAGTTTTTCTCATATCTCGGAGTCTAGGCTTCCAACCTTCTTTCTTGGGTCCTGCTCTCTCTCTCTAGAGCTAACTCCACAACCAGCCTTATACTAAAGGTCCTCTCTCCATGAAGATGGATCAAGCTCACAAGCATACCTCTATGTGGGTGAAGCCTATGTTCAGACTTATGTTTGCTCAAGGTTATCCCTAGCCCTTTATGCTTATCTCATCAGCTAACCAACATACTCCCTTGGCTAGGGTTTCAACCTACTGCTCGCACTATTGACGTATTCTGGGTGTCTACTATGCCATGCTCATATAAGCTCATGGGGGTTTCTATAGGTCCTTCTCTGACCTCATCAAGGAAGGAACTATCCTTCACTCTAACATGCATGACCCTTCCCAGGGTTGGGTCGCCAAAGGTACTTGGTCATCCAACTTCTCATGGCTCATATGGCATCCAAGGCATGTCCATCCAAACACCTAGTCTACCATGACATCTAACTCATCATGTAATCTCTCTCTATCCTTCACTTAGGTTTAGGGTTAACATCATCCTCAGAGGATGTGCCGGGTCTCTACTTGTAATGGAGATCTCTACCTCTAAGACTAACTCTCTTTACTTATCCTCCTGACAAGAAGATCTAGCCTCAGGTCTCTCTTGAGGGCATGACAACTTCTGTCATACGACCTCAACATGTATCTATTCTTTTACGCGTAATCTATTAAGCTTATGTCCATGACATCTTATTTACATGCTTTTTATTAATTTGGTGGAGGATTCCTTAAACCTTATCAACCTTACCCATACCTCAGGAGGGTGAGGAAAAGAGAGAAAACACTAATCCTTAAGGTCCTTATCATCATTTGAATTGAGAAGGGATGAACAAGATGAGAGAGTCCTAAAGGTATCTTATTTCGAGTCAAATCCTGAGACATTGGCCAGACAGTCACACTAATCCAGGAGTCCTCGTATTTTGACTAGCGGTGCGGAGGAAAATCTTGCCAGCCCCCGGACGTGATCCTTTTCTAGACACCTCTGTCTTTCGGAAATTCCTCTAATAACTCCCTTGGGTTCTACAGAGTTTTTAAAATTTAATAATTATTAAAGATTAAATGAGGAACCTACCCTCTGATACCAAATGTAATGCTCGGGACCACTGCCCAAGGCTCTAGCAAGGTTTTAGGAATGATGACTGGCCCCACAGACCACCACTAGCCTTAACTGTGTGCTTTGTCCTCACTCACGCGCAAGTCGGGGTCAACTTCCCGACTGGTCACCCATCCTAGTACTACTCCAAGTCGAGCACACTTAACTATGGAGTTCGTTAGTGATGAGATCTCGGAAAAGGAGGTGCACCTTGGTAATTCCACGGGGCACCTTCTTCAACCTCGTGCCTTTCCTTCAGCATTCGTGATGGTCAACCTTGGGGTTGACTCCTTGATCCAGTCGACCTGCGAGCGCGCCAAGGGGCCATGAGGCTTTGTCTTCCTCCGTCAAACTTGCCTGTGGGCTCAATTGCTCGCTCATAATTCTCCAAGACCTCCCCCCACTCACCAGACTCCGGCGAGGTTTGCTGAGGTGTCGAGAGTGCAGGTCAGGGTGATTGGGGAAATTGAAGGCACAAAGACAATCCTTGCACTCTGCCGCAATGGTTGGGGTAGCAATTTGTCATGCTGGTGCCCTCACGCACGCTCCCCTATATATAGGGTAGAGACAGATGCATGAGAATTGCGAACTTCCCCAATAGGCAGCCAAACCTCGACAACGTAGGGATGAACCTCTGTGGTTTCCTCTCCTGAGTCCAAAGGAATCAACAATGGGTTTGCACACTCTCTGGATAGTGAGAAATCTGAGAGGGAAAATCCCTATGTAACTCGTAGAGTCCCAGTCCCTGTGGGACTTAGACGATGAGCTCCAGGCGTTGGATCATGATCCAACGGCCCTCGTTGCACGTGATCAACCAAAAGGAAATACATTTTCCTATTTGCCAAATTAATGCTAGATTTTGGAGATAATTTGAGAAATTCATATCTCCTAAACCATAACTCCTCTTTATCTAAAATTTTAAACGAAAGTTCATATTGACATTATCTAGATATTTATGAAATTTGGGAAACAAATTACAATGGATGAGAAGGATTCCTTCTCTCCCAAATTATCCATTAATTAATTCAAAATTAATTAGTATTTCTTTTCCCTTTGCCATTATCTTGTTATTTTGGGTCCCTTGAAACTCAAGAAATCCTAAAGGCACGAATTCCCATATTGGGGAACATCTATTTGCCTTTATCCTCTTATAAAAGACTATTTCTCATATTTTCCTCTTATTAATTAAATCCTTTTCCTTTTTATTTCTCTTTTCTTTTAAATTGGGCTCAATGGCCAACAAAGCCCAAAATCAATCAATCAAGGCCATTGTAAATGAAACTCATTTATTCAAAACAAATTATATCATTATTTGTTCCAATATCTTTAATATGAGAAATTACATTTCTCACCAAATGAACCCAAAAGTTGGGGTTGTAACAATGTCCTAAGACATTAAAGAAATCATTTGAATTCCATGATACATCTATGGGGATTACCTCCTATAAGTTAATGTGGTCTCACATGGTCATAAACACAACACACTAGAGGACTAAGACAACATGATTTTTGTACAACAACACTGAATCAACAAAGAACGCTAGTTTGATTAACTTGTATAAGAACAAATAAGTGACAATAAGCTTATGTGACCGTGAAACATGTTTCTCATAACAAAGCCAACACAAAACCACACCTACTGATGTAAGCCTCCATCAAACTTCAGGCATCTTCACTTTAAGTAGGAAGAATTGACAAGTCAGCTGGCTACCTATTAGAAACTTAGTTTGAATGGTAACTTCCTGTAACACATCCCTAAAGCACTTTGTGAGATACAATGGACCCTGAGTTTGATTCCATTACAACTATTAACTCTTTGATGATGAGATTCCTTGTCTTTAGAATAGTTTTGAACTAAGGAATTTGAAAGCAAGAACAATTTGAATCATATTTCATAGATGAAATGAGACTGACATGACCCAAAGTCATCAACCAAAAACCACAAGCAAGGCCATGTATTTAAGACCTCACTTCAATCCAAAAGTTCTACACTTTGGTAGGAATTCTCAATTATATATGTGAACGGGAATTTCTAACTCTTTGGGTCCGAGACTAAGACCTTAAAGTAGATACCAGATAAGATCATCTCAAAAACCTCTTTTGGCCCTAGAAAATGAACTTAAACCAGATCTCCCCATGCGAACTCCAATCCCTATCCTAAATTGACAACTGTTTCTACATGCAAACTCTCACATTCTAACATTTTTGTCTGAGGTTAATAAAACAAAATAGACCAATCCACATCTTAAGATCTATCCTAAAATGGCATATCATACATTTTAAGCATTATCCTAGATATCCATATTTCATTTCAAATCCCTACCTTGATTAGGAACATTTCATCTTAAATCCCTATCTTAAATATGATTCTACATCCAAGCCCTACCCTGGGTAGACACCCTTGCATCTAAGGCCTATCATGAGTAGGCATATTCAATTTTCAAACCCTACCCTAGACACACACTTTTCATTCAAACACCTACCATGGATAGCTACCCTTTCATTTTTAAGCCCTACCCTGAGTAAGAACCTTCAATTTTCAAGAGCTATCTTGAATAGGGACCTCATATTTAATCCCAAACCTGAGTAGGAACATTTTCATTTGAAAGACCTATCTTGAATATGCACCTTACATTCAAACCCTACATTGAGCATGGACCCCTTATTTGAAAGTCCTACCCTGAGTAGGAACATTGCCATCAATCCCTACATGGCATAGGTACACTTTTCTTCCAATCCCCTATGTTGAGTAGGCACATTTTCATATTTAATCTCTATCCTATATCGGTACATGCATCCAAGACCTACCCTAGGTAGATAACTTGTGATGTGTGTAGGGAACATTGTTCCTTTTATTAGATATAAGGCCCGATATAGACACATTCTCAACAACAAAATCTATAAGAGAATGAGATTGAGATGTATTATAGGAGAAGCGGCAAGTCGAGGTTAATCCACATGGACCAGAGAAGGTACTAAAACTAGGTTGGTTCTTTGCATGTGTAGTGTAGAAAGTTAAGGCTTCAATGGTTGAAAGGTTGGTTTGGTTGATTAAACTACATGGAAAACAAACAAACAAAAACAAGAGTATAATCGAAATTACTTCTAGAAATTAGGCTAACTAAAAATGAAGAGATTAATCAACACTATACTAACCATGATATAGAAACTAGTTACACTAGAATAGAAATGAAAAGTTGTTGCAATAAACTAGAAATAGAAATCCTAGTTATCAAATAAACAAGTAAAATGTCCAAATGAGGCAAAAAAACACTAATATAAGCACTTCACTAACCAAAAAACCAACTAGAGTAACTACAATTTAATACTAAGTAACCTAACAAGAGGATTCATCCACTAAATAAGAAATTTGAGATAAGCAAGAAAGAAAGAGAAATTAATCTAGATCACACTAACCAATTAGAGTTTTAGACAACCAATGGAAAGAGTGGATCATTTTGGGTTATGTAACTATTAACTAATCAGGGGTTCATTTTCATTTAAAACATGAAACGATTTTCTACCAAACCAAACAAAAAGGGGTGAAGAAGATTGGAAATTCTATCCTATTAATTGTCTAGGGGCGGTATAGGGTGATAGTAGGGGAAGTCTCTATCACCTCATATCCAACCTTAAGGTCTCAATTGACTAGAAGGCATGTAAAACACAATTAAGATAACCCTATTATAGTTTTCTAACCATCAATCACAACTTCACTTGGTGGGAAGTGGTGGTATAAGGGATATGAATAGGGTGGTTCGCCTATCAATATCTCCTATCCAAGATCTAGGCATGGTTTTTCTCAAGGGGGAGGGGAGATCCAAACTTATATACTTAGATCTGACCTAAAGTTAGTAGAATAGAGGAATAGAAGAAAAGATGGGGAAACTATCTAAGTTGGAAACTATCGAAGTATCCACAAGCAGAGTAAGGACTTTTCCCTTCCTAGTATCCAAGTGCCTATTTTCACTAAACTTTTGGTGGTATCATACACAATAACCAAAGAATGAGGTAGAAATATATAACAAGTGTTACATAGAACATATTAATGAAATAAAAGTGTTATACATGAATATTTGTCCAACATGGTGTGATAGTAACATATGTTCCCATAAACAAACCATAATAGGTTCTTAGATACACTCTCTTATTATCCCCTATCCATCCTATATGCGTTCTATTCTCCAACAGTGATGGGAGATCAACAGTCAAATACTTAGATCTCCCACGTAAGGCACATGAATAAAGGTACAAAAGGGAAGAGTGGAAAACTAGCTAAGTATCCACAAGTGAACTTAGGAGTTTTTCCCTTCCTTTTTTCCAAATGACTATTTTACCTATACCTTAGGTGGTATCATATATCAATCACCAAAGAATGAGTTAGTAATAGATAATAATCACAAGGTATCGTATAACAATGAAATAAAAGTGGTATACATATGTATTTCCCCAACATGGTATCATAGTAACATATTGCCCCCCCCCAAATAGCCCACAAGAAGGGCTTAGCTACAGATAGTCAAAGAATTCACATAAGATCAGGGAGAAAAAATGAGAAAGAGGAAGAATAAGAGATTGCATCAACAATCAAGGTCTTCTCGCTCCTCCATGGTGAAATGCATGTAAAGGGAATGGGAATGGTCAACAGCCTAGAGAAACTAGGGTCTTGGGGTGGAGGGTGAAGTGGTAGATGAGGGAGTAGGTAGGAGATAGGTAAGTGACAGCCAAGGGGAGTAAATGAGGTTAAACCCTTACCCTAGATGTCACTAAGGATTATATAGTAGCCTAGGGTATCTAGGGTAAGTGGAGGTAGAATGGTAAAATGGGTGTAGTCAACATTAAGGTTGGGGTACAACGCTCTGCTCCCACCTGGGTTGTGGGGTTGTATGTATGGGATGACCATGGTGATGAGAACAAGTATGGTGGGTAGGTTGGTTAGGAAAGGAAATTTTAGGTGGGGTTGTCTTGGGGGTAGGTATAATAGTTGTTCTTTTTCCAAAAAGGTCATTAGGGTAGCGTGTGGAACCACTATGGGAATAATGATTAAGGTTGTATGGTTTTTTGGGTGATTTTACGAGAATGACCAGGGCCGTGATGGGTGTAGAATGGCCATTGTGGAGGCTTGGTGAAAAGGTAATTTTGATTAGAGTGACCATAGTGAATGTGTATGTATGGACATGGTTTTTGGAGGAAATTTCTTGTAGGAGCAAGGTTGTTCTATGGGTAGAACGACCCTTTTTTAAATCATAGTAGTGCACTTTGATCTTGAACACTTCAAACATGAGTTGTACTCCTCTCAATGGATCTTAAACACATGGGATATGGCTTGTTATAGGACATTTATGTGAATGTGTAGGAGAGATGTCAGTGTAGATGTTTGATAGGGAGGTCTGGAGGTTTGAGGAGCATAAGGGGGGCTTGAGGAAGATTGAATCTCGCTCGAATATAGAGAAATCATGCTCAAAGAAGCATGGGAAACCATGACAGTGGATACAGCTGCACCATGGCAATGGCTCCAGTGGGATAGATGAGGATGTGATGAAATGGGACTCCCACAAAATCACTTTAGGATGGTCCTCTGCCAGAATGGTTATTCTGCATAAACCAAGTTCTTCATATTTAGATGTCATCTCAATGTCCTTAAATGTGATACAATCATCACCACTATGTTGATTTTTCACTTCCATGATTTTATGAAGGAAATGACTATTCTGTTTCATCAAGGGTTATAAGGAACTCTAAAAATTTGAAGAAGACTTTCAAGATATTTCATAGGTAGAATGGTGGTCTTGGTCATTTTCAAAATGACATTTCTTCCTAGATGAACTTTTTTGTAGTTAAATGATAAGGAAAATTTAAAGGTAGAACAATCAACATGAAAATTCTAAAGGTAGAATATCTATCAATGGCCATTATTAAACACATTCAGCTCATCTTTAAAACCCAACCACTTTCAATCAACTTGATTTTTCATGAAAAATTTACCACTTGGCGACATTTCTTTCTTTTCCGTTCTCCCAAATTTTGTGTACAAACAAAAACAAAAAATATATAAAAAACAAAAGTCTGTGTTGTGGAAATTATAGATGAAAAGTATAACAAAGCAAAAGTATTGGGTAAATTTTTTACAAACCAATATGGATAAATTCCCAATAGAGATAAGTTTTCCACAACATATAGGGGTTTTGTTAAGTAATTCATCATCCATGTACAAATCTTGTGGTTTCCTTCACAAGGTACAAGTATTTCTTATTGTTATTCAAAAGATTATTCTTTGTTCCAATGGTCATTGGAGTCCTCAAAGATCACACCATAAGCTTTTCCATACATGTATTCTTGCGGTGGTGAGGTCTTGAATATATTCAGGGTCAACCTCATGTTCATGAAAGACATCATCATTGATCCAACGCATAAATGGAAGTCAACATTGACTGTATCCATTAAGGGTCTTCTAAAAATAATAGGAGTCTTCTTGTCCATCAGATCCACAACTACAACAATAAAATCCACCAGGAACACTAGTGTTGTCTCTATGTCAATAATCACTAGGACATCATCAACCATGTCCCTTGGCACCTTAACCAATAGCTCTTCTAATTGAACAATATGATAGGATGGCTTTAGCTTACCCAATCCCAATTTGACATACACACTATAGGACATGAGGTTGACATTGGATCCTAGATCAACCGTAGAGTATTCAATAACATGAACACCAATGTGACATGGATAAGTGGAAATCTAGGGAATTCGTTTTTTAAAGAGTGGGAGTATTGTAGTATGGAGCTCACTTTCTCTGTTAATTTAACTTTTTTAACACCCTCCCCGATGTATTTCTCTTTAAGGTGTACATATCCTTGAGAAAATTTTCATATCCTAAAATTTGCTTGATTGCATCAAGAAATGGGTTATTTACCTTTAGTTATCGAAATACCTAAAGAATATCATTCAAATGCTTCTTTTGATTTCTTTTGAATGAATATGGCTCATCCAAAGCATCAAGGAATGTGGGATCACATGGACTTGTATTACTTGGTTTAATAGGATCAACTTTTCGAGTCACTTGAGGAACACATGGAATTAGGGGTGTAACACAAGGAGTGTAGCATTGACAAATGGAGTATAGGGTTGAACACATTGTATCACAATTGAGTAGGAGACATAATAGAGCTTTCTTGTATCATGCTATAAGAAAATCTTTCTGCATACCTAGTACACAGTATTGTGTGTCGACATGAATCTATTTCCTTTTTAAATAAGAAACACTCTAATTTCAAATATGTAAATATTTATCTTTTATGTTATTATGTGTGAATAACTATTCTACATGATCAAGGAACTTAAAAAAACAATACCAAGTGTTGTCCAAACAAATGCGTTTGTGGTGGTAGCAAGGCTACTGGGGGCGGACGTCGGCTACATGATGATGAGGGAGAGGATTCATCTGCTATGGAGCCCCAAAGGAAGGCATAACATGTACAAGTTAGACATGGGCCACTACGTGATTCAATTCTCGTGCAAGGAGGATTACGAGGTCGCCATGACCGGCGGACCCTAGAGAATATTCAGTTGTTGTCTCGCTATTTGGGACTGGCAACCGTCTTTCAAACCATCGCCAGAGATGCCAAAATTCTTAGTCACTTGGGTCCATATTCACAACCTACCCCTACACTTCTATATTGACACCTTGTTCAAGTATATCGGGAAAGCTCTGGGGAGGCTGATCAAGGTGGACAGCCACACAGAGTTCAGATCAAGAAGTAGGTTCACGAGGTTGGCGATTGAAGTGGATACCACGAAGGAGATGAAGACCTCCATACTAATCAATGGAATCGATTACCTGCTTGAGTATGAAGTCAATATTGATAAATGTGATGCCTCTTGGAAAGTGGGGCATCGTACGCAATACTGTAGGACCAGAAAATTGAGTCTGATTGAAAACGCTGCAAGATACAATACAATAGAAGACGAGAGGAATACTGAAGAAATTTGGCAGACCCAATGAGGAAGGGGAAGAAGACAACACAGATGAATAAATGATGGACGCGATGAGACGCATAAGAGGAACTCCAGATCGACCAACCGCTTTACCAACTTAGGAGGCAGGGAAGACGAAGAAGAAGGACACATACCGGAATCCGCTGGTAATGATGGCAACACACAAACGGAGAAAGCGGCAGACAAGCCCATCAAGGTATGGCGGGCTAAGGACCGAAACAGGGCAAAGGACAAGGCATCCGGGAGTGCAGACAACACAACAAAGAACTCTACGTCTACATCGATGATAGGCAAGAAGGGGATCAATGACACCGATCACAAAGTTGCACAACCTAGCATGGATGAGATTATAGAGGTGATGGATGAGGAAAACACAAGAAACAACCTGGTTAAGGAGCAAACGGAGAACACAGAGGTCCTGATAGAAAAAAATGATGACAAAATAGAGGATACAGAGAACATAACCCTGGAGGATACCTTAGTCCAAGAAATGGGCACAATGACAACACTTAACTCTGACGAGGGTAGGCACCACGTCGAGCAATCCAAGGCGGTGCCAGAAGGAAACATCATGTCGAACCCCTTGCCCCCGGGAAGGAAGATGAGGAGTAATAGGATGAAGATGAAGAACCCCCGACAACCATCTCCCTATGAGCACCGACGAAGAAGTACTAAAGGGGGCGAATAAAAGACCCAAGAAGAAGGAACCAACAGAGAGGAATCTGAAGGAGGAGAGGATCGCACAGCGGATGCGGACATACCACTTTAATCATCATTTCCATGGCTGAAGTCCTCTGCTGGAATACAAGAGGTATAGGAGGAGAGAAGAGAAGGCTTGCTCTAAAAGAGTTAATGACCGTCCATAAGCCATCATTGGTAGCCATTCTAGAACCACACATAAGTGCAGAGAGGACTATGAACACAATCGATAGACTGGGGTTCTTAAATTCATTTCGAGTCGAGGCGAGGGGCTACGCCGGAGGCATCTGGCTTTGCTGGAACTCGTGCAGCTGTGCCGTCGAGATCATGTGCTGCCATAGGCAGTTCATAACGTGCAAAATCAACATCAACCTTTACGTGACAGTAGTATACGCAAGCCCACAGGCGGTAACCAGGAAGCTTTTATGGAAACACTTCACGGACCTCAGCCAACACATTAATGGCCCTTGGTTATGCATAGGTGATTTCAACGCCATCATCAACCCGACAGAGGGATCTGGCTCACTACATTTTAACAACCAAGAAGTGATTGAGTTTCATAATGCTATGACGGCGGCTGGTCTGTCTGATCTCGGGTTCTCCGAGATGCGCTTTACCTATAGGCACAGTCTTTTGTAGAAGCGACTGGATAGAGCTTTCAGTAACACTGAGCTGATTGAGAAGTGGCCTGACATTTCAGTCGAACACCTGACTAAGATGGGTTCTGACCACTTCCCGTTACTTGTGCGACGAAATGACAGAGAAAGGGGGAGAATACACGTTCTACACAAGGCCGGTGTGGCAGACTAACCCAACCTTCGCTAGCATGCTAGGGAGGACTTGGAGGCATGACCTCACTTTTGAAGAAGCTCTATAAGAGGCACAGAGGTCGATAAGCAAATGGAGCAGCAAGGAGCTCAAGGAACGACGGTGGAGGAAGGATCACCTGATGCAGAATATCAACAGACTACACATCGACCTAGTGGAATAGTTTAACCCCTTTTCGGAAGCTCTATGCGTTGATATGCAGGAGGACCTCGACGCTTTGCTAAAGGAGGAGGATGAGGAGCTCAAACATAGGGCCCATCTCAACTGGATCCTGGAAGGTGACAACAACAGTCGGTTTTATCACAACTACATTAATCAAAGGAAGAGGAAGAACAACATTCTGGCTCTCAAGAACTTTATGGGGGAGTGGGTGACAGGAAAAGAGGATCTCATGGGGTTGATTGTGAATCACTTCAAAGCTATTTTCACCAAATAGAATAGCGGGAGTCAGCGCTGCTATAACCACTTCCCGAGGCTATTTAGGTCTATCATGGAAGAGGATATTCATATCCTAGGCAGAATCCCAGAGGCTGAGGAAATCTTAGCGGTGGTATCTAGTATGGACCCATTGAAAGTTGTCAGACGAGACGGAGTTAGCGCACACTTCCTTCAAAAGAACTGGGGTTTTGTAGGGCCTAGCGTCACCAAGATGGTGCAAAATGCAATCAGAGGAGGCGGCATGCCTGACGAGTTATGCAAAGCGACCATAGTGTTGATTCCAAAAGTGCCCAACCCAGATCGCTGCGAGAACTTCAGACCCATCTCTCTTAATAATGTGGTATTAAAGGTTATCTCGAAGCTGGTAGCGCAATGATTGAAGACACACATGCCCAGTTGGGTGTCTCAAGCGCAAAGCAACTTTGTTCCTGGGAGGCGCATCACCGATAATATCACGCTAGTCCAAGAGATTATCAGCAAGATGAAGAGCAAGAAAGGGACGAGAACGATGGCTATCAAGATTGATCTGACGAAAGCGTACGATCAAATGGACTGGACATTCATTCACGACACCATCCGCAGAACTGGTATACCTAGTAACTTTGTCGATTTCATCATGGCATCAATTACTAGGGGCAACACCTGCATCAACAGGAATGGCAGAACGTCGAAACCATTCACGGCGACCAGGGGCCTCAGACTGGGAGATCCTTTGTCTCCCTACCTGTTTGTACTCTACCTGGAAAGATTCAGTCAGCTCATCGCTCGCAAGGTAGAAGAAGGAAGATGGAAGCCATTCAAATTGGGTTCCAGGGGGCCGACAGTCTCCCACGTCTGCTTCGCCGACGACATCATCATTTTTGCGCGTGCAGAGGTGGAACAAATGAGGACCATATTGGATTGTTTCAAGGCGTTCGAACAGGCTTCCGGACAGGCCGTCTCCATTGTAAAGACAAAGATCTACTTCTCAAGGAGTGTTCAATCCAACCTGAAACAGAAAATAACACAGCTTAGAAATTTTCAACAGACCAACGACCTCGTCAAGTATCTCGGGGTCCCTATCATCCATGGGAGAGTGAACAAGATGACTTATGGAGAGATCGTGGACAAGGTGAATAGCCGAGTATCATCTTGGGCGGCCAAGAGCCTGTCCCTAGCAGGATGAATTACTCTCACCAAATCTGTACTACAGGCCCTCCCTACCTATGTTATGCAAACATCAAGACTTCCTAAGCATGTATGTGATAGGATCGATGGCACCATCAGACAGTTTGTTTGGGGGGGCAAGTATAAGGCCCACCTGCTGGTGTTGGTGGCATGGGACAAGATAATCTATAGTAAGAAGGAGGGAGGGCTGGGTTTAAGATGCATGTGGGATTGGAACCAAGCCCTCATTCTCAAACATCCCTGGGAACTCAGAAGTAACCGCGACACCCCGTGGCTTGACTACTTGAGGCAAAGGGAGAGAAGGGGTGCGAAGCTCGCCAACATCTCCAGACTAGGAGCTGCAGTCTTTGACGGCTGTCACTTCATAGAGGATAACTCGTTCTTAGTACCGATGAATGGGGAATCCACCAATGCATGGACAGACCGATGGGTTGTCAACATGCCGATGTTGGAGGAGAAGGCAGTCAAGAGCATTCCCCAGGACCTAAGCGATTTGAAGGTGGCCAACATGGTGGACCTACGAGGTAATTGGGACAAAGCCTTTTTAAATGAATGGATGATGCCAGATATGGTGGAGGCTATCACGAGGTTGAAGGCAGCCCATCCCGCTGACGGGGAGGATGTTCAGGTCTGGCAGTTGACGACCAGCGGGTTCTTTTCCACAAAGATAGCTCACTATAGAATCAGGCAAAGGGAAAGGGATCTCGACCACCGGAGACTGGTCAAAATTATGGAGGTCTAAGCTCAGCGCCAAGCTCAAGACCTTCACTTGGTTAATGATGCATAATTCCATCCTGACGAATAGCCGGAGAGTCGCAAGGAGGTTAGCAATCCGCGGTAATTGCCCGAGATGCAACGCTACTGAGGAGACAGTCTTGCACGCAATCAGGGACTGCAGAGTGGCCAGAAGCATGAGGGAGGTAATCCAACAGGACGTGGCGCTCTCAGATCAACTATTCTACATCGACGACGCAAAGAGATGGGTGGAGGAGGCGCTGAAGCTCGACAAGGAGATCTACACCACGACTTTCATCACCGGCTGGCACAACTGGAAGGCAAGGAACCAACAGGTCTTTGAGGAAACGAACAAACCGACCATGGTCCTGCTTGGGATGATCAAGAGGGACATCACTGCACATAAGGAAGCATTCAAAGAATAGCAAACGGAGGTCATTGCTACTATTGACACTGGTTGGATCTTCCCGCAGCAAGGGGTAACCAAGTTTAATACAGATGTGGCGGTTAAGGGTGGCAGGGCGTGCTACACGTTTGTAGGTAGGGACGCACTGGGGAGATGGATGGGAGGATCGGCTTCATTATCTGACGTGATCAAGGTAGAGTTGGAGGGTAATATTGAAAGCGGTAGAGGTGGCGGCATATAACGACCTGTCCAGGGTGACCATTGAATCTGACACCCTCGGTGCTGTTAAGATGATAAATGGTGAGGAACAATGCTACCCGAAGTATGCGAAGATTGTTAGTCGTATAAACCGCAAGTACAAACTAGGCTGGATAATTCAATACATTAGCAGGAAAGGCAATGCGGTCATCAATCATTTGGCCAAATCCAATTTACAAAACCAAAGTACATACATGGTGTATGCTTCACTCCCCAGTGGGTGTGTTAATATTCTAGCTAAGGAATGTAATGGTAGTAGTACTACCATATTTTCCGACTCCTGTTTAATTAGCGATTGTAAGATTTCATTTATAATGCTCACAAGAGGAGGGCGAGATGAATAATAAAGCCTCCTGACTTGAAAAAAAAAGTGTGTTTGGATGCTTGCACATGAAGTTGTACCAAGATGATGCTTCATATAGTTGCAAATTGTACAACTTGATATGAGTAATGTAAGAATAAGTAATGGACAAATAGAAACCAGACTAGACCTAGTTTTATACTTGTATACACCTACTAAGACATGCAAATAATTTATCTAAACTCATTTGAGCCATTTTACAAAATTTAGGACCTTTATTACAAAGTGTTTTTCGGATGAACTTTCTTTCAACCAAATACCTACTAGTTGAACTTTAGATCGACTAAAATGTTAATGTTAGAGTAAATATGGTCTCATAAGTGTTTCAATCAAAGTTAATTTGACTAAGATTCATCTCAGTTCAGTTATAGATTGATCAAGGATAATTCTATTTGCGCCATTATCCTATCTTATAATGACTGGTTTCCCACTAAAATTGTCCTACACACTCCCAAAAGATATCTTAGATATTCCTAAGCATTCCAAGAGTGATATATGGACACCCAAAGTACACTTGAGAAATCGAAACATGCTATCCTTCTAGCTTAGAATATAATATTTATATCTCCAGATACTTCCAAGCTATCCTATCCTTTATCTCAGTCTTACTATTCTACTCAACCAAATATATCTTTTCCTAAATCCATGTGGAGTTGATAATCACTCATTCATTATTGACTTAATTGTATATCTTGTGAGATTGATTTGCAATTTCCTTCTTGTTCCCTATTTGGTCCATCACTTCGTGCTACTTCTTGTGAGAAGGATCGACAAAATTTCTTTGGAGCTACTTCTTTCGAGAAGGATGCATACAAAAGTGGTAGAGATCGATTGTGATCTTTTCCAAAGAGGGTTATCTTCTAACGTCCAATAAAGAAGACAATAGTTATCCTTGAGATTAAAAGGAGGTTAGTATTGAGCCAACAAAGACAATGTTAATTGTACTTTGTTTCTGTATGAAAAAGGTAGTAAAGTACAAGTTGATATATCCAAGTTGGCAACAACTACATAGTTCACTGATGATGTTTTAGGTTGGAACCGCTCTACATCTTATTTCTCTTGTAGTAGTCTATCTTGATTCTTACTTGATTTCATGTATTCACTACAATATTTGTGAAGTGAGTTGCAACTAACCAATCCCAATTTTTTTGAGTAATACAAAATTTCATAATTATCTATTCACCCCTCTAAAACTTTCAATTTGTAATATAGCAAGGTTTCATGGAGCTCCAGTGAGTCCTGAAGATGAGAGGAATTCTACTGGGCTATCTCAGTATTGAAGGATCACACATCTACATGCCTACTCCCTTTTATATCTCCAACTAAGAATATAGGAAGATGCATATGTAGCTCTTCATTCAAGATATTAGATTTCACCTTTAGAAGATGGTCATCCTACCATATGTGTCTCCAACAATGGATCTTGAGAAATGAGATGCGTCTATTGTAAGAAATGCTATAGTGAATGCTAAAGTCATAAGTATTCTATATTATTTTCTATCTCCTGCTGAGTTTGATATAATCTCTTCTTGTAAGAATGCTTATGATATTTGGTGTAAATTATGTATTACTCATGAAGGAATCTAACAAGTAAAGGATACTAAAATTGACATGCTTAACCATAAAATAGTGTTATTTCACATGGGAAAACATTAAATTTATTAAAGTGCTCTAGAAATATTTTTACTATAAATTTCATGAAATATCTTGGAAAGAATACACAAGATCATGAGCTTTTTACTAAGATTTTTGGTGCTATAACCTATAAATTTTTTAAAAAGAAAGTTACTACCATAAAAGAATCTATAGACCTTTCTACTTTGCATCTTGAAGTGCTTATAGGTTACTTAGAGACTTATAAGTCAAGCTCCAAGCGTGTGAGATGGAATATGAAGAAGAAAATAATGCTAATAAGAAGATCACATTACTCAAATCAAGGTTTTCAAAATAGCCATCTTCTTCCTCAAGTGGCATGTCTATCAATGAGGAAGAAAAGAACTACAAATGTAAAATATCAAAATTTCCTTCAAACAAAATTTTAGATCTTTATCTACTAGATGTTGTGATTGTGAGAAAAAGGGACATTCGAAGGATGAATGCCCAAAACTTAAGAAGAAGAAGAGAAGAGTTACAAGGACAAAAAGGAAAAGGCATATCATGCTTCTTGAGATTCTTGTTGAAATTTAGGGACAAATGATGAGGATGAAGTTTGGCACCATGTAGTTGACTGCATAATCATGTATATAATGGAAATGATGAACAAGAGTAGTAAGGTGCAAAAAGTTATAATAGTCATGTATCTCTTTCAATGTTTTGCAAATATGAACTTATTGAACTTACATCCAAAAAGGTTAGTAAATATAAAAAAGACAAAGAAATTGGCTACTAGTGTTAATACTTCGCATCGTAGAACTTATTGAGCTAAGTGATCAACATGTTCATGAAAATAAAAAGATGGATGATGCTATTACTTATAAATACTTCTTTGCAAGTTCAATTTTATACTTTTTGGAAACGTTGTGTCATTGACCACATTTTTTATTGACCACATTTTTTATTATAATACATAGTTTTGCAGCTCGAGGATCCCTTCTCTCTCTCTAGGGTTTCGTAGCTCTCCCTTCTCTCTACCCTCCCGGCGGCTACTGCTGGGGGGAGGGAGCGCCTCCTCTGTTCTTTCCTCCCCTGGCCTCCAACGGCCTTGGGTGGTGCATTGTGTGACGGTTGTGGCGGTTCTTTGGAGCTAGGGTGCTGGTCGTGCTCGTTGATGCCTCCTCGGAGGTCTGGGTTGAAGGGGCGATGCAAGGCAGTGCAAGATGCTCAGATCTGGGCAGAGGGTCAGCATTCTCGACCTTGTCGACTCCAATCTGTTCAAGTGTGACCGATGGAGATAAGCCGATCGGATCCAGACCTGCGAGCTCTTCGTTTGCTGCCTCATCATGCTAAGCAAGGAAGGGGCGTCTTCTCCTTACTTCTAGCACCTCCTCATCCCTCCCCCGAGCGAACCTGGCTTGTCTAGGGTGACGACATGCCACAGATCTGATTAGTCCCCGCCTTGGCGATCACGGCGGTGATGTCTACTCACTGGGTGGCGAGTCCTCAGGATGATGAGAAGCCGATCGGATTTGACATGCCTTGCAGAATGGGCACTCCATCACGGACTCCGTCCTGCTGCTTGGAGGTGCTCTTTGGAATAGGCTCTGGATGGCTAGTGGCATATGGAGGTATCGTTGGGGTGCTTTCCCCGTCCTCTAATCTGGTTCAGGGTGGTGGTGGAAGGGCCTCGCATCTGTTTCATCTTGCCAGCGGATGACTTATGCTTTGTCGTCCTACTTCATATCCGCGGTGGGATCCTATCTCAGCAGCATGAAGTCAGGTGGAAGACTAGGGCTCACCCCCTTTCACCTAACTGATTCCGATCGGTTTAGTGGCAGAGGGGATTCCTATTCTCGTCCTTTCTTCAGTGGTTCCAAGGGTGCTCGATGGCCTAGTGCTGTGCTCCGACAATCACTCCTGTGTTGCTCATAAGGTGTTGCTGGCTGGGTTTATGGGGGGCTTTCTTCTCCCCTGTGTATCCCCTATTGTAGTGCGAAGGAACATCTACTAAATGTTCGATGGAATGTTGCTGGCAAGCAGTAACGTTTGCAAGTTGTGTTTCTGGTATGGCCTAAAGTTGAGAGCTTTGCTCTGCGGCTGGTTTTGAAGAGTTGTAGTCTCAGAGAAGTAGTCAGCTGCTCTGAGTCCAAGAATGCTCAGATACTGTTGTTTCTACAGTTTAGGCTGCTTCTTTGCACTCAAAGGACTGACCACCTGGACCCTAAATGGTGGTTTCAAAAGCCTATTGTCTCTTGCTAGCTCTCTGTTCTGCACAATTTCAGTGAATGGGCATATTGCTAGTGTGTGAATGGATGGCTCGCTGTGACACGTTGGGATAATGTCTCCATCACTTGAAGGCCAAGTTTGGTGTTTCCTTTTGTTTGTTGGATGATCCAAGGTTTGGATATAGGTTGAGATCTGCCCAGCTGTGCTGTTCTTGTGATTCCAAGAATGCTGAAGTTTTTTCGGCTGCCCATGTTGCCACATCTTCAGAGAATGTGTTAAATGCCAGTGGCGGCCTGTGTAGTTTGGGATTTTCTTTGATTTTCTTCTATTCTAGGCTAGTGTGGCTGGACATGTTTCTTCTGTTACCTAGATCGAAGGTTTTTTGGGGTTCTTAGCCTACAGATATGGTCTTTGTTTTGTTTTTGTTCTATGGGTGTCCTACATCCTGGTTGTAATGAGTTTTTAGCTCATGGTGATGTAATGGGGTACTTAGTGCCCAAAGTTTTTTGGTTTGAATAGTAACACGCCTTTTGACCGACCAAAAAAAAGTCAATATTGAGTTAAATGATAACATTTATGTGCTTAAAGATATTAATGCTAGTACTTGGAGATTTTAATTTATACTACCATAGACTCATTAACACTTGCTAAATAACATTAAAATCTTAAGGAATATTTAGATAAATTTTCAAACATTAGATATATGTTGAATTTTTTTTGCATTATCATAGTGATACAAGGAATCTTGGTTATGTTCCAAGAGATGAAAGGAAAAATAAGAAGGGGCATACCTTTTTTGAAACCAAGTACTAGTTCTACTTTTTTCAATTAACCATGTTACATGTTATTCTTGTGGTAGATTTGGTCACTATGATTTCTCAAGCCCATTAAAAAGGAAGAGTGATAGAAAAATAATTTGGGTTCCAAGAACCTCTTTCTAGATTATATTTCTAAAGGTCATAGATTTAATGGATATATATTTGATATTATTTATTTCTTAAGTTTAAAATTTTTAAACTTTACTATTAGTGAATAGTTTTTAAATATGTATTTCATATGAAATCATTGGTAGAAGTATATATTTCTATTGGATAAAATTTTCTATCTGACTACCTCTTAGATGACATGTAATTTGACCAAAGGGTAACTTAATCAAAATTCATTTCAAAAAAAATCTTAATGTCAAGTTTCATTTTGGATATATTTCAATTACTATTTAGATTCGAGTCTGCTGGATGTATCTATGTTCTTTAGGGTCTGAAATGAATTATTATCCATACCATATTTGGAAATATGGCATCATATATGACAATGGATATACAAATTTTACTTCTATATTCCCGTTAGATAGTAGATCACGTCAACACCTATGTAATGGGAAGGAAAGGTTTTCTTGACATATACATGGTCCCAGAGCAAGTCTAGCAACAATGTTTACTGTAGTGTACTTCGTTCATAAGTCACATCTAGACAAATGCCATTGGTGGCCTCTTAGTTGATCACCATAGATGAAGATTGACAGTGTCCTCCTAGCAGGCGGCAAAGGCCTCCTCGCCTCTAGATTAGTCCACATGAACCACCAGGAACTCTTGTCATTCTAGATTAATAGAATTGAAGGAGTTGTCCTTTCTAGTCAGTGTACTATCACTGACTTGCTATCCAAATTGTCTCTCCCTAGCTACCCCTACTTTAACAGGTAGGACTTTCTTGGGTTCTCATGTTACCGCAACTGTGAGAAGACAACAATTTTCAGAGCTCATTGTTGTGTCTCTAGGAATCCTTGACTACCCCTCTATTTATAGGAGGGTTACGATAATGAGTTCTAGTCTGAGTGGGAGTTAAAGAGACATAATATCATGAATTTTCCCAAACGTGTAAACATTGAACCGGTCGGTTCACACGTGAGCCGATTGGCTCAACCCTTGAATCAGTCATTTCAGCATGTCTCCTATTTGTAATTGTATTGTGACACGCGTAGACTGTGCATGCAAACACAAGTATATGTATTAATGTAATATAGGCTTTGTGAGGCCCGAGTCGAACTCAGGGAAATGTGAATTTTAGTAGACTACTAGTAACCGGTTGCGATCAACTAAACTGATTAAAAGAGCTTGAGAGTTGATTGAAAAAGAAAATAAAATAAAAGAAAACAAAGCAATCGATTAAATGTTTAGTTTAATCAATTTAAATGAGAATCTTTAGGAATGTGGTTTCACCGCAGGTTCTCGTTGTACTAATTTCTACACAATTATCCTAATTCGTCTCCTATTCCAGATAGTGGCCTGTAGTCAGAATTTCTCACTTTTGCGATACAATTCACTACCTAAATCTAGGTTGGTTCCATGGTAGTAGTAACCTATACCCTAAATTAGGTGCATGAGAAACAAACTCTGGGTTTCCACCATTAACCGTACATCGCCTTGATCAAGGAATTTATTAGTTAATGTGATATTCGTCTCTTTTCAACCGTTAATTCTTCTTTCAAAGTAATTAAAGGCATTATATTATCATTAAGGTGATCAATCATAATGATAGAATGGAGAAAACAAAATCATACCATGAAATTGAGAGACAAATTATGATAAACTATGTAAAAACTATCATACAGCGATTACCCGGGCTACTCCCGGTCCTAAAGACAAAGGGGATTAGCCCCGCATGGTTGACAATGGAAAATACATAGGAGTAGAGAAGAAAAACATGGGAAACATAGAACAAACTCGTATAACCCCTGATACAAAGGTGTTCCTGGAGATCCTCCTCGAGAAATGTGCGTTTTGTAGTCTTCCAGCAGCAAAATCGCCCGTCGGAGGTGCCCGGATCGCTCAGTTGACGGCCTTCATCTCTCATCTCCTCTCTCTCTCTCTCCTTCTTGGATGTTGTGCAATACAATATGAGATCTCCCCTAGGGTCGACCGTGCTCTTCTTAGGTCATAGGACCACTTTACGGCTCCGAAAAAGCTCAACCGTCAGATTAAAACGCTCCGTTTTAGTGTTGACAATTGCCAGATCCCGACGTTGTCGATAGTATCGACCCCAGGTCGATGGTATCGACCATGATACATGTATTTCCTTCCAAATTCGTGTTTTGGGGTTGCTTTCTGATGAAATGTCGATACTATCGACACCAGGGTCGATAGTATCGATTCTGGACAATGCAAAAGTGCCTGAAAAGGTGCCGAAACATGTGTATAAGTCTGAGGATTATATAAAATCATATAAATATGATAAAAGAAGTATAATTTGATTTAAAAAGAGTTTAACGGCCAGCTATAGTGAATTATGCAAATATAATCAAGAAAATGACAAATACATGCATAAAACAGATATAAAATAAGCCTATAAA
The DNA here is from genome assembly GCA_963693085.1 of Alisma plantago-aquatica. Taxonomy (NCBI): domain Eukaryota; kingdom Viridiplantae; phylum Streptophyta; class Magnoliopsida; order Alismatales; family Alismataceae; genus Alisma; species Alisma plantago-aquatica. The sequence continues at coordinate 1,358,433,903 of OY856411.1, read as the reverse complement.
AGTGACTCAAAACCCATGCATCAAACTCCCCCTTAAACCTTGCTCGTCCTCGAGCAACAAAACTTTGGATCTAGTTGAGATAAGTCAGCAACAGGACATAAATACATGAAATGAATCTACATCATCCCCACTTTCTTTCCACAAACCGGCCCTCATTGACCACTGAACACTAACTGCCATCCAGGTGACCAAAGACCTATGTAAAAGATGTTCGTCCCCCAATCAATGAAACACTATCAATTAAAGTAGTTAATATGAAAAACTCATCTGGTCCATACTTGATGCATCTTGTGATCTCCTATCTACGTTGCTCATTTCCTAACTACCATCTAAATGGAAGCATATCTCCTGATATTAATGATTGAGGAGAATATCATGGGTGGCCTACTGATTAGAGCAACGGGTGGATGGGATAGGTGGTTGTGGAAGAGATGGAAGCACATAACAGTCAATCATGCAATACAAAAATTAATGACCTATCATGATGCAAAATGCAAGTGAAAATGTCCTAATGCTACATTTTTGGTGGAATGATGCATGCACTATAATTCCGTCTCAAGGTGAGATGGAATATCTAACAAAACTACACCATGTGCTTAGTATTCTTAGTATGTAAGTGAGAACAGGTTCCTTTCTCCCTGTCATTCCTACTTACTTCTCAATTCTTTTTTTTTCTCTTTTTTTCATTTTTTTTTCAAGCCCTTATTTTCATAGATGACAATGAATTATTTGGCGGGCTCACTTCTTGTTACATAACTTATACATTTGAAGCATTCTATTTGGAGGGCATGGATCAAGCTCACCACCTTTAATGTTTCATAAGACATAAGATGCATGATGTGATATATGCTCAAAAAATTGTGAATGCAGCTACAAAATGACAGTTATGCAATTAAATGACACACACCTACGGATAATGTGCATGTATAACTACTCTATCTTTTTTTTCTTTTCATTTTCATGAAAAAATATGTGAAAATAGTTGTAATGCAAGACCTATCTACATGAGATGCAATCAAAAAGTGAAAGACAATAATGTGCTCCCATTTCTTATGGTGGAGTGTGAATGAAATTGCGGTGGATCAGATAACAAGACTAATTGACAGAACCTTATGAAAATATCATATGTCCCTCTCTAAAGACCTGTGTATAGGGTAACTGAAGGATTTCTCTCTTAAACTTTAGTCTAAGGTCACGTTAGTGTTTGGTCGGTTTGGGCTCAAACATCCTTGTCAATCACTTTTCCTTGGACAATAAAGATAGTCATTTGTGTCCCCATGTCCTGAAGCTGACTCACCCAAGCACTTCCTTAGTTATGAAACTCAATTACTCACAAGAATAAGCTCAAAAAGTTTACAATATGCTCATTTTTTTATGTTCACACAACCCAAAAATAATACTCCCAATTGAAACCATGCATTTATTACTCCACAGATTACACTAGATAGATGTGGATCCTACAAAAGCGATAAATCTAGAAATAAATACAACTAATATTTCAAAAGTAAAAGCAACATGAATAAGTAAGTAAAAACTAAGATAGAGGGATGTTCCGAAACCCCCCCTAAGCTTGAATATGACTATGGCCTCATAGTCAACATTCTAACTTAAGAGGTGGAACAGCGATACCATTCGCTTTGAAGTGTGGTGAAGAAGGATGGTTAGATGCTCAAGTGGACCAAGTGATTCTTGATATATCCCTCCTTTTTGTGGCCCACTTTTGTGTCTTAGTGGTTCTAAGACGTGACTCGTTTCATCCTTCTTCGCTCTGCAAAAAACGGTGTGAAAAAATCTCATTTCGATACCTTTTTCGGCCTATTTTATGTAGCTGTCCTGCAGGTGTCGATACCATCGACACAAGGGTCGATGGTATCGACCCAGACTCAGCAATTTTGGTATATCGACGCATCTAAAAGGCTGGGAAATCAAAAGTGTCGATACTATCGACACTAGGGTGGATGGTATCGACTTTAGTGTCACCAATTTTTCTAAAAATCTTCAGGAATCTCGATACTATCGACACTAAGGTCGATGGTATCGACTTTTCTTCAGCGTTTACTGATCCAAACTCGATACTATCGACAGGGGTGTCGATAGTATCGACCTCAAAATTCTTCACACTTCAAAACACGAGTTAGGGTACCATTTTTACAAAAATTATCAAAACCTAAGCAAAAACTAAGTACATAAACATAAAAGAACATAACCAAACATAAAAATGAACCTAAAGTTGGGTTGCCTCCCAACAAGCGCCCTTGTTTAATGTCCTAGGCTTGACATAAAGATACCTTTAACCTAGTTTGTCAAGGGATGTCTCCAATGATTCATTTGGAAGTTTGAATTTAACTCTATCATCATCAATCCCAAGTGTCAAGTAACCTCGCCCAATGGCAGCGATTACATCAGCCGTAGCTTAAAACGGCCTTCCCAATAGCATCTCACCTCCTTCCAACTCATGCATTTCCATGACCACAAAGTCAACAGGGAAGATGAATTTGTCGACCTTGACTAGCACATCCTCACATATACCTTGTGGCTTCACAATGGATCCATCCACCAACTCAATTGTCATAGAAGTTTGTGTTGGCTTCTTCAATCCCAACTTTTGAAAAGTGGCAAGTGGCATAAGATTAATGCTTGCCCCTGAGTCACACTATGCTTGTGGAAAATGTTGGCCACCTATGGAACATGGGATGTAGAAACATCCTGGATCTCTCCTCTTCCTTGGTAGCCGTCCTTGGATTATAGAACTCACTTTTTCATCAACACACACAACATATGTATCTTTGATCCGTCGTTTCTTGTTGATGATGTCTTTCATGAATCTTCCATATGAAGGAATTTTCTCTATAGCCTCCACTAGTGGAATGTTAATGTGGAGCTTCCAAAACATCTCCAAGAACTTCTTATAGTGCCTATGCTCTTTCTTCGGCCTCAGACTATCTGGGAAAGGCACGTTTGGTTCCTTCGCTCACTTGTGTGGTGGCACATATGGAACTTTAGGGTTCTCCTCCCCTAAGCTTGCTTCAACGCCACCTTCTAGGATAGGATTTGACACATCATCCGTGGATGGCATGACTTGTGGCTACTTCTCCTTATTGATAGTGGCTGCTCCACTATGAAGTAAAGCTTTCACCTGCTCTTCTGAGATAGGAGTCTTTTTAGAAATTTGAGATGTGGGCACGATAGTAGTGGAATCTTGGTGGGATTTTTTGAATGGGAAATATCCGCCTGGTAGTCCATATAAGCTGCGGGGGTATGGTACACTGGGTTTAGCCTCCGTGTCAAAATGCATTTTGACCTTTTCATGGACCTCCACCACTGGGGGCTCTATCTCCTTAATCACAGATATGTACTTCACTTGATGATGTGCTTGAATAGCCTCTGCATTTCCAGCCTGTCTTTGTTGATTTGTATGCTTCATGGCCGCCACTTCATTGGAAATTTGGGTCACAGTCGTCTCTAGTGCCCTCATCTGCGCTCCATGACTTTGCAACATCTACCCAAATTGATTCAAAATCTCACCCTGGGACTGTAACTGTTTGGCAAACATACTCATCATCTCTTGATTTTGTTGCACCACTTGACTAAGAAACTCCGTGCTTTTATCCTCCGCCTTTGATTGTGGCTTCGAATCTGAATCTTGCAGGAAGTTGTTTGGATCCTTCAATGATAATTTTTTGTCCTTCCTCCAAGTGTAATCATTGTTCCTATAGCCCTGTTGTCGCATAAATCTGGCTTGGGCCTCCTCATCAGATTCTTCCTCTTTCTTGACAAGCTTCTTGGCTATGAGATCCAATTTGTCATTCAATTCTTTGATGGCTTTGGCATCCCCTACAACTTTAACTTGTTCCAGTGCATCTCTATCACCCCAGGACTGCTTTTTGGCCATGTTCTTCAAAATCTCCCAACACCTTGTGTCTGTGTTGTTTAAGAAGAACCCCGAACCTGCTGAATCTAGGTTGCTTCTATCATGCTTAGAAAGAGCAAAATAGAAAATCTTGACCTGTTTCTCCTTGTCCAGCCCATGATGTGGGCACCTCCTCAGCATGATCTGGAAGCGCTCCCATGTCTCAGAATAGGTCTCACCGGCCTTCTAGCTGAAGTTGTGCATCTTTCACACAAGATCATTTGTCTTCTCAGGTGGAAAGAACCTCTCGAAAAATACCTCAACCATGTGCTCCCCTGATTCCACATACTCATCATCAAGATTATGTAGCCATTCTCGTGCATTTCCCGCCAGAGAATTGGGAAATAACTTCAAGTAAAGTGTCTCTTGCGGGAACCTGTCAATCTTTATCATATCACAATTTTCCACGAACGTGTTGATGTGGGTCACCGGATCTTCATTCTTCAGCCCATGGAATGCATTAGATTTGACTAAATTAATTAGCCCTGGATCAATTTTGTAGTTAGGAATGTTGATGGCCTGCCTCTTGATTGGCCCCTTAGATGTAGAGGAGGAAGAAGCCTTGATCTTCTCCCAGATCGTCTGCTCCTCATTTGCTGCTCCGTCACCCATTATTACTTTACTAGTACCTGAAATTTCAAATGGTAGTGTATGAACCGATACTAATAATTGAAACAATGAATAAGAATTGCAATTCAGTTCAAAAGATTAAAAGAAAAAATATAGGAATTAAAAGTGCCCTAGTGTGGCCGCTCGCAGCTCTCGTAGTGCTAAAATTCACTATTTCCCCGGCAACGGCACCAAAAACTTGACACGCATAAACTGTGCGTACAAATGCAAGTATACATATCAATGTAATATAGGCCTTGTGAGGCCCGAGTCGAACTCAGGGAAACGTGAATTTTAGTAGACTACTACTAACTGGTTGCGATCAGCTAAACTGATTAAAAGAGTTTGAGAGTTGATTGAAAAAGAAAATAAAATAAAAGAAAACAAAGCAATCAATTAAATGTTTAGTTTAATCAATTTAAATGAGAATCTTTAGGATTGTGGTTTCACCGCAGGTTCTCGCTGTACTAATTTCTACACAATTATCCTAATTCATCTCCTATTCTGGATAGTGGTTTGTAGTCAGAATTGCTCGCTTTCGCGATACAGTTCACTACCTAAATCTAGGTCGGTTCCACGGTAGTAGTAACCTATACCCTAAATTAGGTGCATGAGAAACAAACTCTGGGTTTCCACCATTAACCGTACATCGCCTTGTTCAAGGAATTTATTAGTTAATGTGATATTCATCTCTTTTAACCGTTAATTCATCTTTCAAAGTAATTAAAGGCATTATATTATCATTAAGGTGATCAATCATAATGATAGAATGGAGAAAACGAAATCATGCCATGAAATTGAGAGACAAATTATGATAAACTATGTAAAAAGTATCATAAAGAGATTACCCGGGCTACTCCCGGTCCTAAAGACAAAGGGGATTAGCCCCACATGGTTGCCAATGGAAAATACATAGGAGTAGAGAAGAAAAATATGGGAAACATGGAGCAAACTCGTGTAACCCCTGATACAAAGGTGTTCCTAGAGATCCTCCTCGAGAAACGTGCGTTTTGCAGTCTTCCGGCAGCAAAATTGCTCGTCGGAGGTGCCCAGATCGCTCGGTTGATGACCTTCGTCTCTCGTCTCCTCTCTCTCTCTCCTTCTTAGATGTTGTGCAACACAATATGAGATCTCCCCTAGGTCCATCCGTTCTCTTCTTAGGTCATAGGACCACTTTACGGCTCCAAAAAAGCTCAACCGTCAGATTAAAACGCTCCGTTTTAGTGCTGAAAATCGCCAGATCCCGACGCTGTCGATAGTATCAACCCCAAGTCGATGGTATCGACCATGATACAGGTATTTCCTTCCAAAATCACATTTTGGGGTTGCTTTCTGATGAAATGTCAATACTATCGACACCAGGGTCGATAGTATCGATTCTGGACAATGCAAAAGTGATTGAAAAAGTACCGAAACATGTGTATAAGTCCGGGGATTATATAAAATCATATAAATATGATAAAAGAAGTATAATTTGATGCAAAAAGAGTTTAAAGGCCAACTATAGTGAATTATGCAAATATAATCAAGAAAATGACAAATACATGCATAAAACAGATATAAAATAAGCCTATTAAAGTGACTCAAAACCCATGCATCATATTGGCATTTAATATTTGATTAATTCACAATATGACATCATCATCAATCCAATCATCTTGACCATTGAATCAGACATTTCACAATGTGAACCGGCCTGTTCATTATGTGAACTGGTTGGTTCATGCCCTAGTTTAGACATTATTCAACCAATCTTGTTTCCAACTGATCGTACACTTGAATCGATCAGTTCAACACTTGAGCCAGTCAATTTACATTGCTGATAGTCAATTTTCAACCATTGTTGTTGAAACTGAATACCTAAAAACTTTAGTAATCAAGTTAAACATCATATTCAATAAACTCATATTCTAAGTGTATCCTATCGTGTGGCCTATAGGTCCCAAGTTACATGTATAGTGAATGTCCATAACCAATTTATGTCATTACAAACAATAGGAGATATCTAGAAACATATCATTCTACCCAAGGAATTTGGAAATTTGGAGAACAACTTCAACCTACAATCCTTGATCAGTTAAATATGATTTTATAGTCCTTTGTAACTAATATCAGGATTCAACTCGAACATGGAATTGTCATCCTTTCAACATTCAACTGATGTTCCTTGAACCATATGGGATGCATGTGAGCTCACGTGTCATATATTGGATCACATGAGTATGGTCATAGGTTTCTCAGTCTCGCTTATCAAGTGGCTAGAATATCACTATTCTGTAGGAGAGCCAAATCCCATCTACATCACTCACTAAATCCCCATGTGTCATAATGCAACTTAGCACCATATTTATGGAAACCATTATTCAAGGTCATGATGCATGATGTCTAGATACACCAAACAATATGTGATTAGTGTGGTGACTTCAGGTCTAAGAACCACAATCACCATCATCACTATGAGCCCAGATTCTGACTACCATTCCATGGTCTTCATGTATCTCTCACAGCGTGGGTTTGCCAAATACACTGTTCTCAAACACGTACCTATGTACTTGGTTTAATATCATATATCATGACTAATGAGATTCTGCCATCAACCAACACACACTCAAATATTATGTATTATTGTTGTCTATTTTTCTACCACAGTAATATTCGACTTGGGACATAGCAAGGACATATGTACTCATATCATACATATGATCTCTTTGTTCAGGTCCTCAACATGAAGACATATGTCCATGAGTAACATCATTATGCATACATCACGTGTTTGTGTCATCATCTCATGATTGAGATAGACATAATAAACAAATTTACCTTTAACATTATAAAATCAGGTATTAGTGTCCTATTACAATCATCGTATGATTGTCTCTCTGGGCATACATACCACAAGTGTATTTTTTCTCTTAAATGGATATATTTATCATAGTGATTTGCTTCTTGGTTTGAAATCAACTTTTATGAGTAAGAGATGAAGATGGAGTTCAAATCATGTGATTTATTTTTCTATATTTATATGTTTCAATTTTTAATGGCTTCTTTGTATGAATTGTAGGCTTAACATCCCTTAATATTGGTTAAGATATTCTTTGTTGTTTTTTCTTTGGATTCTATGACATCTCTCTATCATGGAGTACTTCACATGCCTTGAATTGGTACTAAGATATATTTTAGAAAGATAATGGTTTATTTCATGGATCTCTTTGACAATGATGGACTTAACATTCTTTATCATTAGCTTAGTGAATCTTTTTTGACCTTTTTTATGCAGAATGAGATCTATTTATCACAAAAGATTTAACATATCTCTCATTCATATTGAGAAATATTTATCCTATGCTCCTTGATCAATTTGTGTCCTTCTATAAATCATGCCCTAGTATTGCACTTTATACTTTCATCTGGTATTCTCTTGTTGTTTGGGTATGAGGACCCTTCTCCATACAATTTATTTTTATTCAAGAGTAACTCCTTTAGGTGGAGTTCGGTAAGTATTTCCTATCTTGTACTTATTATTCTAATATCACACAATTTTTTAATTTAAAAAATGATGATAAAATCCATGATATATATATTTTTCCTAAAGAAAATCAAATGTATGACAATCTTAATTTGTATATCTTAAATTTATCCTTTGGAAATATTTTTCATTATAAAAAAGGGGGATATTTTTGGCCTTTTGGAAATGCCACACTCTAATTGCAATGATGGAAATATATCTCATTTGTGTTATTTAAGTATTTCAAGTGAGAAAGGAACTTAAACAAGATCCAATATCAAATAAATACAATCCTATGTGTGTTTTAATTCTTGTACAAGAAGTTGTACCTCAATGATGCATTGTATACTTGCAAATTGTACAACTTGATAAGAATGATGTAAGAACAAGTGTTGAATGGATTAAAACCATTCTGAAGTTAGACTTATATGTGCTCATTTGAGACATTTTCCAAAATTTAGGACCTTTTGGGCCAAAGTATTTTTTAATCAAACTTTATTTTGACCAAGATACATTCTGGTCTAACTTTAGATTAACTGAGACATTACCATTATAGAAAAGGTCGTCCCGTCTATGTTTCCATCAAACTTTAGTTCGAATGGACTTTTCTTGATTGCATCAAGCAATGCGATATTCACCTTGACTTGTCTACAGATATGAAGAATATCATTGGAATGCTTCTTGACTAATGCATCACGAGGGAGGGGTGTTCCATACCCTCAATTACTATTTCCAATATCATAGTGTCAACATAAACTATTTCTGTTATTACATTACTAACATGATCATCTATCACAATATCACATTTACTTGGTTCTGTGGCTACTCAAGACTTTTGCCACACCTTAGTAGTGTATTACATTTTGCTTTATCATGACAACATGGGATAGATTTTTGTTGTTGTCGAGGATGTGGAAGTGTCCTTTGGTTTTGTTGTTGAGGTGGGTTTTGGAGGTTGCAGGTTGTTGTGCATGTTGATGTGGAGGAACTTGTTGGGAGTTGTAAGACCCCTGACCCAGCTTTATGGTTAAACATGTTTGATTTTCTTAATTGGGTACCTAAAACCTTATTAAAGATCTAAACTATGCTTTTATAACATGTAAAAAAGCTAAGTTTCATGTTTTGTCTAGTTTGGACATTGTTTGAGTAAGTTTTGCAGTTTATGTGCTTATATGGACTGTTATGCAATTTAACCCTATCTTGGGTTTAATATGTAAATGTCAGATGTAAGTTGTGCATCATAATTGTTTATAATGTGGTTAATATAGGTGCAACCTTGAGTACCTATATGCCACGTCAGATGTGAGGTGTTATCTAACTTAGGGTTGAGAACTAGGATTTGTCACCTAAGTACCTAACTCGATGGTTTTCCTTGGTAAGCTTGGGATCCGATGGTTGTATATGAGAGTGTGTGATCTCATGGTTCTCTAGTTAGTGAAGATCGGATGGCCCATTTGATGTTGGAACTAGATGGTGCTCTTGGGGTTGAGAATCGATGGTCCTCCAACATCAAGAAATGATGGCATATCTGTTTGCATGGATGGGAGGTTTCATCTTTTTGACAGATGGTATGCATGCTATCAAACTTCAACCCAATTCTCTCTATACCTAGATTTATATACTCCCCTTCTTTCACCCAAACAAACTCTTTACACACCTTCTTCTTCTTCTTGCTTCTTGGGAAGTCCGACCTTCTTGCTTGATGGAGGAGAAAAGATCTAGACGGAGAAACTTGGTCGAGCTTGGTTCCATGTGCTCTATTAGTTGGAACTACCTCTCTAGGTACGTTTGGACCTTCCTAACCTTGTTTCTTGAGTAACAAATAAGATCATCTTCTTTATCCTCATTTTTCTTGCTTCCCTTCTTCTTCTCTCTTCCTTCTTGGATGAAACCATGGTGTTCTTGGTAGACCATGAGCAAGTAGATGAAGAACATCTCCTTTTCTCTCTTCTACCTTAGGTCTTTCCAACTCTTAAAGAAGGGAGCTAGCTTGGAGCATTTGGAGAGATAAAGCTAGGGTTTTCTTCTCTCTAAAGATACCTATCTGTTTGTACTTTCATCACCTTCCTTGAGGTGAGTTATATAACTTTTTCACGTTTATTACTTACTCTCAACTTGATATATGTTGATCTTACCCTAAAAACGTAGTAACATGTAGAAAGATGATTCCATGACTGGGGTTTGAGAAAATATAGTAGTAGTTGTGTAGATAACAACCTCTAGATCTAGTGTATGATCTTTGTTTGAAGTATGCTACCTAAACCTTGCATGTTATGGATGTCAATGGTTTTGGTTTTGCTCAAATGATGGTTTCTCTTTAAGAGTTAGGGATTGATTTTTCTCTTCATTCATGAAACAATGATTCAGATTCATATGAAAATAGATGGTTTGTACTTATTTGATGTTTAAATTGTTTTACTTGTTCTTGAGAATTGATGGTTGTGCCTCATCCAAGAACGGGTGGCCAATATGTCTCATCAAGTGGATCAATCAATGGTTTCTTGTGCACTTGAGTTGAAGGCTTTTACTTATAATAGAAGATATGATTTTGCCATGTCTTAAGAATCGATGGATTGCCTAGCTTTACAATCAATGGTTCATCTAGACTTTACAAATTATGGTTTACCTATATTGACAAACCAATGATCTACCTATTGTTAACATCTGATGGTTTGCCTATGCTCACAAATGATGGTTCTTCTAGCTTTGATAAACGATGGTTTCACTAGGCCCATCAAATTATGGTTTTAAGATCTTATTTCTCCTTATGTTCTCAACCGACGGTTGGTTTAGATATCACAAATGATGGTTCTACTACTCTAAGAAGTGATCTACCAACTAATATCAAGAAACAGTGGTTTCGCTAGGTGCATGATTCGATGGTCTTGTCCTATTTAGAATGTGATGTTTTGATTGAAGTCCATGATTTTATGGTTATGTATTGTGTTATTTATGAGCCTATAATTGTGTTTAGTATGTGATCCAGTGGTCTTTCTAGTGGGCCTTTTCTAATGGTTTGTGTTTAAAGCACATGATTCGATGGTTTGTGTTTGAAGCACATGATCTAGTGATTTGTATCTGAAACACATGATCTAATGGTTTGTATTTGAAGCACATGATCTGATTGTTGTGTTTTGGCTAAGTGCCTCCATGATCCTATGGGGATTCTAGGTGTAAGGCTTATGCTTTTTCCTAAGTGTGTGTCCAAACCGATGAGTTATCTTTAGGTGCTGATTTGTAAACATAAATTCAATCTACCTTGTTGAAGCTAACTTAAAGTAATCAAGTGATGATGGTTAGTTACACCAATCTTCCTTGTATGTTGTTATGATGGAAGGATACTCTCATAATACTAATGTTAATCCTACTATGTTACCTTGTGAACATATTAATACTTATGATTCATGCAACATGATACTATATTTGTACACAACAAGTGTGCTAGTGACATATGGAACCTTGTACATTGGTGTTGAGAGATAGTAATGTTCTTGCAAGAAGTAAATGAATGGTCTAAATGGCCTTTGGGCATGACTTGAGCCTACTAGAAGTGTAATCCTCCCTTTTATATACCCATGTTTCTGTAGAAATCTTGTAGGGTTTATATGTAACTTGATTGATGCAGCCTGAAACTCACCCAATTGGAAATAACTAATCAAGCAAAACCCTAGTGCCATGTGCCATAGAGCTATTCTAATGTCAGAACTTGTTGGATAGTAAAACAAGAATTCCAGAAAAGAAACTCAGAGTCATATATTGTTGAGTATACATGGGTGCTGGGAGAGTGTATCCTTGTCATCTTGATGCCAGAGTTATGGAGAACGGCCAAGGTTGTATCTAAGATGAATGATTATATGTATAAGTGATATGATTGAGGACAGTTGCAGTTGTACCTTAGATGGTAGGGTTGATTGTCATGTTTTCTAGTACCTTGACATGTATACCAAGGGCGGAGTAGGATATTTGCAGCTTCACTAATATGTCGCCGCGGTGGAATGACAAGCCTTAAATGTGGGTCCAAAAATGGAGACATGTCTAGGTCATCGGACTTTAGTAATTTATAATACCCAAATGTTTAAGACTCCTACAACTAGAACAAAGTTGAAGTAGTTTGGGGTTGAACATAGGGACTTGGAAAAATAGTGCTTCGGAACCCTAGTTTTACTTGTTCAAGCACATCGAAAAGTCAAAGGATAAGGTTTGTTGAAACAAAAGAATCACAAAGAATAAAACTAAAATATATCTCCAAAGGGAGTTACCAGAAAGATTAAAGTTTTGAGTTTAGCAGTTTTTATGATGGTTCTCATATATAGGAAGCTGAGGAGATAAAACTATCTTCAAGGCATAGCACAAAGGAAGGTAACTTAATCGTAACAAGTGGTGGTGGCCTACATCCAGCACCTTCTTCTCTCAAAGAAGACACCAACGAGCCATACCCTAAGTTCCTACTCTTAAAGGTACCAGGTGTGGGCTCGTATGGAAAAATAAACTGAGTGCAACTCTGGTTCTGGGCACTCTCATACATCTGAATCAGGCCAAGCTCTAGAAGTTTGCGACGTCCTTCTCTCGAAGGAGTAAAAAAAAAGAAACATAATTTGATATCTAGTCAAAAGCGTGAATCAGAAAGAAGAAACTAGATTTCAGATGCCAGAAAGAAATCATCCAATGAAATAAAGCCATGCATAGAATGATATGAGTCAAGTTCCATAGATTCCAACAGTCATAAAGAAACATAAAGGTTTAGTTATAATGATGTAATTAAAGTAAAGTAAATGTTGTAAAGGGAAGATAGGTATCAGTCTCCTTGATTTATGAGATTGAAGTACATAGAAGCAGACACCTCAGATAATGCTAATCCAGTACTAGGTAAGGGCCCTATCGGGATACGACCGTGTCAGATTCTTGACCGTGTCGGGTTGTGAACCATGATGGGTAAGGGGCGTATCGAGATATGACCTCTACCTGATATGGCCATGTCGGGCTACAACCATGACAGGTGCGAACCATATCAGGTTGGGTATCGTGTCGGGTATGATACATATCGGGTAAACATTATCTTAAGGTTCTCAAGTTCTTCGTGTCAGGTATAGATGGGTAGGTTGTCTTGGGTTGAAGCCCAGATAGGAACCTGACATGTTGGAAGTAGCCTTGAGGATCGTATTGTGCTGCTAGATGCTACCAGAATGGTTTCTAAGTAAACTCCTCCCATCCCTCTCGGGATGGGGGTGTGCTCACCTAGTATCACCTGACAAGCTCCTTAGAACTCAACGCACTAGCTCCTTTACTCTGGGAGTTAGCTCTCATAGGGATTCTCCCCATCCCATCATAGGCTTGTAGCTGCTATTTATAGGCAGTGAGTTGACGGGAGTTGTGGCTTTTATTAGACCACATGTCCTTCGTCTGAGGTTCTTTACTTGTGGCTTTTAGGAGGGGCCAATGCGGCTGTCGTCCGACATGCATATCGGGCCATCAACTTGCAGGGCAACGAGTACATCACATACAGCTATGGCAGCTTGGAAGCTTGGCGGGATGCTACACTGAGGGTTAGCCATATCATGTAATCAACCTCATCGGGTGGCAAACCATGATGAGTAAGGCACCATATGGGGTAAAGAGCTACAGCGGTCAGGGCTCCCGCACAACACACTGACGTCGGGTTGCTATCATATTGGGCAGTGATCGTGATGGGTAGGAGGGCGTGTTGCCTCACATGCTACTGGGCCGGACGGGTACTTCATTGCTGATGGGCCTGAAGGGCCCATTGGTGCTCTTTTTGTTGAAGAATTAAGAACAATCCTGTAAAAGATGGGAAATATTGTAAGGGCATAGTGGGCATAATTTCTTCACAATAAATAAGATAAAATGAAGAGGAAGTTAGGTTTGGAGGATATTTTGATAATAAAACATAAGCTTTAACAACCATAAAATGGGTGTTATCCACTCCCCCAAACTTAGCAATTTGATTGTCTTCAATCAATCTGTACTTATTTTAAAACTTTTGTTTGCAGTACCTTTAAAGCCAGATGTAGTCTTCAAACAAAGGTTAAGTGGATTTTTGTAATGTGCTGAGGAAAATTACATCTGACCATGAACAATGGACTTTATTTTTTTCTTGCATTATTAATAAAAAAATTCTCCCCAACTTTTGTGAGATTTTGGTGCATGATGTTGAAGTTAGCTTTCACACAAAACTGCTTGAATCTTGGAGGTAGAAGGTGGGGTTTTTGGGAAGGCTTAAGGCTTTTGGGTTTTTTTGTTTCCCATTGGTCCATCCATTGTTAATAGGAAAGTGGTCCATGTAGTCCAAACCAGTTGGCTTTAGAGCAGTGATTTCACATCCTACTTACCACTACCCCAGATCTACAATGCCTAAAGATGGGTACTTTTGGGAAGACAAGTGTTTTTTTTTGGGCACAACTCTCATGCTTTTATTCACTCTCATAAGTCTTTCCTCTCTTTTTCCTTCACATACACATCTCTTAGATGGAACAAGATTATTTTTCAAATTTGGTGTAGAAAAGTCATAGTCTTTGTCATTTAAGACAATGTCTTCAAGAGAGAATAACAGAAATGTACACAACTTTAGGCACAGAGAAAACCAACTGGAAGTTGTACCTGGTATTTATAATCAAGTAATTTTTAAAATTATGAGGAACATGCAGTTGTGTGTATATTGTGTATGTATTGTTTCTATCAAACATTTATATACATGCATACACAGAGTATGAAGAAGGAAGGAAAGGAAAGGTAAAGGAGGAAAAAATTTAGAGTACCTCCCTCATTGATGCTATGGTGCCTCCCCCCCAAACTTATCCCACACTCTGTCCCAGAGTAGTGAGATGAATAGGAGAGAGTAGTCATAGATCAATGAGGGTTCAGTAGATGCATGCAAGTTCAGTAGTTAGGAGCTCCATGACGTATTCTACTTGTTGGGTATGGTAGTCGATGTCATGGAGCTTCTCTGGTGCCTTCTTCATTACTGCTATGCAAGATATCCAGTGAAGCACGTATATTCCGCAGTCATTTGATAGAGGAGCTTCCTGTGGACTGTAGTGGTAGAATCAGAAGGCGTACCACATTGCCGCCGAATCTTGAAGGTGTGTCTTTATCATGGCCACCACCTCGGTGTAATATTTCTTTGCTAATCGTGTTTCTAGCACTGTAGCAAACTCTGTCGTCCAGTCAGTGTTGGCGTCTAAGTTGTTGTAGAAGATACCAATGTGACCATTGGTGTATATCATGATAAGCGTCCAGTGGTTGTCGTGCAGTAGAGGGAGGAACATTATGTGTGGTAGACACTTCTGGATTTCAAGTTGGAATAGCTCACGCGCCCAGATTCTTCGTCTAGGTATAGATCGTTGAACAACATCAGATGTGCTATGTAGAGCTGTCCAATCTTCTCTTGTAAGGTAAGGATGTAAGTTGACGCCACCGTCATATCTAAACATCCGCCATCCTTGACTACGTCCTGTAGATCATCGATGGGGACCACTGCATTATTCTTTTCATAGATGATGTCTACAATGTTAGAATCAACAAGTTGTAGAAGTATATGATTGACCTATTCCTGAGATAGAGAGTTGCAGGCTGAACGATCAAAGTTTTTGATGATAGAGTCTGAGATGACAGGAGAGATAGAAGCACCTTCAGTGGCGGGTAGGGCTCACAAGTGATCTATCTACTTGCCTGTCCTATAGGTGCCATAATAGCCCTCGACCTCTATTCTTGGAGGACTACTGGGTGGAGAAGAGTGAGAATCGGAGTCAGAATCTATCTCCAGTGGATCCTCAGGAAGCTCTGGATCTTAGAAATAGCGCTTATCCTTTATCAGCAGCAGCACGTAGATGCTCCTGAGATGATAGAATTTTGTGTCCTGGAGTTGTAGTATATATCTAAAGATGTTAAGAAGCTCCATGGAATGTAGGACAATGAAGGTGCTATTTCTGGGTCTTCTTGGACTGGGAAGTCCTTATTGCGTAGAAGTTCCAGACGCCATTGTGGCATTGGGTGCCTTGTTTGGTGACCTGATGAAGGTGCAGAGGCAGAATCCTGAGATCCATATCTTTGAGGTGGAGGAAGATGTGCTCTAGGTGGGGGACCTCCGTGGTACAACAGTTGAACAAAGTGTTGTTGTGGGAGCAAAGGTCGGCCACACAGAGGAACCAGTACTTTCTGTTCTTGTAGGGGGCTAGCACCAGGCTGGTGTTGTGCTCTTCTATGTGCGTCATCATATCAACCATCAACCTCATTTCATCCGCCCATGCCAGTAGTTGTCTGCCCAAGGCTGGAGTGGCATTATAAATTGTCTTCCAGTTTGTCCTGAGTGG
Organism: Alisma plantago-aquatica; assembly: GCA_963693085.1. Lineage (NCBI taxonomy): Eukaryota > Viridiplantae > Streptophyta > Magnoliopsida > Alismatales > Alismataceae > Alisma > Alisma plantago-aquatica. Next base: position 1,358,417,552 of record OY856411.1, on the reverse strand, counting down.
TAAATTCTCTATCATCATGCTCTCTAGGACTCTTAATAGGATCTTCCCTACAATGACTTCTAAGTGGAACATTCCTTTGAGTGCTCGGCGTTGTACGGAGAAGTATCTGTTGCTCCATAGGATAGCTTCTTCGTCAGTTTGCAGCCTTAGGACCATATTTAACAATTGTTGGTCACGGATCGTCAAATAGACGATGACACACCTATCAAAGTCATCCATTGCGATGGCAGGTATCTCAGATGGCACACAAAACTGGTCAGTCACTGAGTTCTTTACTCTGAGGGGTTGCATTGCTAGTGAGTTGTGCAAATCACCCCTTCTCCCTCCAAGGAGTCATTTGCCAGACCTTCAAGCATTTATTCTTTGGCATTGGTTGGCTCTAGCGGTTGTGGAGGGGCACATGTGTCGACACTATGAGTACTCCCTTATTCTATGGGGGCCCTATCGGTGGTTTTCTTGGTCGCCTCCTCCTCGAGCATCATTGAAGGATTTGTCAACCCGCTGGCATCAGAGTAGGATGATGAGTTGGAGGAAGAGGGTGATGATGAGGATGGTGAAGATGAGGATGATGGTGGTGATGGAAACCTTCGGGATCGCCTTGAGTGGCGATAGGCATCCCTCTCATCGAGCCTCTACTCGATGATGTTTAGGCATTGGAGCGCCGCCTGCATTGTGTTGTTCATTGCTTCTAGTTGGCCGAAGAAACCAACTAGGCTCAACAACTTATGCTCCTGTTAGCCCAGGCATTGTTGGAAGACCTGAAACTTGCGGGTCTGGGAAGAAAAGGTAGCACTATGATTACACGTTACCTCCCACAAGTTATCGAAGTCGAAGCCAAACGCGTACCCTAGAGAGGAGGGGACCTCCGTCGATCGTCTTTGGCTCTTCATAGTACTCCTCGCATTGGCAGCGTAGCCCGTTGAATGTGCATCGTTTGTCATGGCTGAGTCCACTAGGATGGTATGTGAGGGCATTGCCTCCGGGCGAGGCGTTAGAGCCTTTGTGGCTACCTCTACCGCCTCGGCGTTGGACTGTGGGGAGGATGGTAGAGTAGGAGGGTCTTGATCTACCACCCGGCTCTCAGCTTTTTCTTCCACATCGACCGCTGCCATTGTAGTTGGTGGTGTGGGGGTCTGCTGAACAGACCGGAGCTCAGCATCCAAGAGCTCGATGAAGACCTCATCGCTGTTGCGAGAGGCGTCCAGCCGCATCAAGGGAGTGGATGTGGCCGATGCCGTTACCGACAGAGTTGAAGCTTGTAGAGCCATTGCAACTGCCTCTGAGGCTATGACCGTTGTGTTGGCCTTAGTTGTATCAACGACCTCTACCATGGTCGGCAATTCTTCCGTAGTTGCGGAAAGTGTTGTGGTGGTCGTCGTGGTTGTTTCGGTTGTGGTAGTAGTGGCCACTGGAGTAGCAGCCAATGGTTTGTAGTGGTGGTGATCGACTCAACGGTGGTGGCGATCGGTGAGTCTATGAGAGCGACCACCGACAACTTGTCTTGTTGAGCTTCCGTTGGTGCGGGCCTCCCAATTGCGGCCATCCTTTCTTGGATGGACATTGTGGCGGCGTAGGATACATCGACGTTCAGAGCTTTGACCTCTGTCGTCATGAAGACCAACTTCTCTGCGTCATAGTTGGCATAGCCTGGCAGGGGTAGGAGGATGTTGGTTCTCACGAACCTGTAGAAAAGTTGGCGGCCCTCCATCTTGATGATGTTCGCCCTGGTGAGGAATTTGATATATATTTTGTCGTCGCCCCTGATTCACGACAGGATGAGTTTCTCCTTCGGGTACCCAAGCCCGACCGTGATCAGGTTGATGATTTCTCCCATGTTGTAATCCTTAGTGGCATCCTTTATCAGATGTAGACGGTTGAGTAGGAAGCGCCCCAAGTTGATCAACTTGCCTGCCATTATGTACCAGATGAGGTGCAACTCTTTAGTGTACATGTTGCTTGTCTCGTACTTATTGAAAAGTAGGCTGGCCATGATCTTGTGAACTAACCTCCAGAAGCAGGAGTGGACCACTGCCACCTTGCTTCTTGGATTGAAGGAGGACTCGTCCGTCAGCTTCTTCCATAGCTTGATCGGTTCAAAGCTGACGTTGTCCCTGATTCGGGCCCCATTGTTGAGCAGTTCCTACTCGGCTGCACTGGTGGAGAAGATCTCATTGAGAAGCCTCTCTATTATTTCATGATCTTGGTTGTAGAGATGCCCCTACAACCTGTGCCAGACATGTTGGAAGTCAAAGAACTATAACAACTTATAAAGGACAAAAACCAAATTAAAAGGCACTTGATATGTAAAACATCACTGGCCTAGGTGTAAACCTTGGCCTCAACTAGTATTACACATCAAGGCGATGAAACTAAGTCAGTGGCCCATAAAATGCGAGAGTCAATGCACATGTCGCGTGCAAAAACTCGGGCCTTATTACAATAAAAGTGTTTATAATGTTCTTTGCAGGAAAAGGAAATAGCATCCTATCCTAGGAAATTGAAAGATTGGGCTGCCTCCCAAGGAGCGCTATGGTTTCTATCATTAGATCGACATCCTTTGTATTTCCTAGGATTCTTTGGTAGGTGCGGCTTCTTCGGCATCATCCAGGGGTAACTCAGATTGCCTTATGAAAGCTTCATCTTTATAGAATCTTTTCACTCGGTGTCCGTTGACTGGGAAGACCTTTACATGATCATCCTTGTCATACAGCTCCATCATTCCCGATGGGTACATCTTTGTTACCATGAACGGTTCTGACCACTGAGTCTGTAGTTTCCCTAGAAAAAGTCGAATAGAAGATTTAAAAAGCAAAACTTTATCACCTTCCTTGACATCCTTCTTCCTTAAGTGAGAATCATGCCAGACTTTGGTTCTCATCTTGTAGATTCTTGCATTCTCATAGGCATGAAGCCTATGTTCTTTGAGTTCTTGGAGCTAGAGGAACCTCTTCTTTTCAGATAGGGAGGGGTTCATGTTGAGATGTTTAATGGCCCAGAATGCCTTGTGCTACTACTCAAAAGGTAGATGAGATGCTTTCCCATAAATCAACCAATACGACATGGCACCAAGAGGTGTCTTGTACGTTGTTCTGTAAGCCCATAGAGTATCATATAGCTTGGTAGACCAGTCCTTCCGAGATTTCCCAACTGTCTTCTCCAGGATGTATTTGCATTTTTAGTTAGAAACTTCAACTTGACTAGACGTTTGTGGATGGTACAGTGTGGTAACCTTGTGTCAAACGCCATATCTACGCAGAAGTGACTCAAATTGCCTTTTAGCAAAGTGAGATCCACCATCAATGATAATTGTTCTTGGGACTCCAAACCTTAGGAAGATGATCTTAGTAAAGAGCTTTATAACTGACTTAGCATCACATGTGGTAGTGGGTATGGCTTCTACCCACTTAGAGACGTAGTCCACCGCAACAAGAATGTACTTGAAACCATATGACGAGGGGAAAGGCCCCATATAATCGATTCGCCATACGTAGAATATCTCAACTTCAATTCAATTAGACATGGGCACCTCATTTCTGTAGGAAATATTCCCAGTTCTTTGACACTCATTGCAGGCTTTGACAAAGGTGTGAGCATCCTTGAAAAGGGTGGGCCAATAGAAATCGTACTGGGGAACCTTGGATGTGGTTCTTTTGGCACCCAAGTGTCCTCCATAAGGAGAGGAGTGACATTCAAACAAGATTTTTGGCACTTCATTTTTGGGTATGCATCTCCTATAGAGGCTATCGGCGTAAAGATTGAACAACAGAGGGTCATCTCAGTAATAATACTTCAAATCAGAGAAGAATTTCTTCTTCTGATTATAAGATATTTCTGGGGGGTACTTGTTTGTAGGAAAGATAGTTACAGATATCAGCGTACCATGGCCCTTCAAGATTGGCCATCTGGGCAACATAGATTGCCTCATCAGCATAGCTTTCATTGATCGGTAGCGGATAATCGAATTCCACTCTAATCCTCAACAAGTGGTTGGAGACCACATTCTCATAACCTTTCTTATCGATTATCTCGTGATCAAACTCATGTAGTAGTAATGCCCAGTGCAACAACCTAGGCTTAGCGTCTTTCTTTTGCATCCGATAATTAATGGCTCTGTGGTCCGTGTGTACAATCACTTTGGAATCCACAAGATAAGATTAAAACTTGTCAAATACATAGAAAATGGCTAGCATTTCTTTCTCGGTGGTGGTGTAATTCATCTGTGCTTTGTCTAACATTTTGCTGGCATAGAAGATCACATGATGCTTTTTATCTTTCTTTTGCCCAAGGACTGTGCCTATGGAAAAATCACTAGCATCACACATAAGCTTGAAGGGAAGATTCCAGTTGGGTGACTGGATAACAGGTGTTGAGACCAGAGCATCTTTCAAGGTGGAGAATGATGTGAGAGAATCTCCAATGAAATCAAACTTCACATCCTTCATCAAAAAATTTGATAATGGCTTGGCAAACTTGGAGAAGTTCTTGATAAACCTTCTGTAGTAACTGGCATGTCCTAAGAAGCTTTTGAATCCTGTCACTGATGTGGGTGGGGGGAACTTTACAATCACTTCCACCTTAGACTGATCAACTTCAATGCCTTTATTGGATACTTTATGTCCCAGGACAATGCTTTACTGTGCCATAAAATGACACTTCTCCTAGTTAAGGGTGATACTATGTTCTTCACATCTCCTCAGTATCAAAGACAAGTTACTCAGACAATCATCAAAAGAGCTACCATAGATGCTGAAGTTGTCCATGAAAACTTCCATCTTATCTTCCAGGAAATCTACAAAGATAGCGTTCATGCACCGCTGAAAGGTTGCTGGTGCATTGGAGAGCCCAAAGGGCATTCTTATAAAAGTAAAAGTTCCATAGATACAAGTGAAAGTAGTCTTCTCCTGGTCATCAGGATGAATGGGGATCTGATAGAACCCCGAATATCCATCCAACCAGTAGAAGTATGAGTGGTGGGCCAAGCGCTCGAGCATCTGGTCAATAAACGGAAGAAAAAAGTGATCCTTGCAGGTGGCAGTGTTTAACTTTCGATAGTCTATGCACATCCACCAATCAGTGACGGTCTTAGTTGCAACTTCAACCTCGTTATCTCCCTTGATCAGTGTTATGCCTCCCTTCTTAGGGACTACCTGGATGGGACTTACCCACATACTGTCGCTAATGGCGTATATGATTCCTGCATCACAGAGCTTCCTAACTTCCTTGCTATACACACAGTGGGGTTGATGCCTCTTAGGTCTCTGATCAAGTAGCCTAAGGCTCTCCTTCTTAGCTTCAACTCCACCAACAAATGTTCTTTCTTATCGTCAGTTAGCTCTGAGTTGATGATGACTGGATTCATCCTTTCTTTGTCCAGGAATCGATACTCCAAACCTTTTGGCAAGACCTTTAATTCAGGTGGGATCTTCTCTTCTGGTTGTTCGGTAGGATCGCTTCACAGCGCAACATATATCACTGTCTCAACAAGGCTATCTACTTCAGATAGATCTTCAGCATCTAGAAATGCCAGGAGCTCTTTCACTTTAGGGTCTTTGACCACCTGTGTGTTTCCAACTAGAGCATGCATCAGTGGGTCCAGCATAGCCTTCTCTTCCTTTACGTCATCACAGAGTTGCTGATAACTTTCAACAAAGTAGGAAGACTCAAAGAATGAGGGGGCTGCCATGTAGTCACAGATGTTGAAGTTGATGTGCGCACGTTCATCTCTAATTGTTATCATTCCTTCCTCTATGTCGATGAGTGCTCTTCTGGTAGCAAGGAAGGGTCATCTGAAGATCATTGGGAAGTTGGGGTCTTCCAAGGTATCGATCAGAATGATGTCACAGGGTATAAAGAACCACCCAACTCGAATGGGCACATCTTCCACTACTTAGGATATCAGGACCCTGTTGATTTTTAAGGTATTGCAAGTCCTCTTGAACATTGTAAGGTGGTTGTATGGATTCTCCTCAATGTTGTTACCTCCTAACCAGTTGTGCTGCAACAACTGGAGAAAAGCAAGCTTCAACTCAAAGTTGGCCACATTGAGTGGTTGCTCCACCACCAAATTCCTCTATTCATTTTCCCTAACTTGGATAAAAGAACTCAGGGACCAAGCTTCAGGTGCTTGCTCATCCATGGGATGTTAGGCACAGGAGGGTTCGAAGAGATGAAGGAGTACCTAAAAAAGAAAAGGTGTAAAAGTGTGAGTGTGTTGTATAAATTATGTACAATAAGTATCTACAATATTATATGCATATATACAAGGTTTTTGGAAAAGTGCAAGTAAAACTCGATTTCGTAGAATGGTATTCGTTGTCGAATCCCCAGAAATGGTGCCAAAAAGTTGACAAGCCTTAAATGTGGGTCAAAAAATGGAGACATGTCTAGGTCATCGGACTTTAGTAATTTATAATACCTGAATGTTTAAGAGTCCTGCAACTAGAACATGGTCCAATTAGTTCGGGGTCGAACACAGGGACTTGGAAGAATAGCGCTTCGAAACCTAAGTTTTACTTGTCTAAAAACGTCAAAAAGTCGAAGGATAAGGTTTGCTGAAACAAAAGAATCACAAAGAATAAAATGAAAACCTATCTCCAAAGGGAGTTACCAGAAATATTAAAGTGTTGGGTTTAGTAATTTTTATGATGGTTCTCATTTATAGGAAACCGAGGAGATAAAACTATCTTCAGGTCATAGCATGAAGGAAGGTAACTTAATCGTAACAAGCGGCAGAGGCCTACATCCAGTGCCTTCTTCTCTCAAAGAAGACACCAACGAGCCATACCCTAAGTTCCTTCTCTCAAAGGTACCAGGTGTGGGCTCGTGTGGAAAGATAAACTAAGCACAACTCTAGTTCTGGGTACTCTCATACACCTAAATCTGACCAAGCTCTAGAAGTTTACGACATCCTTCTCTCGAAGGAGTCAAAACAAGAAACACGATTCGATAGCTATTTAAAAGCATGAATTAGAAAGAAGAAACTAGAACTCGGATGCCAGAAAGAAATCATCCAATGAAATAAAGCCATGTATAGAATGATATGAGATAAGTTCCACAAATTCCATTAGTCATAAAGAAACACAAAGGTTTAGTTACAATGTTGTATATAAAGTAAAGTAAATGCTATAAAGGGAAGATAGGTATCAATCTCCTTGATTTAGGAGATCAAAGTACATAGCAGCAGACACCTAAGATAATGCTAAATCGGTATCGGGTAAGGGCCCTATCGAGATACGACCGTTTTGGGTTCTTGACTGTGTCGGGTCATGAACCATGATGGGTAAGGGGCATATCGGGATATGACTTCTACCCGATATGGCCATGTCGGGCTGCTGGCCATGTCGGGCTGCAACCATGATAGGTGTGAACCATATCAAGTTGGGTACCGTGTCAGGTAGGATACATATCGGGTAAACATTATCTTAAGGTTCTCAGGTTCTTTGTGTCAGGTATAGGTGGGCAGGCCGTCTTGGGTTGCAGCCCAAATAGGAACCTGACATGCTGGAAGTAGCCTTGAGGATCATATCATTTTGCTGGATGCTACCAAAATGGTTTCTAAGTGAACTCCTCCCATCCCTTTCGGGAAGGGGGTGTGCTCATGTAGTATCGCCTGGAAGGCTCCTTAGAACTTGATGCGCTAGATCCTTTACTCTAGGAGTTAACTCTCGTAGGGTTCTGTCCCATCCCATCATAGGCTTGTAGCTGCTATTTATAGGTAGAGAATTGATGGGAGTTGTGGCTTTTATTGGACCACGTGTCCTTAGTCTGTGGCTCTTTCCTTGTGGCTATCAGGAGGGGCTGATGCGGCTGTCGTCCGACATGCGTATCGAGCCATCATCCTACTAGGAAATGAGTGCATCACGTACAACTATGGTGGGTTGGATGCTTGGTGGGCTGCTGCACTGAGGGGTAGCCATATCGTGTAATCAACCTCGTCGGGTGGCAAACTGTGATGAGTAAGGCACCATATCGGGTAAAGAGCTACAACGGCCAGGGCTCCCACACGACACATTCACATCGGGTTGCCATCATATTGGGCAGTGACCGTGATGGGTAGGAGGGCGTGTCGCCTTGTGTGCTACTGGGACGGAATGGGTACTTCATTGTTGATGGGTCTGAAGGGCCCATTGGTGCTCTTTTTGTTGAAGAATTAAGAACAATCCTGCAAAAGATGGGAAATATTGTCAGGGGCATAGTGGGTATAATTTCTTCACAATAAATAAGATAAAATGAAGACGAAGTTAGGTTTGGAGGCTATTTTGATAATAAAACATAAGCTCTAACAACCATAAAATGGGTGTTATCATGGACTCATACTGACCAAGGGGGAGAGATCTTAGGATTTTGTCTCTCCTAGATCTTGTACAGAACAAATTGTGACGTCATAGTGGTCATTTGGAAGTTTGAGTGGTATGCATCACACTCCCCAAGGGTTAAGAAAACATGTAAATCAGTTGTGTAGTGTATCTACTAGGGTTTAGTTGACCATTCATATTGGTTGATAAACTTTTCTTGTTTCTTATAATGTATAGTTGATGTATTATAGGGTAAGAGAGTTCAACTCTTTAAGTGGCATTAGATTTACATGTTCCTCTGAATATTATGTTAATCTTACAATATTGTAATAATATTTTCATTATCTGTTTGATTTCTTAACTTGTTGTAGTGAATAAATGTTGTTGAGAGTTATATCTCTCTCGGAGACATGAGTCTCACCTCGTGGGACACCACATCTTTTTAGGTAGTCATCAGCAATGCTATCAAGATCGTGGTAGTGAGGAAGAGAAGCTTGGATAACAGTAGGAGCAGAAGGTTGACTAGTATTGAATGTGTCCTAGAGTTGTCCCAATACTCTCAGGTTCGACCAGGGAATGTTTTGTTGATGATATGTATCGACTTGAGTTTTTGACAGTATGTTGATGATGTATATTACATGTATATGTGGAAAATTCCATTGTATACAGGTTGTGGATGAGGCCACTAGACATTTGTGTAGATACCTGGCATGCTATGTGATTTTATGCAGGATGTTGGACCTATATGTATATATTCTTGGACATGTTTGATATGTCTAATATGGTATAATTATCCCCTTTATTGCTATCTGGTTAATTAGTAATCAATCATGTGTTGAATTTGAGTGATCTCGTTTAGCGTGGTGGGTTGCCACAGTTTGTTTGGTATCACATATTAGGGTCCAATGAGTGTACATGGACATAGGACTTAGGTTTGTTGTATATTCTTACATAATCCAACATATCTAATCACATCTTATGCTTATGCAAATATGTCTCAAGAACATGAAGAGCATGCTGAGAATACATACATCGTGTAAGGAAGTGGTGGTAGGAGGTCGATACCTGATGGAAGAGTACCTAAGACGTGACCAAAATAGCATGCAACACCTTCATTTGACCTTTTAGCCATGGTTAATATATCTTTCCAGACCATGTTTGGGCAACTCATGGAGACGATTACACACTTAGCAGATAGGTCACATGCACCTCAACCTAGGACACCTATCCCTTATGTGGAATCTCAATGTCCAGGGAAGATGTTTGAGAGGTTGAAGCGTGTGGGAGCCACTGAGTATGTCGGTACAACAAACCCGATAGACACTGATATGTTGTTAATTGAGTTGGAGAAGGTGTTTAAGATCTTAAACATCCCAGATGAGGACATCATGAAGCATGCAGTATATCTCTCGAAGGACAGTGCATGCCATTTATGGGCCATAGAAGAAGAATGGAGACTAGGAGTTGTGGTTAGTTGGGAAGAGTTCCATAAAAAGTTTGTGAGCCGCTACTTCCTTGAAATGTACCGAGATGACAAACAACCTAGTTCGAACAGTTGCAACAAGGGTCGCTGTCTATCAATGACTATGAAGTGTGGTTTATGGAGCTGTTGAGGTTCTGTCCTCACATGACAACCATAGGGAAGGAGATGATCCAAAGTTTTGGGAAAGGTTTGAACTTGGAGTTGTAAAAAAACATCTACTTTAGATAACATGGAGATGTTCTCTACCTTTGTGGAGTATGTGAGAAGGATAGAGAGATCTTCTATTGAGAAGTGTGAAGCCAACACTAGGAAGAGGCCAACCCAGTTCCACGGCCAATCGTCTAGTGGATTAAAGAAGTCGAGGTTCTATTCACCTTAGAGGTTGACTTTTTCTTAGTCAAGAGAATGAGTACAGTCATAACTATTGGGTTTTAGGGGAGACAGAGAAGGCAGCGGAAACAAAAAATTTCTCCCCAAACCCATACCGAGGAAATGCGTCAACGTCTATATAATAGGAAAGGATGGTTTGTGGAATCATACCTTGTCCCGAGGCTTGCTCGGCGCCAATACCTCGGGCAATGCGCGGTCTTCAACTCCGGACTTCGACGGTGTCTGTGCAGCTCCTGGTCGCACCGGGACTGACAACTCCTACTCGAACCGGACTGTCAGATGACAGTTGTCCTCCTAAGCGGCAGTGTCCTCCCGCCTCTGTAGTAGTCCACACGGACCACCTGGAACTCCACACTCATTGTCCCACAAGGAAGTGGAAGGAGTCGCACCCTCCTGTTGACGTACTAGTCGCCAACAAGCTCTCCTGCCTCTTGTTGCAACTGCAGTTGTCCTTCCCTTGCTGCACCTCCCTTTTGCGGGAAGCACTTGCTCGGACTCTCTCACGGTTACCAAAACCAGAGAGAACGACAACTTGCAGAGCAACTGGTTGCACTGAGCTATACTTTGAGAAGCCCCCAATACCCCTATATATATAGGAGAGTCATGGGACAGGGTTCTCTATCCCGGGCAATGCGGGACTAAAGCAGGAGTAGAAGGGTTCGAGAATTTTCCACAAAAAACAACCATCTCGCAACCTGAACTGATCGGTTCACTGCTGAACCGATCGGTTCGGCCATTGAGCCGATCGGTTGGACCTGAGCCGACCGTTTGGGGCACTCCAACCGATCGGTTGGTGCCCTGAACCGATCGGTTCATGGTCCTAATCCGGCTCAAAAAGACTTTCCTTGTTTCTTTCCCAATTGGTATCGAATACCAATATTATTCCCAATCGAATTGGGCAATTTGAAACCAAAGGAAAATTCTCACCAATCCTACTTTCCCAAGTTGCTCAATTGCACTAGTTGAACCGATCGGTTCAACACTTGAACCGGTCATTTCACTCTGTGCATGAGCTGATCGGTTCAACAATTGAACCGACCGGTTCAGCAACCTCAGCCGACCGGTTCATCACATGAACCGATCGGTTGGGAGTGCAGGTTGTGCAGAATCAGTCAAATGCAATTTCAATCAATCCGATACTCCAATCAATGCGTCCAACACCTTGAACCATACGATATTGAGCCATCGACTGATTGAGTGTTTAATTGAACTACCAAACTCTTTTAGTAATCAATCTAAACATTTCTTTGTGGACAAAACTCCTCTTCCAGGTTAAATCCTATGTGTGTGACCCTGCAGGTCCATTTCACGTTGGCAGTGAAAGTCCATAACACTTATGACTTCACAAGCAAAGAGCGGTGCCTAGTCACCCATCAGTGCTACCCAAGTGGAAGTAGAAAGTTGGAGAACAACTTTCATCCTACAATCCGTGAATGGTGTTACAACGAATGTATAATTCCTTTGTCACTGATATCCTGAATGAACTCGAGGCATGGAACAGTCATCCTGTCAACGTTCATTCACTTCCTTGATCTCAGAGTAGACTGGAAGAGATATGTATGACATCAGTATCACATACTGATTCACACATGCATGCACGCCTTTCTCAATCCTACTCATCAAGTGGCCATGGATATCAAACTCCCTCAGGAGGGACAAATCCCATATCTATCACTCACCCCTCAAAAGCCCCATGTGTCAAAGCCACCCAATCATCACCTTTATAACAACCCATGTTTCAGGACTGCGTTTGATGATGTCAAAGTGTTCCCAACGACATGTGTTGAGTGTAGTGATTTCAGGTCTAAGAATCACACTCACCACCATCACTGTGAGTACTGACTGTGACTACCATCTCATGGTTCCATGTGTCAAACTCACGGTGGGTCTGTCCGGTACACTTGTTCTCTAACAAGTACCTATGTGTTTGGTTTGATATCTCTATATCATGACTAATGAGATTCTGTCATCAACCAACACCACAATCCAGTCTTGTGTATCATTGCTGTCTATCTACCTTCCACAATGACATCCGACTAGGGACATAACAAGAATGTACAAACTCTTAGCATCTGTATGATCTCATCGTTCAGGTCATGAACCTGAAGGCATACGTCATTGAGTGATGTCATTCTCTAGACATTCAATCTGTTCTATCACTATCTCATATGACTGAACCAGAAAGAATTGGAAGCTCGCCTTTTATGTTTATCAAATCAATCTCAATGTATCCCACCAATCATCCCATGATTGGCTCTCAGGGCATACATACCAACAGACTCCCACTTGCACTGCGAGCCAATCACCCATGAATCATATTCATAGTGATCTTCAAACATGTCCCACATGTTACTGTGCTCTAGTGCCAACATAGTGAGTAATGACAACACCTTGCCAAAGTCTGTACAAATTGCATGTCTCGCATCTCTTCGCTGTACGTCATACGTATGAGATGGAGTTGCCGTAATATGCGATCTAGTATTCCTTTGCTAACCTTTAGCCACATTGCATGATCAAGGATTCCAGACTTGTCATCAATGAGTGGAATATAAGTTCATCTCATGAACTTTCAGATCCATATAGTATCCATTGCTGTTCTCTAACACATAGATACTCAGCATTTACCTTTTAAATGGCTTTATTGGAACACTTCCAATTATCAACAAACTTTCACTTTTATACATCTTATGTATATATATTGAGATTAATTTTCTATCCTTTCGGAAGTTCACATCAATGTAACTCTTTACATCGAACTCTTCCTTATCTACATAGAACTAGTACTTCATAAGCACTTATCAAGTTCTCATGGTATTCCAGTAACCCTTACTGGAAATAGACAGACATCCACTCATCATGTCACACATACGAGTTATCAGGATGAGCACATCATATTTCCATGTCCTACATACAAGATGATGAATGCATTTTATTCTTGCCATGTCATACATGCAAGATAATGGGATGATTACATGCATGATAGATCCATATCTATTCTTAGTGTTTCCATTCTTCATAAGAATTGGACACTTGGCCTTGGGATACTAACTCCATGTAACATGGACAAGTTTTCTCCTACTAAATCTGTGCATACTGAACACTTCAGTACATATTGCCAATGTATGCTCTCTCTTTCCAGGTCAAGAGATTTTTCCGAGAACTATCTCTATAGATCTCTATTCCTATCATATAGGAAACATCTCTATCTTCCTTAAAGATAATTTCCACATTCGGATTTCCAATCTAGAACATTTCCATTTCACATCAATATGTGGAATGTGAACACACTCCCACTAAATCACAGATCCCTTCCTTATCTTTGACATATCAGTCAAACCCTTTCACTATATTATCAAAATAAAAGATCCAATTTTGAGTTGCTTGTACTCAATCAATCACATTGATTAGTGCATTGTAACTTATAGACTTCATTTGCATTAGTGGATTCATAACCTTATAGGTTGTGTCACGTACACATCCTGGTTTTATTCCTCATAGGAATGCAGTTTTAGTATCCATATGCCAAACGTCTTAGTCATTAAGTTGCAATCAACAAGCATCATCCTTCTCAAAATGTTATCCATGTGTCTTAACATTTAAGACTCATTTGCACTTTATGGATTTCATCCAATGAGTGCTACCATCAAGGTCATACCTTATGGCTCACATGGAAGTCATTTAGGATGTAACAGTCATAAACCATAACTCAAGATTTGGTTCCTCATATTCATCTTGATAGTTGACTCATCACATGAACAACTAATCACATAGATAATTGAAGTGTATCTGTTAAAGATATAAGAACTCACAACCCTTGTGATTCTTAATTTCTTTTATTAGTGTGGGGTATTCATTTATTAAGAAGAATTCAGTTATTTGATAATCATTCTCTAACTCCTTAGAGTATGATTCCTTCTTGATTCAGACATCACCATGCCTTAATCATGAGTTTACTATGATACACTATCATAATCACTCATAAGGATCTCAAACATTTGGTCCAAGTATTTCATTCATTGATCTCATCAAGAATTAATACTTTACCAAATTTGTACTTCATTTATGATAATCTTGAACACTTCAAGATATTCATATTGGTATTTCTCTAAACACCATTTGAAGTATTAGCATTTATTCCAATAGGTATGTAAATACATCACATGTATTATACCTAATAGGATAATCACTCTCCTACTACATTAGTGAAGATTGATCAATCATGTCCAAGATATTCATGTCCCTTACTGGTTCTCTAACCAAAGGAGTCTAGTTTTATCCATCACATGGAAACTAGAAATGAATTTCTCATGATTAATGCTAATGAAATTGTTTGAGTTATCTATAACTTTTAGGTATCATCTTATCTTATGCATATCAAATATCACAAGATAAATAAGGCATTTCCATAAAGATCACATCTTTATAAATTGAAACATCTCTTTATTAATTGCCATCATTGTCATACAATTTGCAAAAATAAAGTGTTTCTATCTATTGGAAAGTATGAAATAGCAGTTCATAACTGTATTACATGCCTTATTGGCTGAAAATAAACTAAAGTATTCCTATCTATAAAGGCAACACTTGCCCCAAGTAAGAATGCTTTACACTTTACATCTTGATATCATATATCTCAAAAAGTGTTACAAGTTTATTTACATGACACCTTCAAGTAGAGGCTTCAGTCGCCTCCTTCTTCTTTTTTTCTTTCAGGTAGAGTGGACAATTCCTTTTCCAATGTCTTGGCTTTTGACAATGGTGGCAATTTCCTTTCTTGGTCACGCCTCCCTTGGCCTTGAGAGCTGAAGATGGCTTGGACTCCTGGCTAGCTTCAGAACCTTTCTTAGCTTTGCCCTTGCCCTTGCGTTTGGACTTTCCTTTCTTGCTCGTGATCACCATCACGGACTTAGGCTTGTCCTTCTTCATCTGTAACTCGGCTGTCCTCAACATGCCCAACAACTCTGACAGTGGCCTATCAAAGTTGTTCATGTTGTAGTTCATCACAAACTGACTGTAAGATTCTAGCAACGATTACAGTATCACGTCAGTAGCCAACTCTTGGCTCAGTGGAAATCCCAGTCTCTGTAGGTTCTCCACATACCCAATCATCTTGAGTGTGTGAGGACCAACTGGATCTCCTTCTGTCATGACGCACTTGAAGAACGCCCTAGAAACATTGTACCTCTCTTGCCGTGCCTGATCTTCATACATGTTCCTGAGATGCAGAATCATCTCTATGACACCCATGTTCTCATGTTGCCTCTGCAACTCATGGTTCATTGAACATAGCATCAAGCACTTTGCATCAATGGCATCATCATAATGCTTCTTGTAAGCATCCCTTTCTGTCTTTGGTGCATTAGGAGCGGGTTCCTCTGGAATTGGAGTATCCAAGACATAGAGCTTACGCTCTTGAGTGAGAACAATTCTCAATGTCCGATACCAGTCGTGGAAGTTTGTCTCATTTAGCTTGTCCTTGTCAAGGACCGATCGCAAAGAAAAGTTGTTATTGTTTGTTGCCATTTGAACTACAAAAGGAAAATATGCAATTTTAGTCTAAAAACTCATTTTTGACTTATTTGATTGATTTGAAAATTTGACGATATAATTAGGCCTTTAATTAATTATCGCTCCCACTATTTTACTTCAAATTGATAGCCCTCACTATCAATTCGGAAGATTGCAGCGTACAACCTTCTAGTGGGCAAGATCCTGAAATCCTCTAAGCCATGGACCAGCTAGGGCTGTCACCCACAACATAGATCTCTCAGGTAGGCAACTTTTGCAATTGCATCATATGCAACTCTTGATAAGATGTCATATACAACTCTTTGCAATGATCATCTCCATGCCTCAAGGTGCTAGATCCTATCTAGGTCACCTTGTTAAGTCCGACCCAAAGCAAACACGATGAACATGCACCCTGCTAGGGAAGACCCACACATTCATCCTTCACGCTTCCACGAGATAGACGGTGCACCACGCTAGGGCGTGCCCACACTTGGTCGATCAAGCTTTTCACGTGTGTCGCATTTGGAAGGCATCTAAAACTTAATATTTTAATGAGGAATTTGGTTTTATATACATATACATATCCAATCACCACAATACATAGTACATATCATATACATGCTATATCCCACAGAAAACATGCACAAACGATAAAAAGCGATGATTATGGCCATTCTAATGTGATTCCTCGAGCCAAGAGGAATCACGGTCATCTAGGTCTACATCACATGCAACCTATACAAGATGAACTCTGTGCCTTGCTATCCGAGTGGATCAATTCATCGCATGAATGATCTGTACTCTCCAGTCGGTCGTCTGGGTGCCACCATCCAATCGGTTGGATCCTCCAACCGATCGGTTCGCCTGGTCGTCGTGCATCTCGTCATGTCCGCCACCCGCTCGTCTCGCTCCTCGAACCGATCATCAACCAATCGGTTCACTCCTTGAACTGATCGTCTGGAACGTCAACCGATCGGTTCACTCCTTGAATCGATCGTCTGAGCAATCGTCTTGATGTCCGTCGGTCTTTGACATAACAGGAAATAAAAATCTATCCTATTTATTACATTGCTTTAAAAAGGGAAACCCCGAGTTACATTCGGGGGGAGCAAAGGTAGGAAAGAATCTCGAATTATTTCGAGTTACATCAGGAATAAGAGAGGGAAGATCGGTGCGCAGACCGAGATGCAAGCAACCACACACAACCAATCACAGATAGGGGTTTATAGGCCATAATCACGCTACACACATCCACCACAAAACTCGTTTAAGGGTGACATGTATCGAGTGCATTAATAATACATATCATATATGTAATTAGGGATTTGTGGATTTAGGATTGGACATGCATAAAGCCAATATTATTCGCATTGCATGCAATAAATAAAGGCGACAAACCAAAATCGATCATATCGATATTCCTAAAATATAGAGCAGTTGACGTGGCTCTGATACCACTGTTGGGTTTTAGGGGAGACAGAGAAGGCAGCGGAAACAAAAAATTTCTCCCCAAACCCATACCGAGGAAACGCGTCAACGTCTATATATTAGGAAAGGATGGTTTGTGGAATCATACCTTGTCCCGAGGCTTGCTCGGCGACAATACCTCGCGCAATGCGCGGTCTTCAACTCCGGACTTCGACGGTGTCTGTGCAGCTCCTGGTCGCACCGGAACTGACAACTCCTACTCGAACCGGACTGTCAGATGATAGTTGTCCTCCTAAGCGGCAGTGTCCTCCCGCCTCTGTAGTAGTCCACACGGACCACCTGGAACTCCACACTCCTTGTCCCACAAGGAAGTGGAAGGAGTCACACCCTCTTATTGACGTACTAGTCGCCAACACGCTCTCCTGCCTCCTGTTGCAACTGCAGTTGTCCTTCCCTTGCTGCACCTCCCTTTTGCGGGAAGCACTTGCTCGGGCTCTCTCACGGTTACCAAAACCAGAGAGAACGACAACTTGCAGAGCAACTGGTTGCACTGAGCTGTACTTTGAGAAGCCCCCAATACCCCTATATATAGGAGAGTCATGGGACAGGGTTCTCTATCCCAGGAAATGCGAGACTAAAGCAGGAGTAGAAGGGTTCGATAATTTTCCACAAAAAGCAACCATCTCGCAACCTGAACTGATCGGTTCACTGTTGAACCGATCGGTTCGGCCATTGAGCCGATCGGTTGGACCTGAGCCGACCGTTTGGGGCACTCCAACCGATCGGTTGGTGCCCTGAACCGATCGGTTCATGGTCCTAATCCGGCTCAAAAAGACTTTCCTTGTTTCTTTCCCAATTGGTATCGAATACCAATATTATTCCCAATCGAATTGGGCAATTTGAAACCAAAGGAAAATTCTCACCAATCCTACTTTCCCAAGTTGCTCGATTGCACCAGTTGAACCGATCAGTTCAACACTTGAACCGGTGGTTTCACTCTGTGCATGAGCCGATCGGTTCAACAATTGAACTGACCGGTTCAGCAACCTCAGCCGACCGGTTCATCACATGAACCGATCGGTTGGGAGTGCAGGTTGTGCAGAATCAGTCAAATGCGATTTCAATCAATCCGATACTCCAATCAATGCGTCCAACACCTTGAACCATACGATATTGAGCCATCGACTGATTGAGTGTTTAATTGAACTACCAAACTCTTTTAGTAATCAATCTAAACATTGCTTTGTGGACAAAACTCCTCTTCCAGGTTAAATCCTATGTGTGTGACCCTGCAGGTCCATTTCACGTTGGCAGTGAAAGTCCATAACACTTATGACTTCACAAGCAAAGAGCGGTGCCTAGTCACACATCAGTGCTACCCAAGTGAAAGTAGAAAGTTGGAGAACAACTTTCATCCTACAATCCGTGAATGGTGTTACAGCGAATGTATAATTCCTTTGTCACTGATATCCTGAATGAACTCGAGGCATGGAACAGTCATCCTGTCAACGTTCATTCACTTCCTTGATCTCAGAGTAGACTGGAAGAGATATGTATGACATCAGTATCACATACTGATTCACACATGTGTGCACGCCTTTCTCAATCCTACTCATCAAGTGGCCATGGATATCAAACTCCCTCAGGAGGGACAAATCCCATATCTATCACTCACCCCTCAAAAGCCCCATGTGTCAAAGCCACCCAATCATCACCTTTATAACAACCCATGTTGCAGGACTGCGTTTGATGATGTCAAAGTGTGCCCAACGACATGTGTTGACTGTAGTGATTTCAGGTCTAAGAATCACACTCACCACCATCACTGTGAGTACTGACTGTGACTACCATCTCATGGTTCCATGTGTCAAACTCACGGTGGGTCTGTCCGGTACACTTGTTCTCTAACAAGTACCTATGTGTTTGGTTTGATATCTCTATATCATGACTAATGAGATTCTGTCATCAACCAACACCACAATCCAGTCTTGTGTGTCATTGCTGTCTATCTACCTTCCACAATGACATCTGACTAGGGACATAACAAGAATGTACAAACTCTTAGCATCCGTATGATCTCATCGTTCAGGTCATGAACCTGAAGGAATACGTCATTGAGTGCTGTCATTCTCTAGACATTCAATCTGTTCTATCACTATCTCATATGACTGAACCAGAAAGAATTGGAAGCTCTCCTTTTATGTTTATCAAATCAATCTCAATGTATCCCACCAATCATCCCATGATTGGCTCTCAGGGCATACATACCAACAATAACGGTCCCCTAGTAAAGGAGGAGGTCACATCTTTCTTCTACAAGGGGGCAAATAGTTCTATGTCAGTATCAATGATTGTGCCATCTAGGCTGCAATCTGATTTGAGGACATGTTTCTATGGAAAAGTTGGGTGTGTATGGTGGTATAGCCCCATGAAGGATGAGGAAGTGACACAACAATGGAGGAAGAGACAATGAGGCTCACATCAAAATCAACAATACAACAATGCTAGTGGTAGAGGATGTGGTTAGACATCACATGTGGGGTCATCTAGATCAACTAGTAGAGGATGAGGATGACAACTGATGATGGCTAGATTCTATGCCATGAGTCAGATGGGGAGATTGGTCAACCCTCAATTCGTGATAGGTCAGATGGAACATTTTCATTTTGACTTATCTGCTTCTTTTTTTATATCTATTTTGGTGGACCCGCGTGTGACATAGTCATTTATCACCAGATAGGTGAAAAGTATTTGTTATCATCCTGTTTGTAGTAGATCTGATAGACTCTTTCTAGAAACCCATTTAGTTAGTTCCACTGATTTGTGGGAGGTTTGTATGTCTAGTGTTCTGTCTTTCTCAGGACGCAACATTCAAGTGGATCTCATGCCACTGGACAAGCATAGATTCCATGTGATCCTAGGGATGGATACCTTAGAGAAGTACAAGATCTTTTTGGATTTTAGTTCCAAGTTTGTGATGTTTTGTGATGGAGATGTCTCTTGCACCTTCCAAGGTGATAGGAAGATTTTTCCTACATGTTTGGTGTCAGCTGTGATAGCAGAGAAGTTTATGAGATAAGGGTGTCATGATGTATTAGACCATGTTGTAGATATCAAGGTGAGGAGTCCTAGTATCCATGATGTACTGATGGTGCTTGAGTTTGAGGACATCTTTCTAGATGAGTTTCAAGGTGTTCCACTTCTAGAGAGATTGATTTTGAAATCAATTCAGTTCTTGGAATACAACCCATAGCACAAACACCTTATAAGATGGCATCAACTAAGATGAAGGAGCTGAAGAAAAAACTACAGGAGCTGCTAGACAAGGGTTTCATACGACTAAGCACTGTCTTGGGTTTTTTTTAGTGTCTTTTGTGAAGAAAAAAGGTGGTTCCTTGAGGCTTTGTATAGACTACCGACAACTGAATAAGGTTATAGTGAAGAAGAAGTACCCCCTGACGAGGATTGATCATTTGTTTGATTAGTTAAGAGGTGCTATAGTGTTCTACAAGATAGAATTGAGCTCAGGTTATCACAATTTTAGGATCAAGGAGGATGATATACCTAAGGTCGCTTTCAGGATTAGGTATGATAACTATTAGTTCATGGTTATGTCGTTTGAATAACCAATGCAATGACATATTTTATGGACTTGATGAACATAGTGTTCAAACTGTATCTTTATCAATATATGGTTGTGTTTATAGATGATATCTTGATATACTCCAGGGACAATCAACATAATGAGCAAGATCTTCATCAAGTGTTAGCGTTGTTGAGGAAGCATTGGTTGTATGCCAAGTTCTGCAAGTGTGAGTTATGGTTGAACGATATGTCTTTTCTTGGTCATGTCATATCTTGTGAGGGTGTTTGTATGGACCCTAAGAAGGTGAAGTCGGTGGTGACTTGGGAGCAGACAAAGGTATTGACTGAGCTCTGAAGCTTTCTAGGTCTAGCAGGTTACTACAAAAGGTTCATTAACAATTCTTGAGTTCCCTTTGATCAATTTGACTAGGAAGGGTGTTCCTTTTGTCTGGGATGACAAGTGTCAGTGTTATTTTTGGTTGCTAAATGATAAATTGATGAGTGCTCTAATGTTAGTGCTTCCAAAAAAAGGGAAAGGCTACATAGTTTTCGATGATGCTTAGAAGAATCTTGGGATATGTGTTGATGCAGGATAGGAATGTGATTTCTTTTACTTCACGAAACCTAAGAAACATGAGGAGAAGTATCCACTCATTACCTAGAGTTTTCCACACTAGGTCTTGCCTTGAAGATTTTGAGACACTACATGTATGAGGAGAAGTGTCAGATCTTCACATATCACAAGAATCTTCAGTATATCTTCTCAAGGCATGAGTTGAATATGAGACAAAAAAGATGGATGATGCTAATCAAAGTCTATGTCTGCATAATAGACTATCATCCAGGTCACGAGAATGTAGTGGATGATGCACTGAGCAAGAAATCATCTCCGTCATCATCTATAGACAAAGAATAGTTACAATCCATGGCGTGTCACAAAGGGGACATGTTAGTGTTACTTCAATAGATGAATGTACAATTAGAGGTTTCCTTATTGACGGGATTTTTGGCACAGTTGCATGTCAATCTGACATTGATACAACATATTATAAACACACAAATGAATGATAGCATGATACATAATATCATTTCAAAGTTTTCCAACAGGAAGCATCATGGTTTCCATGAATCAGATAATGGGACAATGTGCTCCCACAATAAAATAGTGGTTCCAGATGTTGATGGACAGAGGGAAATGGTCCTTGAGGAATCTCATTCCTTAATGTAGGTGACGCATCCCATCTCAAAAAATATGTATCATAATCTAAACTATGTACCGGTGTCCAAGTCTGAAGTTTGATGTGGTAGAGTTTGTTTCTAAGTGTCCACCAAGTCAAGGAAGAGCACTAGAAGCATACAGGGACATTGCAACATTTGCCAATACCATATTGTAAATGGGATCATATAATCATGACATTTGTGATTGGTTTTTCGGTGGAAGCCAATGTCCGTGATTCCATTTGGGTGATAGTTGACCAGTTGACAAAGTCAACTCACTTTTTATCGGTCAAGACAAGCTATATAGCAGATAAGTTGGCACATATCTACATTGATATTATAGTTTGTCTACATTGCATACCAGTGACTATAGTATCTGACAGAGGTCCTCAATTTATGAGCAAGTTTTGGGAATGTCTGTACACAAATTTGGGGACACAATTGAGGTTTATCACAAGTTTCCACCCACAAATAGTTGGTCAATCAGAAAGTCCATTTAAATGTTAGAGGATCTTTTGAGAGCGTGTGTTCCTCATGTTCTTGGCAGTTGGGATGTCTACCTAAGTTTTATTGAGTTTTCCCACAAAAACCATGTTATGACCGCATCTGAGCTTAATTGGTAAACTAGGGTTTACCTGGATGATTACATGCTTAATTGGATTGAACATTTATTAAATCTTATTAATGATGATAATTCAATTACTCAAACCCTAATTTCTCAAGGAAAAAGCACACTTAAAGTTCTTGTTAGATTTCAAAGGAAAATGAAAATGGTATCAAGTCTTGGTTAGCATGGTTGTCATGGCAGTTAGCATGGTCGTTTTGGGGCATTTACTCTTCAATTGACATTTTTGTAGAATTCTGGATAGCAGTGCACTATTCAATTTTAATTATTTAATGGAAGCTTGGAATGATCTCAAATTTTAACTGAAGCTTTGTAACTCAATTATACACAACATGCTAAATTTTCATAATTTCTAGAGAAGGTTTGATCTCTAAAATATACGAATTACAATAACTTTTTTATGACAGAAAAATCTGCTGAAATAAGAAAACGTTTAGTGAGGGGTCAATGTGCAATTGACCCAAGAAGCTCAATTTCTCTATATGGTCAACCTAACACACTAGGATCTCTCATAATTTTTGATTCAATCTAGATAAACGAAATCCTAGAGAGAGAGGGAGAGTTAGGGTTTGAGAGGAGAAAGAGGTGGAATTGCTGATCTAGGGTTTCTCTATATGAGATATGATCAAATCAAGTAAGTTTAGCTTCTTTGCATAGCCTTTCATGGTGAATCTTCTCTCACATGTCAAGATTCCATCCCTCCTCTGATTTGATCTGAAATGGTATCAAAACTTCCCCTTTTCTCACTCTTTCTTCATAATCCCTCATTTTTAGGGTTTCTGAGTTGAAAGGAAGAAGAATCAGGTGAATTGCTAGGGATTTGATACGAGATCAAGATTTTTAGGGATGAGTTGCATTTTTAAGGTGTTTTCACACCTTAGGGTGAGTGGAAACTTCCTTTAATCAGTATATTTCATGAAAATTTGTTAAATCAACCAAAATCTTCAATTTCTTAGCATGCGACTACAAACCCTAAATTGTCTATTTGATCTAAGTTGTTGCAAAATGATATGAAATGGATTCTTCCTTCGTTTGGATGAATTTCAGATGATAAAATAACATTATAAATGTATACAATATATCCTAATGAGAATTCTCTAAGTATTCACAGAGATTATAGGAGTAAACTGAAATATAGGGAATTTGTCAATGACTGAAATTGTTGTATAATTAAATAGAGAAATTTGTTTATCTGGATCCCCATGGTTATGAATGATTGTTTATCTGAATTCATAGTACATATATGTCAGATACTATCTTGGATTACATGTAAGCTTAATAGTGTTTGTTTGATATCTCAGTAAAGAGGGTGAAACCCTAGATGCGAGGAAAGTTGGATATTTACGAATAGATATAATGGAATCCATTTGAAGGGATTTTCTTGACATGATAAATTTTATTTATTGAATTGTATTTGTGATGCATGATATCTTAGTGAATGACAGGGACACCTAAGTTTAGCTCAATTCCAAGGTTTCATATATATATTGATTGTATTTAATTTAAGTAGTCTTTATTCAGTAAATGTTTATGCCGTATGAAATCCTTATGAGAGCCATGTGATAAGTGAATGAGGTAAATGAAACCCTAAGCATAGGGTGTTCAATGAATCAAGTATTGTGATATCAATTTTCTCAGTATGATATGTGGTGATGTTTAACCATTTAGTTGCATGATTCTAGTGTATAAAATGTCAAGTTTACATGTATTCTGTTTATTTAAGAATTTTAGTCTGCCGGTATGTATAGTATGATGATTACTCAGAATATTACAGTGTTTTGAATATACTACTCTGAGAGGTTTGTGCCTTAGGGGTGAAATGACCTAACCCTGGCAGTGTCCAATATATGGGGTCGGAACGTACTACCAGGTGGTACGGGGGAATAAGCCCTAGTGGAAGTCTCCTAAAAATACAGAATGTAGTGTCCAACATCAACCAGAGATCCTGGTGGCACTAGAGTACAAAAAAGCCAATAGGTAGCTTGACTCTTTGCCTTTGTGCTCAGGTTTGAGGAGGAGTCCAATTTTATGGCCCATAGGTGTGTCGAGGCCAAAGTGCCATTACACTATTGAAGACCAGTGACGTAGTCAGGCTTAGCAATCCCAGGGTGTCATCTAATGACGTGGTTTCTATCGCACTAACAAATTCACCCAGGGTTGAAATCCCTGAGCTTTTACCAAAACCTTGTGTAATAATACCACCCGTAAGCGGACAGATCTTATTGTAATATAGTTAAGGATTGAATCCCAAGAGACAACGTTTTTAAGAATTGTTGCTAGTCTAGTCTAGTTTGAGTAAGACTAATATTTAGAACAAAGGGTTGATTTGAGGTTAATTAAACTAAGTCTAGGAAAGTAAAGAGTAGAATTAAAGTTGGATCTAGATTAATGATATGGGATCGCTAGGGTGGTCCCGGTTTTCACCACCACTACACATGCAAACACATCCTAACATCAAACATCCAGGAAAGATGTAACCATCCAAATGGAGTTGTTGTAAAACCCCCCTTTTAGGAATTAGGCTTGCATAAGCATCACCTTAGGTATCAGATGTCTCGTCACCATCTGGATCACTCACTTACGGCTCTGAAGATACAAAATCCAACTAAGGTTGTGGCCCTCCCTAAGGGATGTTTAGGGACACAGAAGTGTCACCGTGGACTAGATGGCTCGTCCCCTCACAAATCATACACTTACGACCTCAAGGAACCCTATCAGAAGCTCTCGTCAAAGAGTCAACCGCACTAATCGACAAGTAAGCAGACGATTAATCTACATGCAAACATCGATGATTAACAAAGAAGATACAAAATCCAACTAAGGTTGTGGCCCTCCCTAAGGGATGTTTAGGCACACAAAAGCATCATTACAGGCTAGATGGCTCGTCCCCTCACAGATCATACACTTACTACCTCAAGGAATCCTTTCAGAAGTTGTCATCAAGGAGTCAACTTCGTTAAACAAAATTCTACCCTACATATAGAAGTTCTCACAACATAGGGAAGAACAAGATAAAAGCATGCAGGTAATCGATCTACAAACATTAACGATTAACAATGAAATGAAAATTTATATACATTTCCATGGAATGTTTAAACAAGAGAACATACTTGCATGGGAAGCGAGGCTAGTCCTTGCACCCCAGCGAAAAGAGACTACTCGCTCATGATGCGAGAATCAAGAAGAATAAGAGAGAGGGAAGGTTCTGCCATGAGCATGATGTAGAAGGTAGTCATAGCTCAGTGAAGATGATGTGGTCTTCTACGTCGTGTCAGAGTAGATATGGACGAGGAGGAGAAACCATCAAGGCAGCTTAGGCGGTCCTTCTTCTCCACCTTCTTTCTCCTCTTGATCTCCTTGCACATAACAAGAGGTGCAGAAGATGGTGTGGAACAGGTGTGGATGGATCTGGATCAAATATTGCGTTTGGGTAGCCTGTCGGCGTCCCAGATCTGATGCCCAAATGAGGACCCTTCTGGTCCTATTTATAGGCACTGGTTGGGGTCTTCATGATCTGGAGTTTATGTGTCCAAACGGTCTTGGAGAC
Source organism: Alisma plantago-aquatica (assembly GCA_963693085.1). Classification (NCBI taxonomy): domain Eukaryota; kingdom Viridiplantae; phylum Streptophyta; class Magnoliopsida; order Alismatales; family Alismataceae; genus Alisma; species Alisma plantago-aquatica. The sequence goes on along the minus strand of OY856411.1, from coordinate 1,358,391,471 downwards.
CATTTACTAACCAAATGGTCTTGGTTAGTACCCTGCAACCGGTCTTAGAGACAGGTTGATGGCCAAACGATCTCATATTTCATATGGTTCTGGATTTAATGGTCTCTGCCCCTGATCGGTCTTGCTCTGATAGTCCAACTTGTCTTCACTTCAATGGTTTCGTTGTGCCCCCAAACGCTCTTGGGCAAATAGTTTTGCACCCAACCAGTCTCGCGGATCGATAGCATTCAATCCGTTTTGCGGTCGTGCGCCGCCAAACGGTCTTAAAGACTGATGGCCTCCAAATGATCTTTAGCGTCCAAACGGTTTGGAGATGCTAACGGTCTTGAAGACCGATGGGTTCCAATCGGTCTTGAGATCAGACGGTCTTGGTTACAAACGATCTTCATTGTCTAAACGGTCTTCATTTCCAACGGTCTTGAAGAACGATGGGTTTCAAACGGTCTTGGTAGTGTGGGAAGGCTCAAGACCGTTAAGGAAGAGCGATGAGAGGAGGACCGTGTGGTTGAATGGTTAAGACCAAGAGGTCAAAACTGTATGGGCAGACCGTTAGGGCAAATCGTTTGGTGAAAATGATTGGTCAAGACCGAATATGAAAAACTATTTGGTCAAGACTAATTGGTTAAGACCAATGTTGAGAGGATCTTCAGTTGAAGGTTGAACCCGATCAAGACATGCATAAAATAAATATAAATCAAGTTAAAAGTCTTGACAATTGAATCAGTTAAGAAATCCTGCATTTTGTGAGATTTGGGAGATGAAATCGAAAGTACTGAATCGAAATGCTCCCAAAAAGGCAACTGAAAATCATGATGAATAGAGATTCATCAGAATACCCCAAACTTAAATGTTTCTTGTCCTCGAGTAACACAAAATCTAAAATAGTCACCAACTGAATGCTTTCAAATCCTATGATTGCCTCCTCTTCACATCATGATTGTTTCCTTTCTGCTTAGTATGACTGAGCACTTCAACTTCCTGAGATCACTGAACACATCTTACCATATCTTCGTTCCTGAGTTTGTTTTCCAACATCACTTCCTCTTCATTTTTTCCAACAACAGGAATTTATAAGAGTTTTGTAAGAATCCAGAGATACCCGTAGAACAACAAGTGTGCATCTCATATGACACTAGTGTATTTCAGGATAGTGGAGGCATTTATTATGCCTTAGGTGGAAAAGGAAGTGGATGGTGGTATGGAAGGAAGAAAAAAATCTCTCCTCTATTCGACTTGAGATTTTTATTTTATGATTGCAATTTCATTGATTACATTTTTTTGTGTGAATCTCTCCTCTATTCGACTCGAGATTGCATTTTGTTTTTGTGTGCACATTGGCATCTTTTCTTGGTGGTATGCCCCTATTTATTAGTGAGGGGTATGGAAGAATAGGATATCGAGGGAGCTGGTGTGCCACCCTGAACTTAGGGTTTGGCATTATTTTGGCGATTTTTGTTTCTTTTTAGTGGATGGAGGGGTACGAAAATGATGGAAGAGGTGTAGAAGAGAGTTCAAATCAGAATGCAACTTGATTTACAATTAAGTGCACCGGGTGGTTCTCTTTATCATACTCCACTCAAATAATAACTTGATGAGGATCTGGTGGAGATTCCATGCTATTGTTCCACTTATCAGTTAGGAAGCACGACGTGTTTGATACCTATTAGATCGACAGACACTTGCCATTTTTGCAGAAGGATCATGATGTTAGGATTCATAAGCTTCACAAGATGATTTCAATCAAAAGGCTAGTTTCAAAAAGTGGTCATGTTGAGGATTTGTTTCGAATAAGGAGGGTATAATGATTCATAAGCGTCAAAACTTCATCCAGTTTCTATGAAATTTCTTCGACAAACTTTTTTTTTTAATTTGAAAATTTAGATAAAAAATGCAACGATGAAATCTTAAGTCTGAAACGGATAGGAGTGGGTGGAAAGTAGAGTACATACCTCCCACCCTCCACCACGAACTTAGAATTTTGCTCGTCCCGAGCAACTCTAAATCTGAGATGGAGGGGAAAATTCATGCTGGTTGGACCACCAAAGGTGGTTGCGTTCCAATCAGCGTGTGTCCCCCATCTGAAAATTTCAAAAATAAAGATTAATTCGAACTTAAGATAGCATATCGCGATGCAATCTTTATTCAGTGCAAGATTTTCTAAAAAGGTAAAAACAAAATTAAAGAAATATTCTAATTTGAAATTAAAAGTAAAGGTTTGGAAAGTTTTATTGATTCTTTAGTGCTAATATCTTCTGGGATGAAGTATCCCTTAACGTGTTGGCCATTTGCCACAAAATAGCCCGACTTTTCACTCCATATGGAGAAAACACCATGTGGGTAGATATTCTTGACAATGTAAGGCCCAATCCAGTGAGAATGGAGTTTCCCTGGGAATAACCTCAGTCTTGAGTTGAACAGAAGGACTTGGTCTCCTACTTGTATATCCTTTCTTTTCAGGTGGCCATCGTGCCAAAGTTTTGTGTGTTCTTTGTAGATTTGTGCATTCTCATAAGTTGTCATCCAGAGTTCTTCTAGCTCTTAGAGTTGTAGAATCCTGGCTTGGCCTGCTTTCTTCATATCAAAATTAAGTTGTTTTATTGCCCACCATGCTTTGTGTTCAAGTTCAACTGGTAGGTGGTGAGACTTTCCATATATTAATAGAAAAGGTGTAGTTCTAATGGGAGTCTTAAAAGCAGTTTAATAGGCCCAAAAAGCGTCATTGATTTTACTGACCAATCTTTTTGATTGCGGCCTACTATCTTTTCCAAAATAGCCTTGAGTTGATGGTTAGAAACTTCTACCTGTCCACTAGTTTGTGGATGGTAGCGTGAGGCTATCTTATGTGTTACACCATATTTCCTTAGTAATGCTTCAAAACTTATTTCCTGGAAATGGGAACCTCTGTCAGATATCACAGGGCGTGGTACTCCAAAACGGGGAATATAATATCCTTGAACATTTTGATGATGGGTTTGGAATCACTAGTGACAGTTGGTATGGATTCTACCCATTTTGAGACATAATCCACTGCTACTAGGATTTAGGAAAATCCATTTGAAGATGGGAATTGACCCATGTAGTCCACACCCCAAACATCAAATATCTCAACTTCTTGCCCCAACTTTAATGACATCTCATCTCGCTTTGTTAAGTTACCTGTTCTTTGACATTTGTTACATGATAGAACAAATTCGTAGGAATCTTTGGATATGGTTGGCCAAAAAATCCACATTGCAAAATCTTCAAAGCTATTTTCTTAGAACTCATATGGCCTCCAAATGGGTCTGAGTGACATTGCTCTAAAATAAGTTGAGCTTCTTCTTCAGCGATACAATGTCTGTAGAGGCCATCAATATAGAGCTTGAAGAGGTACGGCTCATCCCAGTGATACTGCTTCACATCATGCATGAATTTCTTTAGTGCATTTCCAGTGCATTCAGGATGGAAGGTACTAGCGGCGAGGTAGTTCACATAGTCTGAGTACCAAGGGGTAGCTTCTGAAACTCTCATTAGTTGGTCATCCAGAAGAGAATCGTTAATTGTGATCTTTTCGGTTTCCAAGGTGTGGATGCGACTGAGGTGGTCTTCCACAACATTCTTTGTACCCTTTTTATCTCTTATCTCTAGATCAAATTCTTGTAGGAGGAGAATCCATCTAATCAATCTGGGATTTGCATCTTTCTTTTCTAGGAGGTAACGAATTGCGGCATGATCTGTGTAGACAATGAATTTTGAACCAATGAGATAAGATCTGAACTTGTCAAAGGCATACACGACTGCTAGGAGTTCTTTCTCAGTAGTTTCATAATTCCTTTGAGCTTCGCCGAGGGTTTTTGAAGCATAGTAGATCACATAATGTTTCATTTCTATGCATTGTCCTAAAACAACACCCCCAGCATAATCATTGGCATCACACATAATTTTAAATGGGTGATCCCGATCGGGAGCTCTAATGATAGGTGTTGTTGTAAGAGCATGCTTTAGATGGTTGAAAAATTTAACACATTCTTCGTCAAAATTGAACTCAACATCCTTTAGTAATAAATTTGTCATCGGCTTGGTTATCTTGGAGAAATCTTTTATAAACCGTCTATAAAAGCCTGCATGACCTAGGAATGCGTGAACCTCCCTTACATTTATTGGAATGGTGAGCTTGGATATCACGTCGATTTTTGCTCTGTCTACTTTGATTCCTCTACTGCTGACTCTATGGCCTAGGACAATGCCTTCATTTACCATAAAGAGACATTTCTCCCAGTTCAACACAAGATGTGCTTCTTCACACCGTTTAAGGACAAGGGAGAGGTGTTTAAGGCACGAGTCGTATGAATCTCCATATACTGAAAAATCATCCATAAAAATTTCCATGATAGTTTCAGTGAGATCAGCAAATATAGCTTCCATGCAACATTGGAAGGTTTCAGGCGCATTACAGAGACCGAACGGCATCCTTCTAAAGGCGAATGTTCCAAATGGGCAAGTAAAGGTCGTTTTCTGTTGGTCATCTGGATGTATAGGAATTTGATAGAATCTAGAGTAACCATCAAGATAGCATAAATATTCTTAATGAGCCAACCGTTCTAAGATTTGATCAAGAAAAGGCATTGGGAAATGATCCTTTCATGTCACCTTATTCAACTTCTTGTAATCAATACACATCCTCCTCCTGGTGACTGTTCAAGTGGGGATGAGTTCATTGTATTCATTTTGTATCACTGTAGTTCCACCCTTCTTCGGGAAAAAGTGCACATGACTTACCCATGGTGAATTGGAGATAGGATAGATAATTCTCATCTTGAGTAATTTTATAACTTCAAGGCAGACAACTTCTTTCATATTCAGATTAAGCTTCCTTTGATGCTCAATCGTTGGCTTGTAATCTTCCATCATAGGGATTTTATGCATACATAGTGCTTGATTGACCCCGATGAGATCACTAATCTTGTATCTGATGGCTTTTCTTCTTTCCTTTAATTCTGTCAAGAGTTTATCTTCTTGTTCTGTCATTAGATCTGAATTTATGATGACTGGGCAGACTTTGAGGTCATCTAGAAATGTGTACTTCAATCCTTCAGGTAGGGGTTTCATTTCAGGAGCTTGTTGTTTCTCACATGATTCTTCAGTATCATCCATAGATTTTAGTTCCTCAATCTTGGCTTCAGGATCTTCTTCAGCAGTATCGAGGTGAAAAACATAACTTTTCACTTGTTCGTCAACTGAACTTTCTGTATTCGGATTAGTAAGGGCCATTCCTAAGGGGTCTTCTTGTTCATAGTCTTCTTGCATGAGAAGTGACATCTGCTCAATGCACTCAATCAAGTAGACTTATTCTTACATGCTTGGTCTTCACATACTTTCAAAGATTTTGAACTCAAGAGTTTCTTTTCCTAATCTGAGCAACAAAGTTCCTACTTCAACATCAATCAGAGCTCTTGCAGTGGCGAGGAATGAATGTCTGAATATGAGAGGGTACCTAGTGTCTTCCTTTATGTCCATGATGATGAAATCACATGGAACATATGAATCTTTCCCTACCTTAACAGGGACATCCTCAATGGTTCCTAAAGGTAGAGTCACAGTGTTATCTGCAAGTTGTATGGTCATGCCAGTCGGGAGAAGTGCAGCAAACCCTATCCTTTTGCATATGCTAAGTGACATGATGGAAATGCTAGCACCAAGATCGGCCAATCCTTTTCTTGCAGGAAGAATCACCGATGTGGCAAGAAATCCCAAAAGATCCTGGATCTTTCTGCTTCTTGGGCATCTTAGTGTGGATGATATCTGAAGTAGTTGTTTCCAGCTTGACTGTCTCGTACTCTTCAGTTATATATTTCCTTATGAGAAGTGACTTCAAATACTTTGTCCAGGCTGGTATCTTAGCTAGTGCATCTAGGAAGGGTATATCAACATGAAGCTTTTTCATGGCTTCCTTGAACTTGTTGAAATGAGTATCCAATTTGGTTTTCCTTAAATGAGTAGGAAAATGTGGATAAGGTTTGTATACTGGCACATCTGGCTCTAGTATTTCTTTCTCGGTATCAGTAGGTTTTTTAGAACTTTCCTCATCTGTCTTATCAGTTGTTGCTGGCCCTTTTTGTTGAGACTCAAGTGTTTTAGAGTCTTAAACAATCATCGATTCATCCTCGTCTGTAATAATCACAGGTGTTTTGATAGGAGGATCAGAATAGTCTTTTCCAGACCTGGTGGTGACAACCTTTAGTTGCTCAGGGTGTTTAGGATTATTTTCTGGTTGGCCAACAAAGTCTCCAACAGGTGGCTTCATGCTAGCTGTAAGTTGAGCTAGTTGAGATTCAATAGCCTTCTAATGAGCTTGCTGGTTAGCTATCATAGTATGTTGTGACTGCAACAACTTCTCAATGGTTGTTAGTTTGTCATCAGGAGAGATGGGATTGGCTTGCTATCCATGTTGTTGATTCTGGTAAGGGACTTGATTGAGATTCTAAAATTGAGAATTGTTCTGATAATTGTTAAAGTTCCTGTTCGGAAAGTTACCCCTATAATTCCCGAAATTTTGTTTTTGGTTATACTGGAATCCTGGTGGGCCTCATTGCTGATTATTTAAACCAAGTTGTCGTGAGTTCTCTACTCCTGAAGGATTTCCATATTGAAAACTGGGATGGTTCATGTTCTGACTTGGATTGTAGTGTCCTTGACCAGGGATAGTTTTGACGGCATTTAGACTTTCCATCTGGCCATTATCTCCTTGTCCATTTACTTTGCTTAAAACAACATCATAGAGAACATTGCATGATAAGGTAGAGTGATCAGTGCCTTTACATGCTTCACAGAACAGTGAGGCTGACTTGATCTGTTGTTGTTGTTGAGGGAGAAAATGTCTTCTTTCAAAAGCAGTAATGGATGATTCAAGATGATCTTGTTTGGCGACTAGGAGCTTGAGGGATTCAGAGATAGACTTGTACTTGGGAGTAGCTTCTGCCATAGCTACCTTCAGCACTACTTTACTTATGGGTCTACCCCAGTTGGCTTGATTTTCTACTCCAAGGGTGACAACCTTCCATGCGTTATCATAGCTTTGACGCATGAAGTTTCCTCCCGATGAGGAGTCTAAGAACCTCTTGATATCATCATCCACACCCCTATAGAAGATCTCAATGAGTTGATTCTTGGGAATGCCATGGTGTGGACACTTGTGCAGAAGCTCTTTGTATCTTTCCCATGCTTCAACAAGGGATTCTCTATGGACCTGAGTGAATTGAGTTATACACCCCCTAATTTCATAAGTGAGAGGAGGGTAGAATTTTTCCAGAAAGACATTTTGAAGTTGTTCCCAAGTGGTGATGGGTTCACATTGCAAGGAATTGTACCAACTTATAGCTCTATCAGCAAGCAAATACTTGAAAAGACAAAGTCTAATGGCATCATCGGACACTCCATTTTTCTTTATCATGGCACATAGATCGATAAACCTTAGAAGATGTTCCTGGCTATCTTCTCCTTGTTTACCATAGAATGGGCTATTTTGAAGCAAGGTAATCCAATGTACTCGTATCTCAAAGTTGGGAGCATTGATGGGAGGAGGTTGTACTGGATGATGAACATCAGCAGATTTAGGGATGGAGAACTCTCTAAGGTCCTTTTGTAGTTATGTTGCTTGCGCTGCTGCTTGAGCTTCTTGGATCTCTGTTTCAACTGCAGCTCTGGCTTCTTGCATGAGCCTATCTCTTTGTGCAGCAAGGGCTTGAGCAACCCTTCGGGCTATTTCCTCCTCTTGATCCATCCTCGCTTGGTTCTCTCTGTTCTAATGATGAAAAGTTATGTCTATCTCAGGATCAAAGCTAGTAGTGAGATCGGGACTGTTGCAGCGGTGCATGCACTATGCTTTGGGGGTACCTAAGATGGAAAGATTTTTCGGAAGTGAGATTGACATATTAGAACCGAATTCAAGTAGACGATCAATTGTCTCAAAAAGAAAAAGTAAAATCCTAGATTAGCCTTAAAAAAACTAGATTTGACTAACTGATTTTGTTGTCCCCGGCAACATCGCCAGAATTTGACGTGGTTTTTATCGCACTAATAAATTCACCCAGGGTTGAAATCCCTAAGCTTTTACCAAAACCTTGTGCAATTATACCACCCGTAAACGGACGGATATTATCATGGTATAATTAATGATCGAATCCCAAGAGACAACGTTTTTAAGAATCATTGCTAGTCTAGTCTAGTTCGAGTAAGACTAATATTTAGAACAAAGGGTTGATTTGAGGTTAATTAAACTAAGTGTAGGAAAGTAAAGAGCCGAATTAAAGTTGGATCTAGATTAATGATATGGGATCGCTGGGGTGGTCCCGAGTTTCACCACCACTACACATGCAAACACATCCAAACATCAAACATCCAGGCAAGATGTAACCATCCAAATGGAGCTACTACAAAACCCCCCTTTCGGACGTTAGGCCTGCGTAAGCATCACCTTAGGTATCAAATGTCTCCTCACCATCCAGATCACTCACTTACATCTCGGAAGATACAAAATCCAACTAAGGTCGTGTCCCTCCCTAAGGGATGTTTAGGCACATAGAAGCATCACCGTGGGCTAGATGGCTCGTCCCCTTACGGATCATACACTTACGACCTCAAGAAACCCTATCAGAAACTCTCGTCAAGGATTCAACCGCGCTAATCAACAAGTAAGAAGATGATTAATCTACACGTAAACATCGACGATTAACAAAGAAGATACAAAATCTGACTAAGGTTGTGGCCCTCCCTAAGGGATGTTTAGGCACATAGAAGCATCACCGATGGCTCATCCCCTCACGAATCATACACTTACTACCTCAAGGAATCCTTTCATAAGTTCTCGTCAAGGAGTCAACTTCGTTAAACAACATTCTACCCTACATATAGAAGTTCTCACAACATAGGGAAGAATAAGATAAACGCATGCAGGTAATCAATCTACAAACATTAACGATTAACAACGAAATGAAAAGTTATATACATTGCCATGGAATGTTTAAACAAGAGAACATGCTTGCATGGGCAGTAGGGCTAGTCCCCACACCCCAACAAAAAGAGAGTACTCGCTCATGATGTGAGAATCAAGAAGAACAAGATCGAGGGAATGTTCCTCCATGAGCATGATGCAGAAGGTAGTCACAGCTCGGCGAAGATGATGCGGTCTTCTACGTTGTGTCGGAGCAGATCTGGACGAGGAGGAGAAACCACCAAGCCAGCCTGTGCGGTCCTTCTTCTCCACCTTCTTTCTCCTCTTGATCTCCTTGCACGCAGTAAGAGGTGCAGCAGATGGTGTGGAATGGGTGTGGATGGATCTGGATCGAATCTTACGTTTGGGAAGCATGTCGGTGTCCCAGATCTGATGCCCAAATGAGGACCCTTCTGGTCCTATTTATAGGCACTGGTTGGGGTCTTCACGATCTGTAGTTTATGTGTCCAAATGGTTTTGGAGACCGTTTTGTAACCAAACGGTCTTGGTTAGTACCCTCCAACCGGTCTTCGAGACCGATTGATGGCCAAACGGTCTCATATTTCATATGGTTCTGGCTTTAATGGTCTCTGCCCCTGATTGTCCAACTGGTCTTCACTTCAATGGTTTCATCATGCACCCAAACAGTCTTGGGAAAATAGTATTTCACCCAACCGGTCTCACAGATCGATGGCCTTCAATCGATTTCGCGATCGTGCACCGCCAAACGGTCTTGAAGACCGATGGCCTCCAAATGATCTTCAGCATCCAAACGATTTGGAGTTGCTAACGGTATTGAAGACCGATAGGTTCCAATCGGTCTTGAGACTGAACGGTCTTGGTTACAAATGATCTCCGTTGTCCAAATGGTCTTCATTTCCAAACGGTCTTGAAGACCGATGGGTTTCAAATGATCTTGGTAGTGTGGGAAGGCTCAAGACTGTTAAGGAAGAGCGATGAGAGGAGGACCGTGTGGGTGAATTGTTAAGACCGATAGGTCAAAACTGTATGGGCAGACCATTAGGGAAAACTATTTGGTGAAGAATGATTGGTCAAGACCGAATAGGAAAAACCATTTGGTCAAGATCGATTGGTCAAGACCAATGTTGAGAGGATCTTCAGTTGAAGGTTGAACCTCATCAAGACTTGCATAAAATCAATATAAATCAAGTTAAAAGTCTTGAAAATTGAATCAGTTAAGAAATCTTGCATTTTGTGAGATTTGGGAGATGAAATCAAAAGGACTGAATTGAAATGGTCCCAAAAAGGTGACTGAAAATCATGATGAATAGAGATTCATCACCTAAGTCTAGTACAGTGTGATTGTAGTGCACTATGAGTCTTCATATGTAGAGTACACTACATATGATCAAGGCATAAGCTAAAATATGATCATATAGGAGGTGATGTGTCTATAGATCTGGGAAGTCTGGGTATTTGGATACCCTGGCCTGGTATATGAATACTTAGGTTGACCAGTATCAAGCTACTCTGTCTATTCTTCTCTGGATGCCCTGACCAGGTATGCAGAGGAAGGATGGGCTAGAGAGAAACCCTAGAAATCTTAGGGTTAAGAGACTGAAAAGTAATGAAGGAGTAAGAGATTAAACATAGAATGTGCTACAACTCTTGATTTATATTGCTTCTTTGATTGGAGATCAATAGAAATGTTCTTATATGTATGAATTCATATTATCAGTTTGTAGAATATATATGGTTCTTTTATATTGTTGTGTATCATGAAGTGATTCATTTATTATTTATATTCTTTGTATCAAGTTGACCAGAAGTTATGTTTAAATGAGTTTGCTCTAAGTGGATATTCTTTCAACATGTTTGAGATTAATAGGAGTGGGTTAATCTTGAGTAGCTCTTGGCTTCAGGACTATAGGTTCATCCTGGTCCAGCTGGAAGGATGCGTTACTAGGATCTAATGACTCCTATTAATAATATAATAATAGTAGACTCTGGATAAATTAGACCCACATCATAGTGAGAATGTACATACACTAAGATGTTGAAACATATGTGAAAGATTAGAATAACTAAGAATCAGTTAGAACTGATATCTGAGATTCAACTTTGGGGCCTCATATGAGAAACCCTTAATTGGGAATAAAGGAACACGACATAAGGTTCAGATTAAGTTTAATGATTAGTATTATATGAACCTTAAATTTGAAATATGTAAAAGATATGAGAAAAGTATGCAAGGGCCAAGATAGTAAGAATCAATTATCAGGAATGGATCATTTAATCGAGTATAATGCTTTTATGTACTCCAAAGCAAAGGCAAAATAGAAGAAAAGAGTTGAGTATATAATAATTACATAGAAGTGATGAGTCTTCAGAAGAGTTAAGGTAAAGAGAATTGGATGAACATGTAAATCATAAGACTAGAAAACCAAACTTAGTTGAAACAAAGAGAAATGTAAAAAATGATGATCTTGATTAAGGAATGAGCATTATGATATAATTGATAGCATAGAATGTATGTCTTTATTATAAAGCTTAATACGTTCATCCTTATTAACTTTGGATTTCAAGTCTCTATAGAATAACAAACTAGTTTCTAAAATAAGAACAAAAGTGTAGTTTCACAAATGAATAAGTCATACAAAGGTAGACTATATTTAGGAAGGAGAAAACTTGATCAAAAGAGAAACTAAGTTTGACCCATGCATGATCAGTTTGATTTAAAATGAAGGATATGCAATGTATTAAACATGAGGTGAAACTAGTAGAGAGAATATTGATTTATAATTTTAACTTCACATTAGTAGAAGGATAAAAAGAGATATGTGCAAAATTGTATATATGATCATACACATGAATAAGCAACATGGTCATAAAAAAATTTGAAGTTAAAGATGACAGGTGGAAGAGTAGTATATGGTAAGAGGATTATGGAGAGTAAGGAAGGGTTTGAAACATGATGGAGTAATATAGATTATAAAAGAAAGAGGTTAAGGAGATTCAAGAAAGTGCTAATTAGTCAAGTATCCTTGTTGATAACTAATTAAACCTACATGCAAGAAATGTACTAAGGGAATGTTTGAAGATAAAAATTATAGGTCTCAGAATCATCTTCTCTTTCATATCTTCCTTAATGAGAGCAAGGTGGGAATGAAGTGATAATAAAATGAATCATATATGATGCATAACCACCATGGTAGGGACATCTAGTGAATGTAATATTGACACACAATATGATGATGAAACCCTAGTAGAGTAAATTGAGAATGTAATCTATCTGAATGGCCAAGTAAGAGAAAGGAAATTCAAGTGATGAGATAAGGAAGACTTTAGTAAAACTTGTGAGATCCAAAGTTTGGATTTCAAATTAAGGGAGTTAAGTCATATCATAATAACATCATGTTGCTGATGAGAACCGAACCCTAGAATGTTTAGAGTTGTAGTAGTTCAAGGGTTGTCACTAGTGATTTGACCTTGAATACTAGCATCTCTATAAAACAAGATTATGAGATTTTCCCTATGAGAAGTAAACTAGCACTGATAGTATCCATGGTTTAAAGGTAGATAATCTGAAAGGTAGATAAACAATATAGAAATGATTCAGAGTAAAGGATAAGAAATAGATTTGAAATATAGGAGGTGTGTTTTGAACAAAAAGAGAAATACAATATGCGTGAAGTGCGATATGAAATAAATTCTTGCAGTGATAGAAAGAATGATGAATAATCTATTCGTACCTTGTATGTTTCAATTTTAAGGATGTTTAATATACATGATTAAAATGAGAAGGATAAGTAGAAAAAAGTAAGTTTTAATGAATGAAGGCTTTTAGTAATATGTGAATTTGTTTTTAGAATTATAATGTGTTGAAGGTATATTAAGGGATGTAAATTGGTTCTACGTATGATTTTAGTGTACATGTGCAAACAATATGTTAATTAAAGGTGTCTGATAGTTGTAGTCATTCATATCAGTAATTCATCTTAGTATTGTACAATTGTGGTATGGTGATATGGGTTGAATAATGATGGATAAAATGGAGGGCTACCCTGAATAAGGTAGTCTTACCTATTCACTCATATGAATAGAAGGGATGATAACCATATTGTATTGATATGTAACCCTAATGAGGTATAGCTTGTTATACCTAGATTTAATATAACTACGTGATGGTAATTGGGTATGAATAGTCCTAGAATGACTAATACAATCATGGAGTACTCTGTTAGTATTGTTGAAACCCTAGTATGCTATAACATGATGGTTACACCTTCAAATATGTGTGGATTCATACTTGAGAATAGTATGGAATGTGATGGTAATGCTTCACCTTATGCATCCGTGATCCAATGGGGATGCCATGAGTGGTATTGTACAATTGTTATTGGATTTAGTCTTCCAACTCAAGACTGTTTTGCTATTTGAGTAGCACAATAGTAAAATTCAAAACAACACGATGAACTCTCTTTTGTGACTTAAAGGTAATACAAAACAATAGTATATATTGAGCCGTATGAATTGAGAAAGTTGGATCAGACTATCAATGTTGAGATAACACTTCAAGAGATGAAAATATTGAAATGGTTATTTTTCTCTCTATCCTATGATTGATTGTGGCATAGAGAATTTGTTTGTTATTATTGAGAACTATTTAAAACATGTTGTGATTTAGTAAATAATTAAATGACTTAATATTAAAAACTACATTAAAGTATGAAATACAATAATATAATGACATGTAAGATTTTAGAAGTTTAAAATAAACCTTGAATGTACTTTTCTTTCACGTTTATGTTTCGGGGACGAAACATTTTAAGGGGGGAAGAATTGTTATGACCGCATCTGAGCTTAATTGGTAAACTAGGGTTTACCAAGATGATTACATGCTTAATTGGATTGAACATTTCTTAAATCTAATTAATGATGATAATTCAATTATCATGTTTGAAATCTAACAAGAACTTTAAGTGTGTTTTTGCCTTGAGAAATTTGGGTTTGAGTAATATAAACCCTAGTCGGCTGAAATTAGGGTTTTTACCCTATAAGCCAATGTTGGAGAGGAATGAGAGAGGTAAGTAAAGGAAAATGAAAATGGTATCAAGTCTTGGTTAGCATGGTTGTCATGGCAGTTAGCATGACCATTTTGGGGCATTTACTCTTCAATTGACATTTCTATAGAATTTTGGATAGTAGTGCACTATTTGATTTTTAATTATTTAATGTAAGCTTGGAATGATCTCAAATTTTAACTGAAGTTACAGTAACTCAATTATACACATCATGCTAAAGTTTCATAATTTTTGGAGAAGGTTTGATCTCTAAAATACATGAATTACAGTAACTTTTTTATGACAGAAAAATCCGCTAAAATAAGAAAAAGTTTAGTGAGGGGTCAATGTGCAATTGACCCAAGCAACTCAATTGCTCTATATTGTCAACCTAACACACTAGGATCTCTCATAATTCATAATTCAATCTAGAGAAATGAAATCCTAGAGAGAGAGGGAGAGTTAGGGTTTGAGAGGAGAAAGGAGTGGAATTGTTTATCTAGGGTTTCTCTATCTGAGATATGATGAAATCAAGTAAGTTTAGCTTCTTTGCATAGCCTTTCATGGTGAATCTTCTATCACATGTCAATATTCCATCCCTCCTATGATTTGATCCAAAATGGTATCAAAACTTCCCCTTTTCTCATTCTTTCTTCATAATCCCTCATTTTTAGGGTTTCCCAGTTGGAAGGAAGAAGAATCGGGTGAATTGCTAGGGATTTGATATGAGATTGAGATTTTTAGGGATGATGTAATGACCCCGCCTCCTAGTAACCCCCAATTAAGGGAGACCAAGAGGTCAGAGTAGTTATCCCAATTTTTGGATCAAAGGTTCAACAAATAATCAATAATAATTATCAAATTCTACTAAACTAAACTGAAAGGCTGAAATAAAATTAAACTTTGCATACCTTTTTCAAAAACTTGGATATCTACTTTTATCCACATCCAGAGTCTATTCTAACTAATCCTCCTTTGTAATTTAATTCTCATTTAATTCCACATATGCCACTTTACTATTTGTTCTTTTCACTTGAACCTAAAATGCCGACAAACAAAACGTCGGTGACCATAAACGAATTATGCACGTATGTGGGGGAAACATAATCATGCAATTATCTATAACAACATATTACAGTCAACTATGATTTAACAAACAACTTTATGTTTTAAATATAACTATGCGATCCATACATATCATATCCTATGCATTGTCCCTACAGTGGACCTGGATTCTACCTTCCTTATGGTAGATCCCCATTAAACCCCTCATGATCCTACCTAACAGGTGAATCAATTTCTAGGGTTGACTCACATGGAACTACCCGTAGGTAGCCCACTCCTTACCTCATGGTGTGCCAGAGAGTCTCATGGCACTACACGTGGGTAGCCCAATTTCTAACTCATGATAGCCTAGACCTTGCTCTAGGTTACCCTTTTTAGCATTTGCAAAGCCACAGAGGAGGATTTGGATCTAAGCCAGTTATATACATATACATTTATAGTGATAATCATAGTCACCTTATAGTTACATGAAATAAAAGTCATCCAAGCAGTTTATTTCAAACAACCAATAAAATCTCCGGGAATCGCCGTGAAACTAAGGTGGTTAATCATAAACGTAACCACATACCTGTCAGGCTGATTTGAGATAGAATAATCCAATCAAGAAATACAAATAGGCAAACAAGCACATTATGAGATCCTAAAATATACATACAATTTCCTATTATTGATCATGCCATTAAGATCTATTAAACCAAGCTCGCTTCCTAGGGTTTCTATTCCACATTTAGGGTTTCCATTGCAATAAGGGTTTCCCTTTATCTCTTACTATTTTAAACCCTAATTTTATACAATTACTCACAAACCCTAATTATCTCATCTATTCTTCACAAAAGATATTAAGGTTACCTTTTAACAGCAATAACCTTAATTTCATATTAAACGCACAATTAACCATCAATTAAGCCCATTAAGCCTCTTTTACATTAAAGCTACCATTTTTATCCTTTTAATCCATGACAAGATCATTATGCTCATTTATCATCAATTCAGAGTTCATTATGGTCTAATTCACATATGAACTCTATTTGTCATTAATTCTACCTTTAACCATTAGAAAACCCTAATTACTGCATTAAGGGTATTTATCCACAATTAGGAACTTTTATACTCGAAATAGCTTAGAATTATCATATCCCAACTTTAATTATGAAATTTAACAATTAAAGATGTTACGAGTCACATTTACTAATATTAGGGTTTCAAGGCCCATTAAAGCATATTTATGCACATGAACTTCTAAATTAAACCAATTACGTGCAAAGTTCATCCTTTTTTATTTTATTGTATCTTTTCATGATTAATAGGCTAATATCAACTTTAATCATCCATTAAACTCTACTAATTATATTAATCATCTCAAAATAGGGTTTCTTAATCATTAAAGCATTAAAGTTGATAACTTCCATTACTTTTCGAATTGCAAGAGGAATTAGCCTATAAAACCATTTTTAATGAATTCCTCTTGTTTTTTTGAGAAAAATACATAATTATATTTACTAATCTGAGCTACCATTATTTAGTTATGAATTTAGCAAGGATTACCTTTTTGGACCAATCAGAGGATGCCACGTCGCCTCTATTCATGCAACGTTGTTGGTTTGAAAAACATAATGGAATGTCAATTTTTCCCTCGAAAAGTCAAGCGTTTCTTCAGCCCACAGAGGGGCAAAAACATCCAACACGCCATCCTTCATCTTCTTTCTCCTGGCACTGCTTCTGTCACCAATCACAGCCCTAGGCGCGGCTCCCCCTTCCTCTTCTAACCCCGACGACCACTAGGGAGAGTTCCATTGTCTTCATCGTACCTCCATGCACTCAGGGGCGTCGTGAACTTGCGGCCAAGGTGGCCAGCTTGTGCTGGCCGGGTCTGCAACCATCGGTTGGCGTTGCAGTCGTGCGGCTGCAGTTGTGCCTATGTTAGGGCATTTCCTCGATGGCGGAGCTGTTCCCTGGTTTCGTGGAGCATCAGGCTCCCCTCGCAACTCCACTTTCCGCCTCGTGGCTTCGTGTTCACGTTGTTCCTCTTAGTTAGGGTTTTTGGGTGGGTGCATGGTTGGAGATGAGTGGGAGACAAGGCAACTCGAGGCTGTTGAGCTCCTTCCTTTTATAGGGATAGATAGCAACCCCTAGAATGCTTGCCCACGAAGAAAAACAAGCCTTTTCCTAATAGGAGAAGTATTTTCTCTCTTTTTAGTAATTCCATGTTTATCCATGATCCTCGATTATTAAGGAATCTATTTTCACGAAGGAAAATCCGAAAATTACCTCTCTTATGTTCCTTATGCTAGGCTTTTAATTCATTGGCCATGAAAATTATATTTTCCTTTAGTAGAAAATACCTCATTTTTATCAATGCCACAAAATCCATGAATTATGCATCACATTATCCTCTTATTTTGAATTATTAGTATTTTATCTTTATTTTCCTCCATTGGGGCTCCTTGGACCCCAAGAAACTCTAATATTTCAAAATTTCTTTCTAAGGATACTTATTATCCTTCTAGATGCATCTATATTCCTTATTTCTCATTATCTTGTTTATTTCTTATTAAAATATCTCTTTTTGAGGATTTCTCTTTATCGTTTTTTTTTATTTTCCTCATTGGCATTCCTTTTAACATTAGAAACATCATGGATACGAAATTCTACCCAAAACAACTCAATTACACCTCCTTCCACTTATTTCCCACAATTTATCATTGTTTTCAATTTCTTTCTTAATAAGGAAATATTTAATTGGTCTTTTCTTTTCTTGTTGCATTATTTTTTTTGCAACTTTGGACTCCTTGGGACCCAAGGAACCCAAGAGGCACGAAATCCACCTTTGGATCATATTCCTTTTCCTTCTAGAGATTTCTACATTTTTCTTTTCTCCATTTCTTATTAATAATGGAGTTCCTTTTGTCTTTTCCTTGTTATTGGGCCCAATAGTCAATAAAGCCCACCAAAACAATCATCAAGGCTATTGTACACGAAATCCCTTTATTCAAAACAAATTATATCATTATTTTTTCAAATATCTTTAATATGAGAAATTACATTTCTCACCAAATGAACCCAAAAATTGGGGTTGTAACATCCTTCCCCTCTTATAGAAATTTTTGTCCTCAAAATTTCCATCAAGCAAACAGTTCAGGATAAGACTTTTACATGTCCATCATTGGCCCCTATGTGGCTTTTCCCTATCCATGGTGCTTCCAAAGAACCTTTATCATCACATATTCATTTCTCTGAGTTCTTTCACCTTGGCATCTATAAACCTCATAGGTGACTCAGGTCATTTCAACCTCCCTTAGGGCTCACTAGGTTCATTGCTCTGCACATGGAACTCATCACACATTACTTTATCCTGAGGGGGTAAGGTCAAACTTAACCTTCTCCACCAATCCCTCTCAAAAAGAACCCATGCATCCGGGACTCAGCTCTCTTAGCTATAACTTAGAGGGGTCGGATTTTTATATCACATATTCTCCCACAATGAACTGCATGTCAGTCTACTTTGCATCAGCTCACGACTCATGTCGTCTCTAGGCTCCTTTCAGCCATGGCACGATCAAAGCGACTTCATCTACACACATTGTGGCCCTTTTCTGACCTTCACGAGGTCCATTCACCAACATCATCTTAATGAAGTGGTGACCGATACAACCTCCCTTACAGATCTTCTTTATATCCCGATACTGGCTATGGTGGTTATCATCACATCTTATAGAGAACAAGAACTGTCTCTAGATATCACCCTAAACAAGCACATATGCTCTCAACAGACCCTCTAGTCTGGATCATACTAACCATTAGTTAGGGGTGATAAACTATACTAACATTGAGTTCTTCATGTACCTATTTCTGCCTTATGGAAGTGAACCTATAGGTCATACTTAAGAACTTTTGAACTCGCATCCTGGTGTAGTTGAACCATCTCTCTCATATGTAGTTCAACTGAATCTATCACTTATCAGTACTCTTTCTTTCACATGTCATCTTGATAAGGAGAACTATCCTAAACCATATTGCATCCTGACCTTCCTTGGTCTAGGGGAGACTTACAACATCCATAGTGATGAACTCCCTTTCCCTCTCGGGGACTCTTTATCATTTATATCAATGCACTGGGTTACTGGGGTTCGTCCTTCACCTCCGGCTTGCATGGCCACATGCCACATGCAACTTCATCTTAAGCATCCCAAAGTGTTACTGTCACTTACTATCTTAGTAGTACGGTGTATGGTGATCTTGAAATCATGATCTCATGTATGTCATGATTCCTTAAGATCGATTCCTCAGAAACCCTAAACCACTCTAGTCGGGGTATCATCACCTTCCTTTTCAGAGAAGTGCATCTGGAGTTCTACCACCATCCTTTCATTACATTAAGGACTAGGCTAGCTAACCAAACAACCATTAACTTGATCAACTGATATCGTTACATCTGAGTGTTAGTGAAACACATCTCCTTTCCAAACTTAGGGTTTGCCTAACAACCTCTTCTAGCCTCTAGCTTAAACTACACAGCTGAATCTCAACCACTTCACATCCTTGTGTGTAAGGTAATGTTGAAGACATACGCCTCCATGTATTTCACTTATTATCTCATCTCAGTTCTAAGTCTATCTTCATCAAGAAAACTCTGAGCTTATTCTCTTGGTTTTTTAACTCAACCTTGTATGACTCATAGATCATGATAAAACATCCTCACAAGATGACTACCTTAATACTCTTAGCATTTGTAAACCATACATGTATCATTCACTTCACCAGGGTATGTTATCATCTCTGTCCTCATACCTCGTAGCAACGTTCCAACTCACATCATCTTTATCCTTGGTGTATGGCATGCGTATTGTCCTATCTCTCACTCCCATAACAAGAGGAAATAAGCATTTGGCTGCAGTCCAAATACATAGTTCTTCCTGTTCCAAGAGTAGAGATGGTACACCCCACCTTACCAGTACACCTTTAAATCTAAGTTGAAACATGCCACATATGTCTCTACATCACAAACATCTTGATATCAAAGTTACTTCCATGGAAAACTGGTTTCGAACTTACTTGGGTCCACACACAATCCTTCGTCATCCCCTCTAGGTCTGTAGGGTGCCGACACTTTTTGTAACGTCCTGATCTCCTGCTTAAGTTAAAATTCCTTATTTAGAGCTATTCATAAAAACAAACTTCTTTGAGGATTTTTTTGTAAAATCAATTTTAATATTAAAATAATTCATTTTGGTTAATTTAAAAGCTTTTATATATTGAAAATATAATTGCAGTACTTTTTGCCAATTTTGAAAAATATCATTTTGGTGGGTAAGCACACAAGCAGGTAGCTGGGTGGCAAGCAAGATGCTTATGGAGGCAAGCATATAGCTGGATAGCAAGTAGGTAGCTTGAGCAAGCACATTAGTTAGTGAAGCAAGTAGATGAGTGGCATGCTCCTTCCCTTGACACCTAGAACCTCCAAAAGTTGACACCTATCCTACCATGTGTCAACCACCCTTTAATAGCTATCTTGAGATGACACATATGCTTCCATGTGTCATCTAGCAATTCTTGAGATGACACCTAACCATCCATGTGTAACCTAACTAGTAAGCATCCACCTAAAGATGACACCTTGCACCCATGTATCATCCACACACTTTTTTCTATTAGGACCATGCTACCTTTCACCAATACTATATAAAGAGCCCCCATCCACCCCACCATAAGCATAAGTTATCTCCTCTTCATCCCAAAGAAAAAGTGAACGTCCCTTCTCCCTCCTTTCCCATCTCCTTCACCATAAACCTCCAATCTCTGTCTAGATTAGCAAACCACTCTCTCTTTCTTTATGTTAGTGAAAGGAACCACCTCCCAACAAATACTCTCTCTATAGTAACCTACTACCTCCTTCCTCCACCATAGTAAGAGCAACCCAATACTATGTCTTCCAAAATATCCTTTCTCTAAGAATATATAAGCCATCTCTCTTCTACCATAGTGAGAGAAACCCTAGAAGCTGATCTAGCTAGGTACGATGATCGAGGTAATGGAAAATGCAACAGAATGTTGTCGAAATATATCATGGCTAGATATATTTAATGATGCTATGGTCTTCTTGTGGAACTATGTATCAATGTACATCTAAAGGTATGGTTCCCACATTTTATCATCCAAAAAGTACAATTTATTATTGTTTAATATGATATTCAATTCCTATTGTAATCTATTATATCAACATCAATAAAAGGTATGGTATAGAATGGTTTGGTATTATATGCAGTAAGAGTATAGTATACTTCATATACTTTCCTAAAGAATGAATAAGTGATCAACTATACACAACCTCTTTATTAATAAGCTAGGTATGACTTGCATATATTCGTACATATTATCCTTTAAAATTGAGTTTAAAGGCTTTAGATGATAATCAAGCATTTCTTTGGATTCTAGTCCTATTGTCTTTTGGTTCCCTTTTCCTTTATTTCTCTCTATTAATTGTGTCATGTGATATTGTTGGAAAGTGGAATTCTATCAGACACTTCTAAGGTGACTAGGAGCTTGTTTCACTGATGTTTGTAGCCAGTAAAGAGGAAAGGTTATTTAATTGGTTCTGTGTTTGCACGGGGGGACTCCCTAACCTCTTGCACGCTCCTGGCCATAGACTTGTCTGATTCAAAACCACAATCCCACAAGTTTACATTTTAGGTTTCATAGTGAAATAATAATTAGTGATTCATTTACTTGACTACCTTTTGATCTCTCCAACTCTGAATATCCATCAAATAGTTGTATATCATTGATGATGTCCTTTTGATTCTAAAATTCATATTGGGAGATGTGTTGGTAATAGAGTCGACATGTCTTGGACGGGGATTGATACATTTGGGATCCGGATCTAAGTCCTTTGGAGTCAGGGATGGATGAGTATAATGTTCTACCATACTCAAGCCCACACTTGGGTTGGTCATGTAGAGTCAGGCATGATCAAGTTAGTAATGGGGAATAATCTCCTGCAAAGATTAAGCATGCTAACTAATGATTATTCAAGTGGCATTTTGTGCAAGGAGCACCCTCTTCTAGTCTTGGAAAGGCGACCAGTGGCTGCATGTGGTAATCTGATTCATTGAATAGAGCATGCAGTGTGCACGAGTGGCTGGGGGTGTGCCAGGGTACTTATAGGTGTTTTGGTGACCCTAATGGACTAAAGTCTTGACTAAGCAAGTTTTTGTGGTTGCAGGCCAGTTGCCCAAGGTGAATTGACACCTTCTCTGAGAGTTGTATTTAAACTCATTTATGGAATAAGGTCTCCCTTTTTGTTATCATTATACCAATAATCTTGATTATGCTGCACATTATCGGTCTAACATTTTGATAGAGTTGTTATCTGATAAATGCTTTATAAATATATGTACATACACATTCCTTATGCTTCATTCTAATAGATGGTCAATAATTTTGGTTTGGACTTTTGCTACTTTAGTTATCTGAGTAATACATTAAGAATACAGTTATATTAATAGTGTCTTGCTGCTTATCTCTATTTTTCCATACTTAGACAATTGTCTAACCCATACTCTCCCACTTGGGCTGCGACATATTCTTCCATGTTGCAGGTTATACTATTTATAAGAGACCTTTCCTTGTGGAAGAATAATCTTGAAAAGATCCTGAAGGGCGTCAAGAATTAAAGGCGGATCAAGCTTAATTTCAAACTCATGTATCATTTTTATTGATACATGAGATAATGTAAATCTACCTTTTATAAGGGTGTAATATTTTGAAATAAAATATTGCTTATCTCACTCCTGTGCTTTGATTCTTGGTGCCATATTAACGGCTCAAATTTAGCTACTTGATTTTCAAAGGAAGAAAATCAGGTGGTTGAATCGGGGACGTTACACTTTTGGGGTTATCCCTCTTCCCTTATGCATCCAGAGAGTGCCCTACTCATCTGCCCTTTGGGTCCCATGAGTTCAGGAAGGTGATCAATCTTCTAACCCATGGCCCTCGAACAATGATAGTTGTTACCTCCTGACCCTATGGTCATGTGCAACTAGGGAATCAGGCAACTCCTAATTCCATCGGTCTTATCCCTTCCTGACCCTAGGATAGACTTAGGATTGTATTATAGTACATGTCTAACTTATAACCTTACCCAAGCCTTCATCATCTCTGTCTGCATTCGTGGGTTGTCTTTCATCCTTTCATAGGGGTCATGGCGACCTGCCTACCTTGGTCAGGCCCCATGGTAACACATCTATATGGACTTAGAGATGGTTATCTATGGGTCTACAGGTTCATTCTCATACCATGTACTTTTCACTTAGCTTCTCAAGATCCTATGAGACCTCTTTAGGTTACCTTAAATCAACAAAACTGGTATACCCTCTACAAGAGGGTCCCTCTCCCAGGATGAGAGGAAACTACATCTTGATAACAAAGGTCACAAATGTCCTTATGTCTAGGGTTTGCATCCACCTGAGCATGCTTAACCCTTGCAAGCTACTAAGGCAGAAGAAGACCACCTACTAAACCATGCTAGGTCACACTTGTTCTCATCCTCAATATTGGATCAAGATCATACTTTCCCATGTCATCAACTTAGCTGTGAGGGGTTCATAAAACATGCCTAAAACTTAAGGGGGTTTCCCTTCCTATAAACATGAGGAGTGCCATGCTCAAGTATTAAATCTCATCATGAGCATTAGGTGCACCACTTCCCTGTTGGGTTTTAGGGCAGGCAGAGAAGGCAGCGGAAACAAAAATTTTCTCGCCCAAACCCAGAACAAGGAAACGCGTCAACGTCTATACAATAGGAAAGGGATGGTTTGTGGAATCATACCTTGTCCCAATGCTTGCTCGACGACAATACCTCGCGCCATGCACAGTTTTCACCTCTGGTCTTGGACGGTGTCTGTGCAGCTCCTGGTCGCACCAGGACTGACGACTTCTGGTCTCACTGGGACTGTCGGGATTGACAATTGTCCTCCGAGTGGCAAAAACCTCCCGCCTCTAAAGTAGTCCACACGGACCACCTGGAACTCCAATCTCCTTGTCCCACAAGGAATTGGAAGGAGTCGCACCCTCCTGTTGACGTACTAGTCGCCAACACACTCTCCTGCCTCCAGTTGCAACTATAGTTGTCTTTCCCTTGCTGCGCCTCCCTTTGCGGGTAGCACTTGCTGAGGCTCTCTCGGTTACCAAAACCAGAGAGAACGAAAACTTTGCAGAGCAACTGGTTGCACTGAGTTGTTTTCTGAGAAGCCCCCAATACCCCTATATATATAGGAGGGTCATGGGACAGGGTTCTCTGTCCCGGGCAATATGAGACTAAAGCAGGAGTAGAAGGGTTCGAGATTTTCCACCAAAAACAATCAACTCGCAACCTGAACTGATCGTTTCACAACTGAAACGGACGGTTGGGGACCTGAACCAGTCGATTGACATCTCAACCGATCAGTTGGGACCCATGAGCCGGTCGGTTCATTCCTGAAATGGTCGGTTCGTGGTCCTGACCAGTTCCCGATTGACTTTCCTTCTCTTGTTTCTAATTGGTATCGAATACCAATCCTGTTTCCCAATCAAATTGGGCAATTGAAACTAAAGGAAAATTCTCACCAATCCTACTTTCCCAACTTGCTCGGTTTCACCAGTTGAATCGATCGTTTCAACACTTGAAGCAATCGGTTCACCCTGACCATGAGCCGATCGACTCAACACTTGAGTTGACCGGTTCACCAAGCTCAGCCGATCGGTTCATCACATGAGCCGATCGGTTGGGAGTGCAGATTGTGCAGAATCAGTCAATTGTGATTTCAATCAATCCGATACTCCAATCAATGTGTCCAACACCTTGAACAATATGATATTGAGCTATCAATTGATTGAGTGTTTAATTGAACTACTAAACTCCTTTAGTAATCAATCTAAACATTGTTTGTGGACAAAACTCCTCTTCCAGGTTAAATCCTATGTGTGTGACCCTGTAGGGCCATTTCACGTTGGCAGTGAAAGTCCATAACACTTATGACTTCACAAGAAAAGAACGGTGCCTAGTCACACATCAGTGCTACCCAAGTGAAAGTAGAAAGTTGGAGAACAACTTTCAATCCTACAATCTATGAATGGTGTTACAACGAATGTATAATTCCTTTGTCAATGATATCCCGAATGAACTCGAGGCATGGAACAGTCATCCTGTCAACGTTCATTCACTTTCTTGATCTCAGAGTAGATTGGAAGAGATATGTATGACATCAATATCACATATTGATTCACACATGCGTGCGCATGCGTATTTCAATCCTACTCATCAAGTGGCCTTGGATATCAAACTCCCTCAGGAGGGACAAATCCCATATCTATCACTCACCCCTTAAAAGCCCCATGTGTCAAAGCCACCCAATCATCACCTTTATAACAACCCATGTTTCAGGACTGCATTTGATGGTCAAAGTGTGCCCAACGACATGTGTTGAGTGCAGTGATTTCAGGTCAAAGAATCACACTCACCACCATCACTTTGAGTACTGACTGTGACCACCATGTCATGGTTCCATGTGTCAAACTCACGGTGGGTCTGTCTGGTACACTTGTTCTCTAACAAATACCTATGTGTTTGGTTTGATATCTCTATATCATGACTAATGAGATTCTGTCATCAACCAACACCACAATCTAGTCTTGTGTGTCATTGTTGTCTATCTACCTTCCACAATGACATCCGACTAGGGACATAACAAGAATGTACAAACTCTTAACATCCATATGATCTCATCGTTCAGGTCCTGAACCTGAAGGCATACGTCATTGAGTACTGTCATTCTCTAGACATTCAATCTGTTCTATCACTATCTCGTATGACTGAACCAGAAAGAATTGGAAGCTTGCCTTTGATGTTTATCAAAACAATCTTAATGTATCCCACCAATCATCCCATGATTGGCTCTCAGGGCATACATACCAACAGACTCCCACTTGCACTACGAGCCAATCACCCTTGAATCATATTCATAGTGATCTTCAAACATGTCCCACATGTTACTCTGCTCTAGTGCCAACATAGTGAGTAATGGCAACACCTTGCCAAAGTCAGTATAAATTGCATGTCTCTCATCTCTTCGTTGTACGTCAATGTATGAGATGGTGTTGTCGTAATATGCGATCTAGTATTCCTTTCCTAACCTTTAGCCACATTGCATGATCAAGTATTCCAGACTTGTCATCAATGAGCAGAATATCTATAAGTTCATCTCATGAACTTCTAGATCCATATAGTATCCACTATTGTTCTCTAACACACGAATACTCGGCATTTTCTTTTAAATAGCTTTATTGGAACATTTCCAATTATCAAAAAACTTTCACTTTTATATATCCTATATATATTTTGCGATTAATTTTTTGTCCTTTTCGGAAGTTCGCATCAATGTAACTCTTTACATCGAACTCTTCCTTATCTCCATAGAATTAGTACTTCTCGAGTACTTATCAAGTTCTCATGGTTTTCCAGTAACCCTTACTGGAAGTAGACAGACATCCACTCGTCATGTCTCACATACGAGTTATCAGGATGAGCACATCATATTGCCATGTCCTACATACAAGATGATGAATGCATTTTGTTCTTCCCATGTCGATACATGCATGATTATGGGATGATTACATACATCATAGATCCATATCTATTCTTAGTGTTCCCATTCGTCATAAGAATTGGACACTTGGCCTTGGGATACTAACTCCAAGTAACATGGATAGGTTTTCTCCCACTGAATCTGTGCATACTGAACCCTTCAGTACAGATTGCCAATGTATGCTTTCCTTTCTCAGGTCAAGAGGTTTTCGAGAACTATCTCTATATATTTCTATTCCTATCATATAGGAAACATCTCTATCTTCCTTAAAGATAATTTCCACTTTTGGATTTCCATTCTAGAACATTTCCATTTCACATCAACATGTGGAATGTGAGTACGCTCCCACTAAATCACAGATCCCTTATTTATCTTTGACATATCAGTCAAACCTTTTGACTATATCATCAAAGTAAAGATCCAATTCTGAGTTGCTTGTACTCAATCAATCACATTGATTAGTCCATTGTAACTTATATACTTCATTTGCATTAGTGTATTCATAAACCTTATGGGTTGTGTCACGTACACATCCTTGTTTTATTCCTCATAGGAATGCAATTTTAGTATCCATATGCCAAATGTCTTAGTCATTAAGTTGCAATCAACAAACATCATCCTTTTCAAAATGTTATCCATGTGTCTTAACATTTAAGACTCATTTGCACTCATGGATTTACATCCAATGGGTGCTACCATCAAGGTCATACCTTATGGTTCACATGGATCTCATTTAGGATGTAATGGTCATAAACCATAACTTAAAATTCGGTTCCTCATATTCATCTAGATAGTTGACTCATCTCATGAACAACTCATCATATAGATGATCGAGGTGTATCTGTTAAGGATATAAGAACTCACAACCTTTGTGATTCTTAGTGTCCTTTATTAGTGTAGGGTATTCTTTATTTAAGAAGAATTTAGTTAGTTGATATCATTCTCTAACTCCTTAGAGTATGACTCCTTTTTTATTTAGACATCACTATGCCTTAATCATGAGCTCACTATGATACAGTATCATAATCACTCATAAGGATCTCAAACATTTTGGTCTAAGTATTTCATTCATTGATCTCATCAAGAATTAACACTTTACCAAGTTCGTACTTCCTCTATGATATCCTTGAACATTTCAAGATATTCATATTAGTATTTCTTTAAACACCATTTGAAGTATTAGAATGTATTCCAATAGGTATGTAAATACATCACATGTATTATACCTAATAGGATAATCATTCTCCCACTACCATTAGTGATGATTGATTAATCATGTACAAGAGATTCATGTCTCTTACTAGTTCTCTAACCAAAAGAGTCTAGATTTATCCATCACATGGAAACTAGAAATGAATTTCTCATGATTGATGCTAATATGTTTGTTTGAATTATCTATAACTCTTAGGTATCATTTTATCTTATGCATACCATGTATCACAAGATAAACAAGGCATTGCCACAAAGATCATATCTTTAAGATTGAAACATCAACTTTATTAATTGCCATCATTGTCATACAATATGCAAAAATAAAGTGTTTCTATCTATTGGAAATTTATGAAATAGCAGTTCTCAACTCTATTTCGTGCCCTTTAGGCTGAAATGAACTGAAAGATACTCCTATCTATGGCAGCAACACTTGCTCCAACGATGGGTGCTTCTTTCTTGGTCCTTTCACAAAGGCCATCACTTCTTTGCGGATCTTGCATATCATATATGATAGATCCATATCTTGGCATCATATACCTCAGATAAAGAAGCGGTTCATTTCATGATACCTTAGGTGGAGATCTCCATCCCCTCCTTCATCTTCTTTTGTTCTTCCAGATATAGAGGGCAATTCCCTCATACACCCTTTCCCATGTGCCTTTGAGGCTGACGATGGCTTGGGTTGTTGGCTAGCATCAGAACACTTCTTAGCTTTGCCCTTGCCCTTACCCTTAAGACTTACCCTTCATTGATCATATCAAACATTAGGGTTTGTCCTTCTTCATAATTGCCTCTACTGTCCTCAACATGTCCAACAACTCTGTCAACGCTTGTCAAAGTTGTTCATGTTGTAGCTTACCATGAATTGTATGATTCTCACAACATTTGCAATATCATACCAATAGCCAACTCTTGGCTCAGAGGGAATGCTTCTTAGTCAGGTTTTCCACATACCCAATCACATTGAGTGTGTGAATACCTTACTAGATCTCCTTCTTTCATGACATACTAGGACAATGTCTTGGAGACATCATATGTCTCATGTTGTCTCTGCAATTCATAGTTCAGAGAACAATATCAAGCACTCCTCATCAATGTCATCCTCAATATGCTTCCATAAGCATACTTTCAGCCATTGATGTGGTGGGATTGAGTTCATCTGGTTCTGGTATAACTAGGACTTAGAGCTTTCACTCTTTGATTGAGAACACTTCTCATCATCCTAACCAGTCGTGGAATTATTCCCATTTAATTTGTTGGTCTCAAAGACCGATCGCAAATAAAGTGATTTGTTGATTAACCAATTATTTTAACAAAAGGAAATATATGCAATTTTAGTCCAAAAACTCATTTTTGACTTATTTGATTGATTTGAAAAGTTGACGATAAAATTAGGCCTTTAATTAATTATCGGTCCCACTTTTTTAGTTCAAATTGATAGCCCTCACCATCAATTCAGAAGATTGCAGCGTACAACCTTCTAGTGGGCAAGATCCTAAAATCCTCTAAGTCATGAACCAGCTAGGGCTGTCACCCACAACTTAGATCTCTCAGGTAGGCAACTCTTTCCAATTGCATCATATGCAACTCTTGATGAATGAACATGCGCAACACCTTGCCATGAACATTCCTTGCCTTTGGGCTTAGACGCTCTAAGAATCACCAGTTTAGTCTAACCCAAAAGTCGACACGGTAAACATGCACCCTGCTTTGGCAGAACCTACATGTCTACCCTTCACACTTCCACAAGATAGACGGCGCACCACGCTTTGGCGTAACCTACACTTGGTCGATCAAGTTTTTCATGTGTGCTGCTAATGGAAGGCATATAAGACTTAATATTTTAATGAGGGATTTGGTTTTATATATACATATACATATCCAATCACCACAATACATAGTATGTATCATATACATGCTATATCCCATAGAAAACATGCAAAATCATAAAAGCGATGATTATGGCCATCCTAATGTGATTCTCAAGCCAAGAGGAATCACGGTCATCTAGGTCTACATCACATGCAACCTGTACAAGATGAACTCTGTGCTATGCCTTCTGAGAAGATCAACTCATCACATGAATGACTTGCTCGTTCTGGCCCGGTCGTCTGGGTGCCACCAGCCGATCGGTTGGCTCCTCCCACCGATCGGTTCGCCTGGTCGTCGTGCATCTCGCCATGGCCACCACCTGCTTGTCTCGCTCCTCGAACCGGTCATCAACCGATCGGCCCACTCCTTGAACCGATTGTCTGGAACGTCAACCGATCGGTTCACTCCTTGAACCGATCGTTTCAGCTGTCGTCTCGATGTCCTCCGTTCTTCGACATAACATGAAATAAAATTCTATCCTATTTTACATTACAAAAGAGAAACCCCGAGTTACATTTGGGGGGAGCAAAGGTAGGAATGAAATCTCAAATTATTTTGAGTTACATCAGGAATAGGAGAAGGAAGATCGGTGCGCAGATCGAGATGCAAGCAACCACATACAACCATACACAGATAGTGTTTATTGTCCATAACCATGCTATACATCCACCACAAAACTCATTTAAGGGCGACGCGTATCGAGTGCATTAATAATACATATCATATATGTAATTGGGATTTGTGGATTTAGGATTTGACATGCATAAAGCCAATTTTATTCGCATCATATGCAATAAATAAAGGCGACAAACCAAAATTGATCATATCGATATTCCTAAAATATAGAGCATTTGACGTGGCTCTGATACCACTGTTGGGTTTTAGGGCAGGCAGAGAAGGCAGCGGAAACAAAAATTTTCTCCCCCAAACCCAGAACAAGGAAACACGTCAACGTCTATACAATAGGAAAGGGATGGTTTGTGGAATCATACCTTGTCCCGAGGCTTGCTCGGCGACAATAACTCGCGCCTTGCACGGTCTTCACCTTCGGTCTTGGACGGTGTCTATGCAGCTCCTCGTCACACCGGGACTGATGACTCCTGGTCTCACCGGGACTGTCAGGATTGACAGTTGTCCTCCGAGCGGCAGAAACCTCCCACCTCTGAAGTTGTCCACACGGACCACCTGGAACACCAATCTCCTTGTCCGACAAGGAATTGGAAGGAGTCGCACCCTCCTGTTGACGTACTAGTCGCCAACACACTCTCCTGCCTCCAGTTGCAACTGCAATTGTCTTTCCCTTGCTGCGCCTCCCTTTACGGGTAGCACTTGCTCGGGCTCTCTCGGTTACCAAAATCAGAGAGAACGACAACTTGGCAGAGCAACTGGTTGCACTGAGTTGTTTTCTGAGAAGCCCCCAATACCCCTATATATAGGAAGGTCATGGGACAGGGTTCTCCGCCCCGGGCAATATGGGACTAAAGCAGGAGTATAAGGGTTCAATATTTTCCACCAAAAAAAACCAACTCGCAACCTAAATCGATCGTTTCACAACTGAAACGGTCAGTTGGGGACCTGAACCGGTCGGTTGACATATCAACCGATCAGTTGGGACCCATGAGTCGGTCGGTTCATTCCTAAACTGGTCGGTTCGTGGTCCTGACCAGTTCCTGATTGAGTTTCCTTCTTTTGTTTCTAATTGGTATCAAATACCAATCCTATTTCCCAATCAAATTGGGCAATTGAAATGAAAGGAAAAGTCTCACCAATCCTACTTTCCCAACTTGCTCGGTTTCACCAGTTGAATCGATCGTTTCAACACTTGAAGCAATTGGTTCACCCTGACCATGAGCCGATCGACTCAACACTTGAGCCACCGGTTCACCAAGCTCAGCCGATCGGTTCATCACATGAGCCGATCGGTTGGGAGTGCAGATTGTGCAGAATCAGTCAATTGCGATTTCAATCAATCCGATACTCCAATCAATGTGTCCAACACCTTGAACAATATGATATTGACCTATCCATTGATTGAGTGTTTAATTGAACTACTAAACTCCTTTAGTAATCAATCTAAGCATTGTTTGTGGATAAAACTCCTCTTCCAGGTTAAATCCTATGTGTGTGACCCTGCAGGTCAATTTCACGTTGGCAGTGCAAGTCCATAACACTTATGACTTCACAAGCAAAGAGCGGTGCCTAGTCACATATCAGTGCTACCCAAGTGAAAGTAGAAAGTTGGAGAACAACTTTCAATCCTAAAATCCGTGAATGGTGTTACAACGAATGTATAATTCCTTTGTCACTGATATCCCGAATGAACTCGAGGCATGGAACAGTCATCCTATCAACGTTCATTCACTTTCTTAATCTCAGAGTAGATTCGAAGAGATATGTATGACATCAATATCACATATTGATTCACACATGTGTGTGCATGCCTATTTCAATCCTACTCATCAAGTGGCCTTGGATATCAAACTCCCTCAGGAGGGACAAATCCCATATATATCACTCACCCCTCAAAAGCCCCATGTGTCAAAGCCACCCAATCATCACCTTTATAACAACCCATGTTTCAGGACTGCGTTTGATGATGTCAAAGTGTGCCCAACAACATGTGTTGAGTGCAGTGATTTAAGGTCAAAGAATCACCCTCACCACCATCACTGTGAGTACTGACTGTGACCACCATGCCATGGTTCCATGTGTCAAACTCACGGTGGGTCTGTCCGGTACACTTGTTCTCTAACAAGTACCTATGTGTTTGGTTTGATATCTCTATATCATGACTAATGAGATTCTGTCATCAACCAACACCACAATATAGTCTTGTGTGTCATTGTTGTCTATCTACCTTCCACAATGACATCCGACTAGGGACATAACAAGAATGTACAAACTCTTAGCATCTGTATGATCTCATCGTTCAGGTCTTGAACCTGAAGGCATACGTCATTGAGTACTGTCATTCTCTAGACATTCAATCTGTTCTATCACTATCTCGTATGACTAAACCAGGAAGAATTGGAAGCTTGCCTTTGATGTTTATTAAAACAATCTTAATGTATACCACCAATAATCCCATGATTGGCTCTCAGGGCATACATACCAACATTCCCCTCTTAGTCCTAGGAACCCTAGGTTCACTTTTGGGTGTCCATATGCATCCTCAATCTCTTAACCACGAATCAAGCATGTATAAGGCATGACATGCACTTCCTATCATTGATGAATTCTTATTCACCAGGGAATTCAATTATCATTTTTTGGACAATTTCAACTCAACACATTTAATTTCACTCATTAAATATCAAAATGTGTCATAATATGCAAAATTACTCAATTACTTTGATTATCAAGGTTTTGATCGAATTTATGTTGATTTAATTGAGGCATTGATAAAGTTGAACAAGCAGTTGGGGGCCACCTTCACTCACCCTTGGCTCTGATCAAGTGATCCAACCAAGCAATCTGAGCCCATTCGGTCCTAAGACCGTTTGAGTCCATTTGGTCCCAAGACCGTTTGAGCCCATTCGGTCTCAAGACCGTTTGAGCCCATTCAGTCTCAAGACCGTTTGAGCCCATTCAGTCTCAAGACCGTTCGACCAACAGACATCAATGGGAGGCATAACCCAGCCACAAGGGATCGAGAAGTACATGAATTCAAGACCTCGAAGCCAAGTCCCAACCACGGCCATGGTGGTTCAAAATGACCATGGTCCACTGTCATCACCATGACTGTGCAATGAGGCCACGGTCGTGGTAGATCATCCCCAACGTCTGTGCTCTCACTCGCCATGACCGTGGTTGCCAAGCCACGACTGTGGCACCCCACCTGCATCGACTCTCTCTCTCTCCCGCCATGCCCGTGCGAGGCAGCACGGCCGTGTGGCAGCTACCTTACCACGACTGTGGTGTCACGCCACGGCCGTGGCGCAATGCCATCAAAGCCAAATTACTCACCGACCACGCCCGTGCAAGGCGGCACAGCCGTGGGGCAGCAGCCCCGTCACGACCGTGGTGCTGCAACACGACCGTGGTGCGTCGTCTTCTACCTCCGAACAGGATGACAACTACAACAGCACCCCACCTCCATCGAGCAGCTTTCTTTTCAATCCACCTTCTGGCCACCACGCCTCTGCCAACGCCAGCACCGCCTAGACCTGTTGTTCACACTAAGGCCTTTGTCTCCGGTGGAAAGGAACCAATCGATCTGGATTGTGACTGAGAAAACGGTCTGCTCAGTTCTGCCAAGAACGAATGGAGAAGGGCACCTTAAGGACTGCTTGGGAAAGGCATCACAAACTGTTTGGATTCGCAAATCCCAGACCGAACGTTCAGGGGAGAATCTGGCCAAAACCGTTTGATGAGAAAGCGGTCTGTGAAGACCGTTTGGCCCCCTTCCGAACCTCAAACCATGAGAGCCAAATTTGAAGACCGTTTGAGTAGCTGGAGCGTTGACCGAAGCAACGACCGTTTTCTTATTAATGATTTACAAACCGTTTGATAGAAAACGGTTTACAAACCATTTGCCTCTATCTAAGATCGTTTACCCAACTTTTCTCAAAACCATTTGACAGGCAAGCAAATGGTCTGTGGAACCATTTGATCCCATTCGGTTTCCAGATCGAAGGAAGACAAAACCGTTTGGCCATTAACGGTTTACATACCATTTGAGCAAAAAATATCTCCTAAACCGATTGAGCTGGATTGACTCCTAAACCATTTGGGGCCAGTCCTGTGCCTATAAATAGGACCAGTAGGGGCCCCTTTTGAGGCATCAGTTCTGGGACGCCGACATGCTGCCTGTACATAGGCCTGATCCAAATCTAGTGTCATCCATGCCAGATTCATTCCACCTACTACCTGTGTTGCAACCAAGGAGGCCAAGGAGAGAAGAAAGACAGAGCAAGGGAGACTGTCCGGTCTATCTTGACATCTCCCATTCACGTCCAGATCTGCTCTGACATGATGTAGAAGGCTGTATCTTCTTCACCGAGCTGTGACTACCTTCTACACCGAGTTCATGGAGGATTCCTCTCTCTTTCTCATTCTTCTTGTTTCTTGCATCATGAGTGAGTAGTACCTTTTCGTTGGGGTGCGGGGACTAGCCCCGCTGCCCATGCAATCATGTTCTTTTGTTAAAATCTCCATGGCAATGTATATAACTTTCCATTTCTTTGTTAATTGGTACGTTCGTAGTGGATTATCTCCTTGCTTTCATCTTGTTCTTTCCTATACTGCGAAATCTTCCTTATGTGGGATAGAGTGGCGGTTTACAAAGTTCGACTCTTTGACGAGAACTTCTCATAAGATTCCTTGAGGTCGTAAGTGTATGATCCGTGAGGGGACGAGACATCTAGCCTACGGTGATGCTTCTGTGGTCTAAACATCCCTCAGGGAGGACCACAGCCTTAGTTGGATGTTGTATCATCTTTGTTTATCATCGATGTTAGTTTGTAGATCTATCACCTGCTTGCTTATCAATTAATGTGGTTGACTCCCAAACTAGAAATAGAATGGAATTTCTTCAAGGTCGTAAGTGTATGATCCGCGAGGGGACGAGCCATCTAGCCTTTGGTGACGCTTCTGTGTGTCTAACGCCTGTATAGGGGGCTCACAACCTTCGTTGGATTTCTGTATCTTTGAAGCTGTAAGTAAGTGATCCGGTTGGTGACGAGACATCTGATGCCTAAGGTGATGCTTACGTGAACCTAACTCCCATATGGGGTGTTCTGCAGCAGCTCTATTTGGATCATTTTATCTTGCTTGGATTGTTTGCGTTGGAATGTGTTTGCATGTGTAGCGGTGGTGAAACCCGATACCATCCCAGCGATTCCATATCATTGATCTAAACCCAACTTCAATTCAGCTTTTACTTTCTTGTAATTAGTTTAAGTAACCTCAAATCAACCAATCGTTCTAAATATTAGTTTTACTTGAGCTAGATTCGACTGACAAGGATTCTTAAAAATGTTGACCTTTGGGTTCGATCCCTAACTATACTGCGATAAGACTCGTCCGCTTGCGGGTGGTATTATTGCACTTTGGTGTGGTAAAATCTTGGACATTTCAACCCTGAGTGAGTTTGTTAGTGTGATAAAATACCACGTCAAATTCTGGCACCGTTGTCGGGGACAACAGGATCATTTAGTCAAATCTAATTCTTTTAAGACTAATTTAGGATTTTGCCTTTTCTTTTGACACAATCGATCATCTACTTGAAATTTGACTTTACTCTGTGGTTCTCACTTTCAAAATCTTTCTAATTCAGGTACAATCCAAGGCATAGTGCATGCGCCGTTCGAACAGCCTCAGACTAACAACAAGCTTTGATCCTGAGATAGACAGAACTTTTCATCGTCAGATCAGAGAAAATCAATCAAGGATGGCTCAGGAAGTGGAAGTAGCCAGAAGAGTGGCTCAAGCCATCAATACACAAAGAGAGAGGCTCATGCAAGAAGCCAGGGCTACGGTTCAGGAGGCAATCCTAGCGGCACAAGCAGCAGCGCAAGCAGCTGAACTACAAAAGGATCTTAGAAAGGTCTCAATCCCGAAATCTGCGAATATCATCCAGTGCAACCTCCTCCCATCAACACTCCTAATTTCGAGATAAGAGCACATTGGATCACCCTACTTCATAATAACCCTTTCTATGGCAAACAAGGAGAAGATAGCCAAGAACATCTTCTGAGATTTATTGATCTATGTGCCATGACGAAACAAAATGGAGTCACAGATGATGCCATTAGAATCCGTCTCTTCAAGTATTCCCTTGCTGATAGAGCTATAAGTTTGTACAATTCATTGCAAAGTGAAATACCCATCACCACTTGGGAATAACTGCAAAATGTGTTTCTAGAATTTTTTTATCATCCATCTCTCACATAAGAAATCAGAGGGTAAATAACAAATTTCACTCAAGTTCCTGGAGAAACCCTTGTTGAAGCTTGGGATAGATACAAAGAGCTTCTACGCAAGTGTCCACACCACGAAATTCCCAAGAACCAACTCATTGAGATTTTTTATAAGGGTGAGGATGATGATATTAAGAGATTCCTAGATTCCTCATCTGGAGGAAACTTCATGTGTCAAAGTTACGACATCGCATGGAGAGTCATCACCCTGGGAGCAGAAAATCAAGCAAATTGGGGTAGATATGTAGGTAAAGGAGTTTTGAAAGTAGCTATGGCCGAAGCTACTCCCGAGTACAAGTCTATCGCTGAAACCTTGAAGCTCTCAGTTTCCAAGAAAGACCATATTGAATCATCTCTTGCTGCTATTGGAAGAGGACGTTCACCCACTCGATAATCGGAATAGGTCAAGTCCGCTTCCCTGTTCTGTGAAGCATGTAAGAACACCGATCATTCCACTTTATCATGCAATGTTCTCTATGAAGTTGTTTTGAGCAATGTATGTGGCCAAGGAGATAATGGTCAAATGGAAAATCTTAATGCTATCAACACCATTCCTGGTCAAAGTTTCTACAATCCGAATCAGAATAGGTATCATCCCGGTTTTCAATACGGAAACCCCTCAGGAGCAGTAAACTCACATCAATTTGGTTCAAACAATCAACCAAGAGGCCCACCAGGATTCCAGTATAATCAACAACAGAATTTTGGGAATCAAGGAAATTTCAAGGGGAATTTTCAGAATAGGAACTACAATAATTACCAAAATAACTCTCAGTACCAGAATCTTAATCAACAACAAGGACATCAAGAAAGTCCAGTTTCTCCTGATGACAAGCTATCAGCCATTGAGAAGATGTTGCAAACTCAGCAAACCATGATTGCCAACCAACAAGCTCAGTAGAAGGCTATTGAATCTCAATTAGCTCAACTCACAGCTAGCATAAAACCACCTGCTAGAGTCTTTGCTGGCCAACCCGAGAACAATCCTAAGCATCCTGAACAGTTGAAGGCAGTCTCCACTAGGTTAGGGAAAAACTATTCGGATCCCCCTGAAAAGACACCTGTGGTTATTACAGACGAGGATGAACCTGTGATTGCCCAAGACTCAACAACTCAAGAGACTCAATCAAAAGATGATAAGTCAGAAAAGGGAAATTTTGAGAAGTCTGCTCAAGAAGATGAAGAAATTGAGACTCCAGAACCTGATATCCCTGTGTACAAACCTCGTATACCTTTTCCAGCTCGTCTAAGGAAAACAAAGCTTGATACTAGATTCAATAAGTTTAAAGAGGCTATGAAGAAACTTCATGTAGATATACCCTTTTTGGATGCTCTGACCGAGATTCCAGCATGGACATACTTAAAGTCACTCCTCACCAGGAAGTATATAACTAAAGAGTATGAGATAGTAAAATTGGCTACAACTACATCTGATATCATATTGAGCAAGATGCCCAAGAAACAAAAAGACCCAGGATCCTTTGGAATTTCATGTCACATTGGAGACTCATCATGCAAGAAAGGATTGGCAGATCTCGTGCAAGCATCTCTATTATGCCACTTAGCCTATGCAAAAGACTAGGGTTTACAGAATTTCTTCCTACTGGCATGACTATATATCTTGCAGACAATTCAATAAAATGTTTGTGAGGAATCCTCGAAGATGTCCTGGTCAAGGTAGGCAAGGACACATATGTTCCATGCGACTTTGTCATTATGGACATAAAAGAAGACACCAGATATCCTCTCATCTTTGTTCCTCCATTCCTCGCTACTGCAAGAGCCCTAATTGATGTTGAAGCTGGTACCTTACTACTCATATTAGGCAAAGAAACTCTCGAATTTAAAGTTTTTGAAAGTATGAGAAGACCAAGTATGTAAGAAGAAGTCTATCTGATTGACTGCATTGAGCAAATGTCACTTCTGACTCAAGAGCATCATGAATCATACGATCCCTTAGAAGTTGCTCTAACAAACCCATAAGTTGATGAACCAATCGATAAACAAGTAAAGGATTGCATCAAATCACTCGACTCCGCTAAAGAAGATGTTGAAGCCACTAGTGAAGAACTGAAAGCTATGGAAGCTACAGAAGAAACGTGCAAAAAACCAGTGGCTCCCGAAATGAAGCCCCTTCCCGAGGGACTGAAGTACGTGTTTACGATCTAAAAGTTTGCCCAGTTATTATAAATTATGATCTAACAGCTGAACAAGAAAATAAACTCTTGAAGGAATAAAGGGAAAGAAAGAAAGCCATCCGTTATAAAATGAGTGACCTCACTGGGGTCAGTCAAGCGTTGTGCATGCACAAGATCCCTATGATGGAAGATCACAAGCCTACTATTGAGCATCAACATAAATTGAATCCAAATATGAAGGAAGTGGTCCGTCGCGAGGTTATTAAACTACTCACAGCTGGAATAATCTATCCAATATTAGATTCACCATGGGTAAGTCCAGTGCATGTAGTCCCGAAGAAAGGTGGAACAACTGTTATAAGGAATGAAAACAATGAACTCATCCCCAATCGAACAGTCATAGGGTGGAGGATGTGCATTGATTATAGAAAATTAAACAAGGCAACTCGAAAAGATCATTTCCCAATGCCTTTCCTTGATCAAGTCCTAGAAAGATTGGCTCACCAAGAATATTTCTATTATCTTGACGGTTACTCTGGATTCTATCAAATACCCATACATCCATATGACCAAGAGAAAACCACCTTTACCTGCCCATTTGGGACATACACATTTAAAAGAATGTCGTTCGGTCTCTGTAATGCACCCGCAACTTTTCAACATTGCATGGCTGCCATATTCACTGGTCTCACTGAAACTATTATGGAGGTTTTCATGGATGATTTTTATGTATATGGAGATTCATTCGATTCTTGTCTAAAGAACCTCTCCCTTATCCTCAAACGTTGTGAAGAAGCACATCTTATGCTGAATTGGGAAAAGTGTCATTTTATGGTAAAGGAAGGCATTGTCCTCGGCCGTAGGATCAACAATAGAGGAATTGAAGTAGATCAAGCTAATATAGAAGTGACTGCTAAACTGACTATTCCAATGAATGTAAAAGAAGTTCGTGCTTTCCTAGGTCATGCAGGATTTTACAGGAGATTCATAAAGGACTTCTCAAAGATAACCAAGTCAATGACGAATTTGTTACTAAAGGATGTTGAATTCAATTTTAACGAAGAATGTGTCAAAAGCTTCAACACACTGAAGCAAGCCCTTACGAC
This sequence comes from Alisma plantago-aquatica, assembly GCA_963693085.1. Lineage (NCBI taxonomy): Eukaryota > Viridiplantae > Streptophyta > Magnoliopsida > Alismatales > Alismataceae > Alisma > Alisma plantago-aquatica. The sequence goes on along the minus strand of OY856411.1, from coordinate 1,358,351,548 downwards.
CAACCCCATCATTAGAGCTCCCGACTAGGACCACCCTTTTGAAATTATGTGCGACACCAGTGACTATGTTGTGGGCGCTGTTTTAGGGCAATATATAGAGAGGAAACACTATGTGATCTATTATGCATCAAAAACTTTCGATGAAGCTCAGAGGAATTATGCAACTACAAAGAAATAACTTCTCGCAGTCGTGTATGCCTTTGACAAGTTCAGATCCTACCTAATTGGTTCGAAGGTCATTGTCTACACAGACCACACTGCCATTCGTTACCTTTTGGCAAAGAAAGATGCCAAACCCAGGTTGATTAGACGGATCCTCCTATTACAAGAATTTGATTTAGAGATAAGAGATAAAAAGGGTATAGAGAATGTTGTAGCAGACCACCTCAGACGCATCCACACTCTGGATACTAAGAAGATTCCGATCAATGATTCCCTACCAGATGATCAACTAATGAAGGTCTCAGAAGCTGTACAGTGGTACTCGGATTTTGTGAACTACCTTGTTGCCGGGGTTATCCATCCTCAATGCACCGGGAATGCACTGAAGAATTTCATGCATGATGTGAAGCAATATCACTGGGATGAGCCATATCTCTTTAAACTATGTGCTGATGGTCTTTACAGACGATGTATCACCGAGGAAGAAACCAAACCCATTCTAGAGCACTGCCACTCTGGCCCAGTTGGAGGCCACATGAGTTCTAAGAAGACTGTGATAAAGGTTTTGCAATGTGGATTCTTTTGGCCAACCATATCCAAGGATTCCTACAAATTTGTTCTATCATGTGACAAATGTCAAAGAATAGGTAACATTACATAGAGAGATGAGATGCCACTTAAGTTGTGGAAAGAAATTGAAATATTTGATGTTTGGGGTGTGGACTACATGGGGCCATTCCCATCTTCTTATGAATTTTTTACATCCTAGTAGCAGTTGATTACGTATCAAAATGGGTTGAAGCTATACCAACCGTCACTAGTGATTCCAAACCCGTCATCAAATTATTCAAAGATATTATTTCCCCCCATTTTGGAGTGCCACGAACCGTGATATCTGACGGAGGGTCTCACTTCCTTGAAAGATGCTTTGAAGCTTTGCTGAGAAAATATGGTGTAACACATAAAGTAGCCTCACCTTACCATCCACAAATGAGTGGACAGGTAGATGTTTCTAATCGTCAACTAAAGGCCTTTTTGGAGAAAATTGTAGGCAGCAATCGAAAGAATTGGCAAGTGAAAATCAATGACGCATTATGGGCCTAACGAACCGCTTATAAAACTCCCCTCGGGACTACACCCTTCTGACTAATATATGGAAAGGCTTGCCACCTGCCAGTCGAATTGGAACACAAGGCATGGTGGGCAATTAAACAATTGAATTTCGACATGAAGAAAGCAGGCCAAGCCCGAATTCTGCAATTTTAAGAGTTGGATAACTCAGGATGATAGCTTACGAGAATGCGCGAATCTACAAAGAACACACCAAACTTTGGCATGATGGTCATTTAAAAAGAAAAGACATACAAATGGGTGACCAAGTTATTCTATTCAACTCAAGACTAAAGTTATTCCCAGGAAAACTCTGTTCTCACTGGTCTGGACCTTACATTGTCAAAAGCATCTCCCCACATGGTGCTTTCTCTTTATGGAGTGAAAAGTCAGGTGAATTTATGGCAAATGGAAACCGCTTGAAGAGATATTTCACCTCGATTGACATAGGCACCGAAACTATGCTGGAACGCACCAATCCAAAGGATCCACCATGAAGCTGAAGGATTCAGTCGAGCCATCAACGTCACACAAAGGCACTTGTCGGGAGGCAACCCGATCAATAAATTTGTTTTACTTTTCTTTTCAAATTAGAATATTTCTTCAATTTTGTTTTTACATTCTATTTAATTTTTCATTAAATAAAATTCACATCACAAGATGCTATTTCAAGATCTAATTGCTCTTTACCTTTGAGATTTTTAGATAAGAGGATGCACACTGATCGGAACGCAACCACATCTGGTGGTCATTCTGGCATGATTTTTCCCCTCCATCTTGTATTTAGGGTTTGCTCAGGATGAGCAGATCTCTAAGTTCGGGGTGGAGGGTCAGTGGTACATACCTCACTTTCCACCTACACCCACCCTTTTCATACTTAAGTTTTCACTGTCACATTCTTGATAAAAAATTTAAAATTTTCAAAATTCTTTAATGTTTTTCAAAGAAATTGAACAGATACTTGATGAATTTTTGACATTTCCTGGTTCATTAAAAGTCACTCTCTAACCTACTATGCATTTTAAATCATTACATCCTCCTTATTCGAAGTAAATCCTCAAAAGGACCACTTTTTGAAACAAGCCTTTTGATTGAAATCATCTTGTGAAGCTTATGATCCCTAACACCATGATACTTATGCAAAAATGACAAGCGTTTGTCAAACTCATAGGGATCAAACACGTCGTGCTTCCTAACTGACTAATGGAACAATAACACAGAATCTCCACTGGACACTCATCAAGTCATTATTTGAGCAGAGTACGATAAAGAGAACGACCCGTTGCACTGAATTGTAAATCAAGTTGCATTCTGATCTGAACTCTCTTCTACACTTCTTCTATCATCTTCGTACCTCCCCATCCATCAAAAAGAAACAAAAATAGCCAAATTTGTGCCAAACCCTAAGTTCGGGGTGGCACGCCACTTCCCTCTATATCCGCTTCTTCCATACCCCTAACAGATAAATAGGGGTGTACCACCAAAAATGCAATCTCGAGTTGAATAGAGGAGAGATTTGCAAACAAAAAGATGCCAAAGCGCACACAAAAAGAAATGCAATCTCGAGTCGAATAGAGGAGAGATTCACACAAAAAATGCAATAAATGAAATTGCACTTCATAAAATAAAAATCTCGAGTCGAATAGAGGAGATATTTACTTCTTCCTTTCATACCACCTTTCACTCCATTTTCTACCTAATGGCACAATGATTGCCTACCCTATCCTGAAAAAAAACACCAGTGTCAAATCAAATGCACACTTATTGTTCTACGGGTGTCTCTGGACTCTTACAAAACTCTTTGACATGCTTGATGTTGGAAAAAGTGAGGAGGAAGTGATTTTGGAAAATGAACTCAGGAACAAAGATATGGTAATACGTGTTCAGTGATCTCAGGAAGTTGAGATGTTGAGTTGTTCTGAGCAGAAAGAAAACAATCATGATGTAAAGATGAAGCAATCACATGAGTCAAAAGTATTCATCTGGCGACTGTTTCAGATTTTGTGTTACTCGAGGACGAGCAACGTTTAAGTTCGGGGTGTTTTAATGAATGCTTATTCACTAGGGAATTCAATTATCATTTTTTGGACAATTTCAACTCAACACATTTAATTTCACTCATTAAATATCAAAATGCATCATAATATGCAAAATTACTCAATTACTTTGATTATCACGGTTTTGATCAAATTTATGTTGATTTAATGCAGGCATTGATAAAGCTGAACAAGCAGCTGGGGGCCACCTTCACTCACCCTTGGCTCTGATCAAGCGATCCAACCAAGCAATTTGAGCTCATTCGGTCCCAAGACCGTTTGAGCCCATTTGTTCCCAAGACTGTTTGATCCCATTCGGTCTCAAGACTGTTTGAGCCCATTCGGTCTCAAGACCGTTTGAGCCCATTCGGTCTTAAGACCGTTTGAGCCCATTCGGTCCCAAGATCGTTTGAGCCCATTCGGTCTCAAGACCATTTGAGCCCATTCGGTCTTAAGACCGTTCAACCAACAGACATTAATGGGAGGCATAACCCAGCCGTAAGGGATCGAGAAGTACATGAATTTAAGACCTCGAAGCCAAGTCCTAACCACGACCATGGTGGTTCAAAATGACCGTGGTCCACTGTCATCACCATGACCGTGCGATGAGGCCACGACCGTGGTAGATCATCCCCAACGCCTGTGCTCTCACTCACCATGACCATGGTCGCCGAGCCACGACTGTGGCACCCCACCTGCATCGACTCTCTCTCTCCCACCACGCCCGTGCGAGGCAGTACGGCCGTGTGGCAGCTACCTCACCATGACCGTGGTGTCACGCCATGGCCGTGGCACAACGCCATCAGAGGCAAATTACTCACCGACCACGCCCGCGCAAGGCGGCACGGCCGTGGGGCAGCAGCCCCGCCATGACCGTGGTGCTGCAACACGAACGTGGTGTGTCATCTTCTACCTCCGAACAGGCTGACAACCGCAGCAGCACCCCACCTCCATCGAGCAGCTTTCTTTTCAATCCACCTTCCGGCCACCACGCCTCTGCCAACGCCAGCACTGCCTAGACCTACTATTCACACTAAGGCCTTTGTCTCTGGTGGAAAGGAACCAATCAATCTGGATTGTGACTGAGCAAATGGTCTGCTCAGTTCTACCAAGACCGAATAGAGAAGGGCACCTCAAGGACTGCTTGGGAAAGGCATCACAGACCGTTTGGATTCACAAATCCAAGACCGAACGTTTAGAGGAGAATCTGGCCAAAACCGTTCGATGAGCAAACGATATGTGAAGACTGTTTGGCCCCCTTCCAAACCTCAAATTGTGAGAGACAAATTACAAGACCGTTTGAGTAGCTGGAGCATTGACTGAAGCAATGACCGTTTGCTTATTAACGATTTCCAAAACGTTTGATAGCAAACAATTTACAAACCATTTGCCTCTATCCAAGACCGTTTACCCAACTTTGCTCAAAACCATTTGACAGGAAAGCAAACGGTCTGTGAAATCGTTTGATCCCATTCAGTTTCCAAACCGAAGGAAGACAAAACTGTTTGGCCATTAACGGTTTACAGACCGTTTGAGCAAAAAAATATCTCCTAAATTGATTGAGCTAGATTGACTCATAAACTGTTTGGGGCCAGTCCTGTGCCTATAAATAGGACCAGTAGGGACCCCTTTTGAGGCATCGGTTCTGGGACGCCGACAGGCTGCCTGTACACAGGTCCGGTCCAAATCCAGTGTTGTCCACGCCAGTTTCATTCCACCTACTGCTCGTGTTGCAACCAAGGAGGATGAGGAGAGAAGGAAGACAGAGCAAGGGAGACTGTCTGGTCTGTCTTGGCATCTCCCGTTCACGTCCAGATCTGCTCCGACACAACGTAGAAGGCGTATCTTCTTCACCGAGCTGCGACTACCTTCTACACTGAGTTCATGGCGGATTCCTCTCTCTTTTTTATTCTTCTTGTTTCTCGCATCATGTGCGAGTAGTACCTTTTCTTGCTGTCCCAAACCCTAGGAAGGAGCCTATTCCGACACCCATCACACAGTCGGTCGTCTCGCTGCGGCCCCAGAGGAAGACACCGCTATACGGGATCCCTCACGACACATGCTTCAGATGTATGGGGAGAGGCCATTGGCAGGCGCAGTGTAGAGGAAGCAAGGTTTGCTATAAGTGTCGTAGACCGGGTCATGTGGCTGCTAGATGGATGCAGTATACGCCGAGACCGAGGCCACCAGACGTACACTCAAGGACGACGTTTCCACCATTGTCGTCGGGCATCCCGGCCAGGGGCGGTCCGCAACACATCCCTAAGCGCATCGCTATTGATGTCGGGCCTGACGACGAGATGCGCAGAGCGAAGATGACGGAGCTAGAGAGGGCGGTGGAGATATCTTGGCCCTATGGTGTTCAATGGAAGGAGCTTTGCCCGTTCTTGCGGCAGTGCTGGCCCAATGCTGCGGACCAATACAGATTTGCAGAACGTAAGGCTGTTGCTTTATTCTCATGCGATAAGGAGGCGAAGGAAGTAAAGGAGAAGGGCGTACCAGATATGCGCGGGAAAAAAATTGATTTGCAACACATGAGTAATGGAGAACATCACCAACGGAAGGAGGCTTTCTGGTTTTGGGTAGCAGATATCCCTATTACCTGCAGAGATGATGACACGATGGAGAAGATTATATCACCTTTCGTAAAGCTGAGGTTCATTTCAGACTGGAAGAAGGAAAAAGATGACTTATATGGCCTGATTATCTTGGTAGAGGCATTCAGTGAAGATGTCCCTCAATTTGTATCTCTTACTTACGGGCAGCGTCGGACGTCTGTGTAGTTCTTCATGTTGGCAAGAGGGCCGGTGGGGTCAAATAGCACGCAGCTTACTGAGTTTGGGAGAGAGTCAGGGATACCTAGGGATGCCTTAACTATGCAAGGGAAGACGATTGTATCTAATGCCATGGTGGTTGTGTCAGACAAAACCTTGGATTCTAGAGAGATCCCTTAGGAGCAGAGCCCATCCCCGGTCAGGCAGCACCATAGATCACCAAGATGAGTGGTCATGGATAGAGAGGGCAACAACAGATTTTTGTCGAACAGACGATTGGAGGATTTCATTTTCCTTGAGAGTAACTATGCTGATCATAGGAGGACATCTGGAAGGAGTCATAGCAGACATAGAAGAGATGGTGATGATAGCCAATACCACAGACGTTATCATTCTAGGAGGAGACACTCAGACTACGACGAAGATTTTTTTGATGGATACTGGTCGGAGTTGGAAGGGGGATATAGCCCCTGATCGTTTTCATCTTTGGTGGTGACGGCGGCACAAAGTTAATATGGACTAATATGGACTTTACTTCTTTTTTTTGGAACATCAGAGGGGCATCTAATAATCCTACGAGGAGAGTTCTGAGCAGAATTTGTGGTAGATACAAACCAGGTGTGGTTTGTTTGTTTGAGCTGTTTCTCCATGCTGAACAGGCTGCGGAACTCATGGACATTGTGAGGCTTGATTGGACGGTGGATAATCAAGAGGAGGAAGGAAAGATTTGGTTCTACGCAGACAAAGATACAAATCCTTCTGTTTTCAAGAGACATAGGCAACACATCACGGTGAGGTTGGAGGCCAGCGATGGGGTAAAGTTCTTTGTTACAGCTATATATGCCAGTTGTGATAACCTTGAGAGGAGGTCTTTGTGGAAAGAGATAATGACAATGGCGGAACATATAGGTGACGAGCCATGGATGATTGCAGGTGACTTCAATTTGGTACGTAATATAAGGGAGAGACGAGGCGGGAACACTCCAGGATATCAGGACATGCTGGATTTCAACACCTTGATTGCGAATGTTGCTTTGGATGAAATTCCGTTTGAAGGCAGTCAATTCACTTGGGTGAACAAGCAGATTCTTACACCTACTATGTGGCAGAGAATAGATAGGGTGTTAGTGAATGAGGCATGGATGGTGGCAAGGCCCGCAACCAGATCGATACACTTAACCAGAGATAGAGTTTCTGATCACAGTCCAATAGTGACAATTCCAGGCGATCAAGCATTAGAGCGAAAGACGGCACATTTTGTTTTCTTGAAGGCGTGGCTTGAGCACGAAGACTGTTTAAAGGTGATTGAACAGGCTTGGAGTGAACAGGTGACTGGACACCCATCCTTCATGTTTTGTCACAAGCTTAAAAGAGTTAGATTAGCTTTGCAAAGATGGATCAAAGAGTCCTATGGAGAAATCAAACAGTGCATCAAAGACTTGGATGATGTGGTGTTTACTACACAGGTGGTGTTCGATGGGAACCCAACTATGGCGAATGAAGCTAACCTGAGGACGGTTGAGAAAGAACTGCAACAATTGCTGGATGAAGAAGAGGCGATGTGGAAAGAGAAAGCGAGGATAAGCTGGCTTCAAGACGGGGAGCGTAATACGAAATTTTATCATGCTACCGTCAAAGCATGAAGGAAGCGCAGGAGGCTTAACAGCGTGGTCTTGCAGGATGCCACGTGTATATCGGTTCCAAAGATGATGGCGGAGGTGGCGGCAGACCTCTATAAACATTTCTTCAATGAAGTGGTGGAAACAAATGTACCTGACTTGGAGGATTTCTTGCAAAATATCCCAGAGTTGGTATCTATGGATGAAAATTTTTCCCTTCTCGCTATCCCCCGTGAAGAGGAGGTTGTGAAGACCCTACTAAAGATGGACTCCTCAGTAGCTCCAGGTCCGGATGGGTTCACGGGGATGTTCTTCCGGGCTGCTTGGTCCATCATTGGCGTGGATTTTATGAAGATGACGGAGGCTTTCTTTAGAGGACAGCCTTGCTTTAGGGGCCTTTTTTGCTGCTGAATTCTACTTATTCCAAAGGTGGATTGCCCAAAGAAACTACCAGAGGACTTCAGACCAATATCTATTGAAAACGTTGCCCTCCGTATTCTTGCACATATTCTTAGTGATAGGATGGCTCCCATGATGCTGAGATTGATTTCTAAGGTACAAGGTACTTTTGTTAAAGGATCCGACATCACTCATCATGGCAGGCTTGCGAAGGAGCTGATGCACGACATCAATAGAGGCCAAGGGACACCCAATGTGATTCTGAAGTATGATATGTCGAAAGCTTACGATAGGACTGATTGGAATGTTCTGTGGAGAGTGATGCAGCAATTTGGGTTTAGTACGGATATGGTGAAGTTGTTCTTAAGATTCTTTTCTAATACATGGGCTACCGTCACGGTTGGGGACGAAACTGTAGGATTTTTTCCGATGAGTAGAGGACTAAAGAAAGGTTGTGCTCTATCCCCTTTCTTGTTCATTCTTTTCGAGGAGGTTCTATGTAGAAAACTTCTGAAGATAGAAGAGGAGGGACACATTTCGAGATTCAAGATAAGGGAGGAGGCGATTACGCAAAGCATTCTATTATATGTGGATGACATTGCTTTATTCTTCAATGCTGATCAGAGATCGATGGAGAAGGTTAGGGATACCTTTGAGGCGTATGAAAGGGCCACAGGGCAACGAATCAATAAAGCTAAATCCATATGTGTAGTAGGTGGGAAAGATTTGGAGATGATAAATAGAATGGTCGTTTGTATGGATATGGGGGCAGCGAAGGAATCTATCACTTACCTGGGTATCCCTATAACAAAAGGAAGGATGAGACTCAACGACTTCGAGTTCTTGATGAAGAAGATTGTTAATAAATTCACAACTTGGAGATCCAAACTCCTATCCTTCGCGGGAAGAAGACTACTAATCGCTCATGTTCTATCATCCATTCCTGTATATACGGCGACTGTGATTGGCGTTCCGGTGGGGATTGCAGACCGCATTGAGAGGAAGCTTTCTCATTTCTTGTGGGCGGGCAGAGATGAACAACACAGAAAAGCATGGTTCAGTTGGCACAGAGTTGCAAGACCTTTATCTCTAGGTGGGCTTGGGATTCCATCGCTCCGTCTGATAAATGATGCTTTCGTTGGGAAGGCTTGTTGGGAGGTGTTGACGTCGAATTCAATATGGGCCAGATTCTGTAGGTGGAAGTATGCCAATGTGGTAGCAGGTCGTGATAATGTCTATCCCGGTTCCTTGAAGCTGGGACCTTCTCCTTCTCTGTACTGGAAACATATATGGGATATGATGCCGCAGGTGTTCCCTATGTGTAGATGGGTGGTAGGGAGAGGTGAAATTCCTTTCTGGGACTCGAGGTGGTGTGAGCAGCGTTTGACAAATCATGCTAGATTCGCTAGTGATAGAAGACACCCTTTTCTTATTAAAGACATCTGGATTGAAGGCTAGGGATTTACTGAGGATGATAGTTGACGATGATGGGTTGGATATCATCCGTGAATCTAACACATGGATCGCTGATGTGGAAGATAGAATGATATGGAGTCCGGGGTTGAGAGGTATATTCTCTATGAGATCGTTCAAAAAGCTACTGATGGTAGACGGGAGGGAAGGTCATGTTGGGCTAGAGTGGATTTGGAAGAGTAGTTTCCCTAAGGCGGCGGCTTTCATTTGGAAGTCTGTTAGAGGGGCCATGTCAACAGATGTTAATATTAAAGCTAGATGCTGCATTCCCTTTGCATCTCGATGCAACTGCTGCGAGGAGCCGCACGAGGAGAGCATTGGACACCTGATTTTCCATGGACAAATGGCGGGTTTCTTTTGGGGTAAATTTGCCGACCTGACAGACATGCATCCACCTACTGACGTAAGATCCCTAATAGATACCTGTGTTTTGGGGAAGGGGAAGAAACTAATAGAGTGGCTAGCTAGAAACCTGGCGGTTCTGATCCCATATAGCATATGGCGGTTGAGATGCCAAGTTAGATTCGAGGAGAAACATAGACCATTCTCTCATTAGTGGAGTTGGGTTATTGCGGCGCTGAACGTTCAGCTGAAGAGGAGATCTTTTGTGTTAGATACAGATAGAAACATTTATGCTCGGATGAGGGAGGCGAGCTTGACTGAACCGTGAGTCTTGACGAGACAGATCGAGCTGGTGGGATGGCAGACTCCTGACCTGCATAATCTTAAGCTCAACCTCACGATCGAGAGAGATAGAGATAACCAAGGAGTTTCTCGAAGGTGGGCGGCGGGAGTTATAAGAAATCACAGGGCTAATATCTGCCTTGTATTCAGAGCTTGGCTCAGGAGTACGGATTACATACTTGCATATATGCAAGCGTGTGCTATCGGGTTGAAGATAGAGAGAGACCATGCATTGGTCATTTCGTGTGTTCAGATTGATGAGGCGTACATGCATGACATCTTATGGAACAACGGGAAGGAACCATGGAAGACGTTACCGTTCGTTAGGGAGATGCGAGAGGAGCTTGATTCTGCTATGATATATGGGTCCTTGGTTCACAAGGTCATCAACTCGATACCTTGTGAACTAGGGAAATGGGGCAGCAGGTTGAATGAGCCATTCATTGCTTCAGATACACTGAATATACCACGTAGAATAAGAGGTATGGCGGCTTTAGAGAAACGTAGAGTCCCTTACATTGTTTTGCAGAGTGCTGTTGGTTAGGTTGTTATGATGTATCTGGTTTTTATTGATTTTTACCTGCACTGTTATAAGCAGGAGCTGTAATTTTTTGGATGATTGTGCCCACAAGAGGGGTGTGGGATGAATAAAAGCGACCCCTGGCTTAATCAAAAAAAAAACTAGCCCCGTTGCCCATGCAATCATGTTCTTTTGTTAAACTCTCCATGGCAATGTATATAAATTTCCATTTCATTGTTAATTGGTACGTTCATAGTGGATTATCTCCTTGCTTTCATCTTGTTCTTTCTTATACTGTGAAATCTTCCATATGTGGGATAGAATGGTGATTTACAAAGTTCGACTCTTTGACGAGAACTTCTGATAAGATTCCTTGAGGTCATAAGTGTATGATCTGTGAGGGGATGAGACATCTAGCCTACGGTGATGCTTCTGTGGTCTAAACATCCCTCAGGGAGGACCACAACCTTAGTTGGATGTTGTATCGTCTTTGTTTATCGTCGATGTTAGTTTGTAGATCTATCACCTGCTTGCTTATCAATTAATGTGGTTGACTCCCAAACTAGAAATAGAATGGGATTTCTTCGAGGTCGTAAGTGTATGATCTGTGAGGGGACGAGCCATCTAGCCTTCGGTGATGCTTCTGTGTACCTAACACCTGTATAGGGGGCTCACAACCTTCATTGGATTTCTGTATCTTCAGAGCCATAAGTAAGTGATCCGGTTGGTGACGAGACATCTGATGCCTAAGATGATGCTTACGCGAACCTAACACCCGTATGGGGGGTTCTACAGCAGCTCTATTTGGATCATTTTATCTTGCATGGATTGTTTGCATTGGAATGTGTTTGCATGTGTAGCGGTGGTGAAACCCGGTACCATCCCAGTGATTCCATATCATTGATCTAAACCCAACTTTAATTCAGCTTTTACTTTCTTGCAATTAATTTAAGTAACCTCAAATCAACCAATCGTTCTAAATATTAGTTTTACTTGATCTAGATTCAACTGACAAGGATTCTTAAAATGTTGTCCTTTGGGTTCGATCCTTAACTATACTGCGATAAGACTCGTCCGCTTGCGGGTGGTATTATTGCACTTTGGTTTAGGTAAAAGCTCGGGGATTTCAACCCCGAGTGAGTTTGTTAGTGCGATAAAATATCACATCAGTCATCCTTTTACTCGAGCAACACTTCAGAGTTGAGTCCTTCTCAAGGACAACCAACAAGGTACAAGGCCTCACAACCTGTTACTAAACCTCTCCAGGTCTAAGGAACTCTTCTTCCTATCTCAGCAGGTAAACACCTATACCATAGGCACATAGGTACCAGAAGTCTCATCCTCTCTCTATGGTTTGGTTCCTCTAAAGGCAACCAAGATATCATCAGCCTCCAGGGATCGAGCATGAGGCAACCCCTATCATCCACTTAGGTCGCATCATTCTCAACTCCCCATTGTTCCTCATATCTCAGAGTCTAGGCTTCCAACCTTCTTGCCTGGGTCCTGCTCTCTCTCTCTAGAGCTAACCCTACAAACAACCTTACTACCTGAGGTCCTTTCTCCATGAAGGTGGGTCAAGTTTACAAGCATACCCCTACATGGTGAAGCCTATGCTTATGTTTGCGCAAGGTTATCCATAACCGTCTATGCTCATCTCATAAGCTTTCCATCATACTCTCCTGGCCAGGGTTTTAGCCTAATGTTAGCACTAATGACGTACTGTGGGTGCATTCTATGCCCTACTCACATAAGCCCATAGGGTTTCTATAGGTCCTTCAGTAACCTCATCATTGAAGGATCTATCCTTTACTCTAACATGAACGACCCTTTCCAGGGTTGGGTTTCCAAAGGTGCTAGGTCTTCCAACCTCTCATGGCTCATATGGGCATCCAAAAGCACGTCCACCCTCACGCCTGGTCTATAATGACATCTAACTCCTCGTGCCATCTCTCTCTCTAACCTTCACTTAGGGTTAGGGTTAACATCCTTCTCAGAGGAGGTTCCAGGTCTCTACTTATAATGGAGGTCTCTACCTCCAAGACTAACTCTCTTTACTTATCCTCCTAATAAGAAGGTCTAGCCTCAGGTCTCTCCTGAGGGCATGACAACTTATGTCATACGACCTAAGCATGTATCTATTCTATATTTTGTGCTTAACCTATTACACTTATGTCCATGACATCTTATTTACATGCTTTTCATTAATTTGGAGGAGGATTTCTTAAACCTTATCAACCTTACCCATACCTCAAGAGGGTAAGGGAAAGAGAGAGAAAAACCTAATACTTAAGGTCCTTAACATAATTTGAGTTGAGAAGGGATGAACAAGATGAGAGAGTCCTAAAGGTATCTTATTTCGATTCAAATCCTAAGACATTGGCTAGGCAGTCACACGGCTCCGGGAGTCCTCGTATTCCGACTAGCAGTGCGGAGGAAAATCTTGCCAGCCCCCAGGCCTAATCGTTTTCTAGACACCTCTATCTTTTGGAAAATTCTCTAATAACTCCATTGGGTTCTACAGAGTTAGTAAAATTTATTAGTTATTATAGATTAAATGAGGAACCTATGCTCTGATACCAAATGTAACGACCCTACCTCCCAGTAACCCCCAATTAATGGAGACCAAGAGGTCAGAGTCGTTATCCCAATTTCCAGATCAAAGGTTCAACAAATAATCAATAATAATTATCAAATTCTACTAAACTAAACTAAAAGGCTGAAATAAAATTAAACTTTGCATACCTTTTTCAAAAACTTGGATATCTAATTTTATCCACATCTGGAGTCTATTCTAACTAATCCTCCTTTCTACTTTAATTCTCATTTAATTCCACATATGCCACTTTATTGGTTGTTCTTTTCACTTGGACATGGATGCTACCTTCCTTATGGTAGATCCCCATTAAACCCCTCATGATCCTACCTAACAGGTGAATCAATTTCTAGGGTTGAGTCACATGGCACTACCCGTAGGTAGCCCACTCCTTAACTCATGGTGTGCTAGAGAGTCTCATGGCACTACACGTGGGTAGCCCAATTTCTAACTCATGATAGCCTAGACCTTGCTCTAGGTTACCCTTTTTAGCATTTGCAAAGCCACAGAGGAGGATCCGGATCTAAGCCAGTTATATACATATACATTTATAGTGATAATCATAGTCACTTTATAGTTGCATGAAATAAAAGTCATCCAAGCAGTTTATTTCAAACAACTGATAAAATCTCTGTGAATCGCCATGAAACTAAGGTGGTTAATCATAAATGTAACCACATACCTATCAGGAAGATTTGAGATAGAATAATCCAATCAAGAAATCCAAATAGGCAAGTAAGCACATTATGAGATCCTGAAATATGCATACAATTTCCTATTATTGATCATGCCATCAAGATCTATTAAACCTAGTGATAGCACCAAATTTTGTGATATTTTTTGGCCCTTATTTTGTTATAAAAACTGCCCTTTTAAACTGTTTTCCTCTCCTTTTTACAGTGTTTTTGAATAAACAGGCCACGCAACGCTATTAACTCAATTTTGTCATCTTTTGCAGAGTTTTCCTCGGTTTTTAACACATTTATCGACAAAAGGCCCGTCCCGGCCCACAAACACGTTCCACCTACATCAGCCTCCTTACCAACCTTCCGGCCGACACGATCACTGCCCGATAGGGCAGCCCGATACATTGTCGTGTGACACGAGGGCGCCGCGCTAGAGGAAGCGGACGAGCGATACACCATTTACCCGATAGGGAGCCGAACCCGCCATGACTTCCAAAGCGTGTCGGGCGATACGGGTCACCCACTGGCAGGCGCCACTCGTCATGACGACCGACAGCCCGACATCCTTGTGTCGGGCGACATGCATTTCGGGCATCCCTGAGGCCTCAATAATGGAGCTGAAGGAAGGACGTGGCGTCCGGAGCACCATAACTTCCTCCAACCGCTGCCTATAAATAGCAGCTACATGATTCCGATGGGACGGGTCAGAAACTCTGGAAATCTAACTAAGGAAAGCATCTGGAGATCACGTATCGTGCCTCAGGGTGTACTGGGCGACTCTAGGTGAGCACTTCCCCATGAGAGGGAGGGAATGGTTCACTTAGGGTCGGTCCCAGGCACCGCTACAGGCCGATATCGGCCAACAATGACGCTCGATCGAAGTACCCGATACAGGAAGAAAAACTCTTGCCCGTCAAGATATCGAACCCCGATACGCATCGCCAGTCACGGCGTATTACCCGAGAGGGTGCCGCCTGACATGAGTGTATCAGGCCAGGACGCCCCGCGCGATACATACGTCCGTCATGAGCGTGTCGCCAGAGAGGGTGTGCCGCCCGACATGTGTGTATCGGGCAAGGCCCCTGCCCGGTATCGGGCTGGAAAGCATGCTGATGTATGTCGCCCTTCTAAATCAAGAAGGCGACACTTATCTTACTTATTTCAGTCATTTACTTCCTTCATTTATGCTATGTTTAACATCTGAACTCTAGCTTGCACACTTCGATCGCGTTTCGATTAGCTATCTGATGCTCTATGTTTGGTACCTTTGTTGGATGATTGCTATGTTTAACATCTGAACTCTAGCTTGCACACTTGGATCACGTTTCGATTAGATACCGAATCATGTTTTCCCATTGCAACAGCCTCGAGAGAGGTGTTTTGGCTCTAGTGTTTGGTCCGATGCTGGAGTACGAGAGTGCCCAGGATCAGAGTTGCTTTAGTAACCTTTCCACTCTAACTTAAGTCCAGCAACCTCGAGAGGGGTGTTGATGCTTGGTTAGAGGTACCCGCTTCGAGAGGAGGGGTACAGGATGTTTTCTGATGCCGCTTGTTTTACCGAAGCTTTCTCCTTTGTTCCTTACTATAGCATTAATGCTATCTCTCTATTTTCATTGCACGCAAAACCCTAAAAACTAATAAATTCTTAAAACCTTAATTTTCCTCGTAGCTCCCTTTGGAGATAGTTTTCTTTTGTTCTATCGATCTTATCATGTTGTTCCCTCGAGGAACTTTTATCATCTCCTTGCTCTTACTAGAGTGTAACGTGTCGATTCAGTGTTCCCAAAACTACAACCCTTGTCCCTGTGTTCGACCCCGTATATCTACTTCGATCCCGTAAACAAAGTTGCGGGGGCCTAGAAGGTTTCAGGTTATAAATGTAAAAGTCCGACTACTTCAAATCCTCCTCCACTTTTCGGACGCACAATTTAGGCCGGTCAACTTTTTGGCGTCGTTGTCAGGGTTAAGGAAAAACGGTACTGTTGGCAAACCCGAATCCACTAACTACACTCCAGTGCCTCAAGCTTAGAAATAAGCTTGATAGCACTCTCTTTTTCCTTTTTTATTATTATTTATCTAAATGAGTGGTTATTATTATTCAATAATAGGTTTTCTAACTTGATTCTTTTTCATGCTATTTCAGCTACTCAGAAAGAAGGCATTTTTGCTCACATGAGCATCGACATAATCAAGCATGCCTCCTCGTGTTGAACAACCTCTGTCAGAGGGTGAATGCCAAAGGAGGGCTAGACCTCACTCCCCTCCTCCTAAAGAAATGACCGCTATGACGACAATGCTTAACATGAAGATCCAGAAGAAGAGAAGTTCGAGGAAGGTCATCGCCAGGATAGACGTCGTCATCACCAAAGGCACATGAGGAACCAAAATAATCAGGAACAGCGCCAGGAAAGCAGTGACAATGATGAGTCAGATGAAGAAGAAAAGACTCTAAGGGAGTTAGCCTCCACCAAGGGTAACAACTCCCGATGTCCTGTCGTCATTCCGCGATTCAACGCCACCAACTTTGAGCACAAGTCATCTGTCATCTCTATGATTCAGAATAAAAGCTTTAGAGGGAGTTCTAAAAATGACAATCCCTATCACCACTTGGATGCTTTCAAAAACATATGCGACACCATCAAGATGCGGGGAGTCCCCCAAGAGGTAATCTATTGCAAAGGCTTCATCTTCTCTTTGGAAGATAAGGCTCTGTCATGGTATCTGGGGCTGCCCCACCAAGCTCTGAATGGATGGGGAGCATTGGCGGATGCCTTCGTAAACAAGTTCTATCCAACTGAGAAGATCATGCGGAACAGACAAAGGAGAACTTCCTTCATGCAAAAGCCAAACGAGAACCTCCACGACGCCTGGGAAAGATATCAGGAATATCAGAGGGATTGCCCTCACCACAATTACAAGAAAGGTTTCTTGGTCACCACCTTCTATAACGGTTTAACCCCTGAGGAAAGGGTTTCACTGAATGCAGCAGCAGGAAGTGACTTTCTGGGAAAGAAGCCGAGCAAGTCCGAGAGGATCATCAAAAACATGGCTGAGCTGCAAGCCGACACTGACTATGATAGATCCGACAAGGGACAAGCTAAGAAGGCTGATGAAGGACCTTCTTTTGAATCCAAGGCCCTGGAGACCATCACTTCTCAGATCCAGAGGATCGCAACAGACATGAAGCAGTTGAAAGAGGCCAGTGGGAAGGGAAATAAGCAATTCGAGAAGGTTATGAAGTGTGTTACCTATGGAGAGGGAGGACATGGGGTAGATAACTGCATCTACACCCGACCTGACGCATCGAGCGATACTGATTCTAAGGCTGAGGAGACTGAGAATGTCTCTTTTGTTAACTTCAAAAGGCCAGACCATGCCGTCTTCAGTTATGGCAACAAAGATGCAGCTGAAAACTCACATCAGCTGCATACTTCCTCCAAGCCACCTCAAGCCTTCGAGAAGAGGGGAGGACCTAGTCAACACACCAAAAACACCTCCTTCCAGTCAAACAAAGGAAACTTCCAGGGGCAAGTTAAATACCAAGGATCAGCAAAAGAACAGGGACAGGACAAGGTTTCAAGCCAAGCAGATGTGGTTGAACAATTGTTTGATTTTGTAAAAAGATAGGACACAATTAATAACCAGCTAGCACAGAGTGCGCTTTCAAATTCGGGTGTTTTGAACTCATTGCAGGTCCAGATGGCGGATATGCAGACGCATCAATGCCAACTTGATCAACAATTAGCTCAGATGGCCGAATTAATGAAGAATTCCTTGGGCAAAATACCATCCAACACCGAAACTACCAAGAAGGCAGGGTTGTGATTGAAGGAGACAAGGATCGAGTTGCGAGAGATGGATGATGCTGAAAGCTAAAAGTGAAGAACCTGAAGCGGTCGAGCTGGCGACTCAAACTCCAGCGCTCCTCGGGAGGCAGCCCAAGCTTTTTATTTCCCTAGAATAGGATGTTATTTACTTTCCTGCAAAACAAACATTATGAACATTTGGAATGTAATAAGGCCCGAGTCAGTGCATGCGCCACGTGTGCTGACTCTTTCGTTTTATGGGCCACCGCTATGTTTCATGGACTGGGATGGGTAATACTATCTGAGGCTGGGAACTTAACCTTGGGCCAATGATGTTTTACTCATCGACCGCTTTTGTTTCCCCGCTTTGTTTTTAAGTTTTTCATCTTGATTTTGTTCTGAAATCTTCGTATTGGGCAGCAGCTCAAACTGGTGCACTGAACACGCTCATATCGGGGGATGGTATTTCGGGCATCGCAAAGGCCGTGACGGATGACATTCCTGGGCGGCGTGCACCTGTATCGTGCAAGAGAAGTACTTACCCTTGTGTCGACGGATGGACTGCCCGTCTCGGGAATGACCTATCCCAACGGTCGACATATGTCCCAGAATTACCCGTTTTACCCCTGGTCGAGATCGCTATATATAGTATGAAGAGTTTACCGTGTTGGGCTACTTCCTTTATTGTTTCACCTACCCGTATCGTGTTGTGATTTCTTTCGTTTGCTCCCGTGTCGTGCAGCCTCCTTCTGCTCTCGTGCCACGTGGAAAGCTTAATAAAACAGCAAAGGTATAGCCCGACACACTTATCGTCCTGCCTTGCCCGACATGACCTCCCTATCGCATAACATATCGGGTGGATGGATTTTGCTGAACTTCCTTATATCGCCCGACACATGTGTTGCACGACACATCTTTAGCACGCGCTTGCCCGATACGCCATATCGGGCGGTAACCGTGTCACCCATCCTTGTGCCGCCTCGCTTGTTCTTGTTATCAGGTGACACATTTTTCTTTCAGAAAGTTTCATATCGAGCTCTTTGTTCCTGGCAACCGTATCGCCCGACACACCTGTGTCGGGCAACGTGTTTGATGCAAAGATTTTATCGTGCAATCTATTTTTCTCTTAAATGCCAATATAATTTTTAAAGGCTTGCCTACCTAACATTTGGTTGATAAATGTTTAAATGATATCAGATATGGTCCATCCAAAGCAAACCGCCATTCAAGTTGACAAATGTGGCAGAAGAATCAAAACTGAGGCTGCAGCTGAAGCAACAACGGTCGGGCAGAAACGCCAGAATCCCAAGGCAGCTGGGCCATCAACTACTGAAAAGAGAGCAAGGACGGAAGAAGTAACGAGTCCATTTTCTTTCCCAGAGGATGCATCCAGAAAAAGTGCAAAGCTCTCAAGAAAAGAGACCATTTTCTTTCCCAGAGGATGCATCCAGAGCAAATGCAAGCCACTGGAGAAAGACTTCCACTAATTTTCTCTTTTGGAGATGGTCCTAAACCACCACAGAAGACAGACTATGATAAGGAAATAGACCTCTCTTGGGCTACCAAATCAAGAAAAAGTATTGGAAGAGATAAGGGACTTCTCTGTCTAGTTCAATAGATGATGAAAGCTTAAAGAAGTTGAGATTGATGATCAGTCCTAAGAGACTAAGAACTTTCTGCCTCAGCAAAAGTGCATGACTGATCTCATTGAATCTGGCGATTTCTGAACCCTCAATTGCCTTTTGGTACAACTGACTGCAGCATCTTCATCCTAGTATGGATATCAAATAAAGAGTCTCCTGACCAACTCCACCACATCACCTACAAGGATAATATGTGTAGGAGCTTCTATCTGGCATAGGCACACTCACCAGCTAACCCTCACTGGGTTAACATTACCCTACCTTATCCACTTCACAACTCTGGGACAGAGTGTGGAGTAAGTTTTGGGGGGTACCATGTACCAGTGAGGGAGGTACAAAAAATTCAAAAATTTCTTCTTTCTATATCATGTGCAATGCCTAATACAAAAATCTTTTTGCTAAAAATTTTGAAAATTTTCGCTTATTTTGTATCCTTATGTACAAAGATGCTATATAGTAAAAACCTGATACGACTTCTTGCCAGTTTGTTTTCTATGTGCATAAGGAGATGCAAGTTTTGTTATGTCTTTTTTATAATGCTGCCTCAAACAACAAAAGACTAAGACTTCCCACGCCAAAAAATTCGAAAAATAATCTCGCGACAGCTAAGAGATGTGTATGCAGAAGGAAAAAGCTACCCAAACAGCAAAAATTTCTCTCGTTTTCCCTTACCCAACAAAATCCCAAAAAGAGAGAATAGCCTTATGAGAGTGAATAAAAGCATGAGAGTTGTGCCCAATAAAAAGAAAGAGAAAAGAAAAAAAAAGGAAATATATACACACTTGTTTTCCAAAAGTACCCATCTTTAGGCATGGTAGATTCGGGGCAGTGGTACGCAGGATGTGAAATCACTGCTCTAAAGCCAACTGGCTTGGACTGTCGGGACCACTCGCCCACTAACGGACCCTTACCTGGATGGACTGATGGGAAACAAGAAGAAAAACCCAAAAAGCCTTAAGCCTAACCAAACACACAACTTCCTGCCCCAAAAAAGTTGTTTGGTGTGAAAGCTAACTTTGAAATCGTGCACCCTAGTCTCGCTGAAGCTGTAGAGAAAATTTTGCTTAAATAAGACAGGAGGAATAAAGTCTGTTGTTCATAGTCGGGAAGTATTCACTTTAAAGACATTTCAATGCTCGCTTAAACCTGTAGTTTGAAAACTATACCAGTCAAGAAGAAGCATCACAAAATAAAGTATAAAGATTGATTGAGGACAATCAAAATGCTAAGTTTGGGGGAGTTAATAACACCAAATTTTGTGATGTTTTTTGGCCCTTATTTTGTTATCAAAACTTCCCTTTTAAACTGTTTTCCTCTCCTTTTTACAGTGTTTTTGAATAAACAGGCCACACAACGCTATTAACTCAATTTTGTCATCTTTTGCAGAGTTTTCCTCGATTTTTAACACATTTATCAGCAAAAAGGCCCATCCCGACCCACGAACACGTTCCACCTGCATCAGCCTCCTTACCAACCTACCGGCCGACATGATCACTACCTGATACATTGCCATGCGACACTAGGGTGCCGCGCTAGAGGAAGCGTACGAGCGATACACCATTTACCTGACAGGGAGTCGAACCCACCACGACTGCCAAAGTGTGTCGGGCGATACGGGTCACCCACCGGCAGGCACCACTCGTCACGACGACCGACAGCCCGACATCCTTGTGTCGGGCGACATGCATATCGGGCATCCCTGAGGCCGCAATAATGGAGCTGAAGGAAGGATGTGGCGTCCGGAGCATGATAACTTCCTCCAACCGCTGCCTATAAATAGAAGCTATAGGACTCTGATGGGACGGGTCAGAAACTCTGGAAAGCTAACTAAGGAAAGCATCTGGAGCTCACATATCATGCCTCAGGGTGTACCGGGCGACTCTAGGTGAGCACTTCCCCATCCCGAGAGGGAGGGAATGGTTCACTTAGGGTCGGTCCCGGGCACCGCTGCAGGCCGATATCGGCCAACAATGACGCCCGATAGAAGTACCCGATACAGGAAGCAACACTCTTGCCCATCACGATATCGAACCCTGATACGCATCGCCAGTCACGGCGTATCGCCCGAGAGGGTGCCGCCCGACAGGAGCGTATCAGGCCAGGATGCCCCACGCGATACATCCGTCCATCGTGAGTGTGTCGCCCGAGAGGGTGTGCCGCCCGACACGTGTGTATCGGGCAAGGCCCCTGCCTAGTATCGGGTTGGAAAGCTTGCTGCTATCTGTCACCCTTCTTAATCAAGAAGGCGACACTTATCTTACTTATTTCAGTCATTTACTTCCTTCATTTATGCAATGTAATCAGACCCTTATTTGTTAATGGAATTAGAAGAGTTTAACTATCTGCCGCTCTATGTTTGGTACCTTTGTTGGATGGTTGCTATGTTTAACATCTGAACTCTAGCTTGCACGCTTGGATCACGTTTCGATTAGCTACCGAATCGTGTTTTCCCGTTGCAACAGCCTAGAGAGAGGTGTTGTGGCTCTAGTGTTTTGTCCGATGCTGGAGTATGAGAGTGCCCAGGATCGGAGTTGCTTTAGTAACCTTTCCACTCTAACTTAAGTCCAGCAACCTCGAGAGGGGTGTTGATGCTTGGTTAGAGGTACCCACTTTGAGAGGAGGGGTACCGGATGTTTTCTGATGCTGCTTGTTTTACCGAAGCTTTCTCCTTCGTTGCTTACTATAGCATTAATGTTACCTCTCTATTTTCGTTGCACGCAAAACCCTAAAAACTGATAAATGCTTAAAACCTTAATTTTCCTCGTAGATCCCTTTGGAGATAGTTTTCTTTTGTTCTATCGATCTTATCCAATTGTTCGCTCGAGGAACTTTTATCATCTCCTTGCTCTTACCGGAGTGTAACGTGTCGATTCAGCGTTCCCAGCACTACCACCCTTGTCCCTGTGTTCGACTCCGTATATCTACTTCGACCCCATAAACAAAGTTGCGGGGGCCTAGAAGGTTTTGGGTTATAAATGTAAAAGTCCGACTACTTCAAATTCGCCTCCACTTTTCGGACGCGCGATTTAGGCCGGTCACCTAGCTCGCTTCCTAGGGTTTCTAGTCCACTTTTAGGGTTTGCATTGCAATTAGGGTTTCCCTTCATCTTTTACTATTTTAAACCCTAATTTTATACAATTACTCACAAACCCTAATTATGTCATCTATTCTTCATGAAAGATATTAAGGCTACCTTTTAACAGCACATAACCTTAATTTTGGATTAAAGGTACAATTAACTATCAATTAAGCCCATTAAGCCTCTTTTACATTAAAGCTAACATTTTTATCCTTTTAATCCATGACAAGATCATTATGCTCATTTATCATCAATTCATAGTTCATTATGGTCTAATTCACATATGAACTTTATTTGTCATTAATTCTACCTTTAACCATTAGAAAACCCTAATTACTACATTAAGGGTATTTATCCACAATTAGGAACTTTTATACTAAAAATATCTTACAATTATCATATCCCAACTTTAATTATGAAATTGAACAATTAAAGCCATTAAGAGTCACATTTACTAATATTAGGGTTTCAAGGCCCATTAAAGCATATTTATGCACATGAACTTCTAAATTAAACCAATTACGTGCAAAGTTCATCCTTTTTTATCTTATTGTATCTTTTCATTATTAATAGGCTAATATCAACTTTAATCATCCATTAAACTCTACTAATTACATTAATCATCTCAAAATAGGATTTCTTAATCATTAAAGCATTAAAGTTGATAACTTCCATTACTTTTCTAATTGTAAGAGGAATTATCCTACAAAACCATTTTTAATGAATTCCTCTCATTTTTTTGAGAAAAATACATATATTATATGTATCAATCTGAGCTACCATTATTTAGTTATGAATTTTGCAAGGATTACCTTTTTGGACCAATCAGAGGATGTCACGTCGCCTCTATTCATGCAACATTGTTGGTTTGAAAAACATAACAGAATGTCGATTTTTCCCTCGATAAGTCAAGCATTTCTTCATCCCGCGGAGGGGCAAAAACATCCAACGCACCAACCTTCATCTTCTTCCTCCCGATGCTGCTTCTGTCGTCGATCGCAGCCCTAGGCGTGGCTCCCCCTTCCTCTTCTGACCCCGACGGCCACCAGGGAGAGTTCCATTGTCTTCAACGTACCTTCGCTCACTCAGGGGCGTCATGATCTTTTGGCCAAGGTGGCCATCTTGCGCTAGTTGGGTCTGCAACTGTCGGTCGGCGTTGCAGTCGTGCGGCTGCAGTTGCGCCTAAGTTAGGGCATGTCCTCGATGGCGGAGTTGTTCCCTAGTTTCGTGGAGCATCAGGCTCCCCTTGCAACTCCATCTTCCTGCCTTGTGGCTTCATGTTCACGATGTTCCTCTTAGCTAGGGTTTTTGGGTGGGTGCATGGTTGTAGATGAGTGGGAGACAAGGCAACTCAAGGCTATTGGGCTCGTCCCTTTTATAGGGATAGATAGAAACCCCTAGAATGCTTGCCCACGAAGCAAAACAAGTATTTTCCTAACAGGAGAACAATTTTCTCTCTTTTTAGTAATTCCTTGTTTATCCATGATCCTCAATTATGAAGGAATCTATTTTCATGAAGTAAAATCCGAAAATTACCTCTCTTATGTTCCTTATGCTCGACTTTTAATTCATTGGCCATGAAAATTACGTTTTCCTTTAGTAGAAAATACCTCATTTTTATCAATGCCACAAAATCCATTAATTATGCATCACATTATCCTCTTATTTTGAATTATTGGTATTTTCTCTTTCTTTTCCTCCATTGGGGCTCCATGGACCCCAAGAAACTCTAATATTTCGAAATTCCTTTTTAAGGATACTTATTATCCTTCTAGATGCATCTATATTCCTTATTTCTCATTATCTTGTTTATTTCTTATTAAAATATCTCTTTTTGAGGATTTCTCTTTATCTTTCTTTTTATTTTCCTCATTGGCATTTCTTTTAACCTTAGAAACCTCATTGATACGAAATTCCACCAAAAATAACTCAATTATACCTCTTTCCACTTATTTCCCACAATTTATCATTGTTTTCAATTTCTTTCTTAATAAGGAAATATTTAATTGGTCTTTTCTTTTCTTGTTGCATTATTTTTTTTGAAACTTTGGACTCCTTGGGACCCAAGGAACCCAAGAGGCACTAAATCCACCTTTGGATTATATTCCTTTGCCTTCTAGAGTTTTCTACATTTTTCTTTTCTCCATTTCTTAATAATAATGGAGTTCCTTTTGTCTTTTCCTTGTTATTGGGCCCAATAGCCAATAAAGCTCACCAAAACAATCATCAAGGCTATTGTAAACGAAATCCCTTTATTCAAAACAAATTATATCATTATTTGTTCAAATATATTTAATATGAGAAATTACATTTCTCACCAAATGAACCCAAAAATTGGGGTTGTAACAAATGAGCTGCGTTTTTAAGGTGTTTTCACACCTTAGGGTGAGTGGGAAATTCCTTTAAACAGTATATTGCACAAAAATTTGTTAAATCATCCAAAATATTCAATTTCATAGCATGGAACAAAAAACCCTAAATTGTCTGTTTGATCTAATTTGTTGCAAAATGATATGAAATGGATTCTTCCTCTATTTGGATGAATTTCAGATGATAAAATCACATTATAAATGTATACAATATGTCCTAATAAGAATTCTCTAACTATTTAACAGAGATTATAAGAGTAAATTGAAATATAGGGAATTTGTCTATGACTGGAATTGTTGTATAATTAAATAGAGAAATTTTTTATCTGGATCCCCTTGGTTATGAATGCTTGTTTATCTGAATTCATAGTACATATATGTCAGATACTATCTTGGATTACATTTAAGGTGAATAGTGTTTGTTTGATATCTCAGTAAAGAGGGTGAAACCCTAGATGCGAGAAAAGTTGGATATTTATGAATAGATATCGTGGAATCCATTTGAAGGGATTTTCTTAACATGATAGACTTTATTTATTGAATTTTATACTTTATGCATGATATCTTAGTGAATGGCATGGAAACCTAAATTTTTCTCATTTCTAAGGTTTCATACATATATTGATTGTATATGATTTAAGCAGTCTTTATTCAGTAAATGTTAATGTCGTATGAAATCCTTATGAGAGACATGTGATAAGTGAATGAGGTAAATGAAACCCTAAAAATAGGGTGTTCAATGAATCAAGTATTGTGATATCAATGTTCTCAGTATGAGATGTGGTGATGCTTAACAGTTCAATTGCATGATTCTAGTGTATAAAGTGTCAAGTTGACATGTATTCTATTTATTTAAGAATTTTAGTCTGTCAGTATGCATAATATGATGATTACTCAGAATATTACAGTGTTTTGAATATACTACTCTGCCAAGTTTAGAATGATATATATGTTGAATGAGAATATTTGTATTAGTAGACATGATATATGTTTGAATGCATGAGAAATGTTGTATGTGCATGAATAAGGAGAAACCCTAAGAAAAGGGTAAACAATATGTTAAGCATTCAGTTTAGTAGTCTGAGTAGTCAGTAAGATACATAGTTACACTAGTAAAAATTGGGCCATTATTCACGAGTGAGTCCTGTCACAAACCCCTCTCTACAGGCCCTCACAAATAGGGACGGTTGTGAGTCTGGCCCTCACAAATGGTCTATGAAGAGAACTCACGTGACAAATACCAGTGGCCCTCACGAATACAATTGTCACGGACCAACTGACCCTCAAGAATGTTATATTGAGGGACTATTTAGCCTTCATAAATACATTTTGAGGGACTATTTAGCCTTCATAATAACATTATTGAGGGCATGTTTAGTTCTCATAAATACATTTTTGAGGGACTTGATGGTCCTGGAGAATATATTTTTGAAGGGATAATGCCTTCATTAATATTATTTTTGAGGGGCTATGTGGTCGTCATCAATGCAATTTTGATGGTCAATCTGGACATTCATCAATATATTTATGATGGACTAAAGTAAATGATTTGGTTATTGATTATTGAATGATTACTAAATGTTAATTAATTGTTACTATAGTGAATATCAAATTTTAAATGAAAACTTTGTATACATAACCTCAAGCAATATTTTTATACTAATTCACATGACATCATAAGAAGATTCAACACCAAAATGACACATAAAAATGTTAAATCACCTCAAATGAATTTTTGTTATTGAAGCAAAATATTATCCATACATTGCGTGCTCAACGTTGATATAAATAAAGAATACATATGGTTCTAAAATTTGAGATTGATGACAATCAACATATCATGCTAGAAACTCTTAAGATCTATAATGTCTCCATATTCCTTCAAATGGTGTAGTGCTCTTCATCAATGCCAGGCCTCATACGGTTAGGTACTTGAATATTCTTCTCCTAAAAATGACAAATAATTATATTAATAGAATTTAAAGTTTATACATAAATCATAGTACAACAAACAACTTACCCTTATATTTCGGTTTTGGTCTACTCCAAGGTGCATTGTCCGTCGAAATCCATCATTAAAAGTAATTCTACCCTATCAATATAAATAAAAAAAGGAATCAGAGTGAGTGCAAAGTAGAGATAAATGTAAGTGAATCAACATAGCAGCAACATGCACCTGTAAACTAAAATTATGATTGAACTTAGTAAATAGTACATAATTAAAAAAACTCACATGATACAAAAGGATTATTACTGAACTTGTCTTCTTGATCATCTTCTGTTAATTAGTGGAGCTAAAGACATAATGGTTTGTTGGTTACCATCAGCAAGCTGAGAGATTCTAGTCTAGTCCTAAGATAACTATATTCGCTTAGGCCCTGTTTGGTTGGATGACAAATAAGTTCATGACAAACGAACTCATGGAATTAGATCAGGTTTTTTATTTGGTTGGGTGCAAGGAATAGCAACTCCCTGTTTTGCAACGCCGCGACACCTATCATTTTGGCTTCAATTCATGCCTTCTGTACCGCGCCAAAAAAGTGTGGGGTCCGGTGTAGTTCAGATATTACATTGTTTCTGCCATACTTCACCGGCATTTAACAGCAGCCAACCAAATAAAAAAGCAAAATTGTTGTTTTCTTTCGACACCCAACCAAATAAATTACCGATCATTTGAAACCAATACATCCCATCTCCTACCTTTTGAGTTCACTCATTTCGCTATAACAACATCCAACCAAATAGGGCCTTACCATCAGAAGTGATGCAACATAGTTAACACGAAGATCAAGCAGACCCATAACTAGTAGTGTGTTTTGAAACAGTAGGATCACTTGGATATGCAATTAAGAACACCTAGTTCAGAAGACCCCAAAATCAGAGAAACATCGATCCCTTTTGTTCAGGCAGCGCGGCGAGGAGTGAAGGTGACCGCTAACGCATCGTCGAAATGGTTTTCGTTAAATCTCAAAAGTCGAGGGCCTACTTCAAGAGGTTCTAAGTAAAGTTTAAGAGACGGAGATAGGGGAAGACTGATTACATGGCGAGGATCAACCTTATCAACCAGGACAAAAACAAGTACAACATGCCGAAGTATCGATTTGTAGTACAATTCAGCAACAAGAACATCATAGCACAGATCTTTTCGGCAACCATTGCTGGTGATAACCTTACTGCACTGGACTTCTCCTGGGCTGGAGGGTGCTGAAACAGCTGGAGATGGACAACAACTATGAGGGCAATGTTGAGGCCACCGGAGAATATTTTTCTGTTGAACCTTCAGAAACCAGGAGGCCATTCCGTGCACTTCTTGATGTTGGTATGCTCAGAACAACCAAAGGAAACTGAGTCTTTGGTTCTCTGAAGGGTGCACTTGATGGCGGTCTTGATATCCCACACAGTGAGAAAAGGTTCACTGGTTTCAGCAAGGATGACAAACTGCTCGATGCTGAGGTTCACAGGAAGTATATTTATGGCGGACACGTTGCCTCTTACATGAGGACGCTGGAGGAGGATGAACTTGAGAAGTACCAGGCTCACTTCAGCGAGTACCTCAAGAGGGGCATCGATGTTGATGGCATTGAAGCATTGTACAAGAAGGTACATGCTGCAATCCAGTCTGATCTGTCCAAAATTAAGTCTACAAAACCGGAGCCTAAGGAACACAAGAGATACAACCTAAAGAAGTTGATATCCTACTCCTATTCATACACATAAGAATATTAACATGTACACTTTTAATAAAGGCTACAGTTGAAATTTGGTGCCCTACTCCTAATAATAATCGACAAAGTCATCCTCAAATGCAGAGCACACAAAGCACATCATCATTGGTGTCTTTCACACCAAGAACTCAACGTTTAAATGAGGTATTCCATATTATATTTCCTCTCTTGTGTTCAATATTAGTTTTATATTCTAGTTCTAGCTTTTGATTCAGGTGCTTGATTAACACTTAGTTACTCTGGGCCATTGCTAATGAGTTGAGAATTGACCTGTAAAAACTTAATTTTTCCATCATGACTAGATGGTGTGGACATGTGTAAGTATCAAACAAGTCCTTGTTTCATGTCTCAAGATTGGACATGGGATCTTATTATTGGATATTTTGTATCAGAAGTCATTATGAGGATGTCATTACACTATCCATTTACTGCTGCGAGTTGTGTAGAAAATTGTAGCTGTAACATGTAGCAGACAGCCACCTGATCATCTCAGTTTGGCACATGCATTGGTTTTAGTACCTACATGTATAGAGGTCTTCATACATAGTACTTGCACAAAAATCACCTCAGAGCTTCATCTATACCTGGAGGAACGAATTTTGAGAAGGAAATAGGAGATTTAGGTATTTTTTGCGTGTGGAGATTGAGCTTATAGAGCTAGAACATGGATTTGTAGTCTGTTGTGAATAGATTTCCCTATAAGATAAGCTACTTGTGTAAAAATCTAAGCTAATATGAAAAGGTCTCTATGCCCTTGGGCCATATTTGGTATCAAGGGTAAAAATACCCACAGGAAACCAGGAGGCCATTGCAATGTGATTAACAATGTATGAATGCTAGAGAAAGATAAAGATGATGTACACCTCCATGAGCATGTGGTGTATCTAAGTGATGTGTAGATGTGAGCATGTTAATTGTGAAAACCAACCATAATTGCATTGTAGTCATTGCATATGTCATCGAAATGCAACATTGATGGATGACTCATATGCAAAGAAGTATGATGTACCAATTGATTCCATCATCGACATTAACCTGCATACTGTTTGGCTTTTGAATACCTCCTAAGAAAGGAGAGGAGGTGAAAACTAAAAAGCTTACATGCTCTCTCTGTCTACTTCCTGCAAATGCTGCTAATGTGAACAAACATGAGACATGATAAAAATATATATGGAAATGCTTTGAAGGAACATCAAGGATAAGACTTTGACTTTTTGTATTGCAAATCCAACACTAGCCTATTGTATGCTGATTTCAAATGATTTCAATGAGAATTGATTTGTCCTAAACCAAAAAGATAAAATGGTGTTGACCTTCTCTTTCTATTCTGGAACCACACCTCGACCTTGTCATTTTGTCTCAGTTTGAGTCTTGAATCCTTCCTCTCCATTTTGTCACTTCCACTTCCAGAACTTCTCCTAACCTCCAACAAATTATTCCTTGGGGTCTAATCCACTATAGGCCTTACCACTTGGGCTTATTTCTAAGTGTGAATGACCTGTTTCACCATCACAAAATAAATAATCTATAGCTGTTATGAGGTACCTGTGGCTGAAAGATTAGTGGATGTCCATTGCTAGCACTTTGCATGGGAGCCATGAATCCAAAAGAACTACTTTCAACCCCTTGTGTGGAAAGTCTGTTTACTCCATTCTCCCTTGAATTTCCTTGTATGGAAAGCATGCCTACTCCAGTCTCCCTTGAATTGCTTTGTCTAGAAAGTCTGCCTCAGCCATCCCCGCTTGAATTATTTTTCCTGGGAAACATGCCTACATCTGCACCACCACTTGTATTGTCTTGAATGTGAAAAGAACCCACACCTGGCCTATTTGTGCCACTTTGCATGTGTAAGACACTTGCAGTAGTCTGATTGGGGTATTCAACTGCACAATTAGCATTAATACCGACATCCTATAACAAATAGATCAACAATGTCAAAAAAAATTATATATTACATTGACATAGACAACTGAATCTAAGTTACCTGTGATTGATTATACCAAGTCATTATTTGGGAGACAGAGTTTTTTCAATCCATGTACTGTTTCTTCAAGTTCCTTAAGTTTATCCTGAAATAGAAAACAAATTACAAACATCAATCTAATAGACTAGTTGTAACTAATAGTTCAAGTTTAGTTTTAATCCAACATACATCCTTTGCATTGCTTTCTTCAAGAAGCATTTCATATCTTATACGAGCAGCTTTTCCCCTATGTCCTGTCTCTTTGTGCCCAATTCCAACACCTCGGATCCTAGCCTTTTTGGAAGGATTTAAAACTTGCAAATAAGCTTCACGTGTTAGATTATCAACACTTCTTGGATCATAACAAGACTTAATGAACAAAGTGATGGCTTCTCTCTAGCGAGAGCTCTGGCTTCTCTCTAGGATTCCGCTTCCCCTCTCTACTTCGTTTCTCCCCCTAGGGGGAGAACCTCCACCCCTCGCGCTTCCCTCTTCCACCTTGCTATCCTCATAGTAGTAAGGCCTCTCAGAGGCCTGCTCTTCTCTACGGCACCGGCTCGTGGCTGCCTTTGCTTTTCCGCCTAGGCTAGCTTGCGTCTTCCATGGAGATTGGGGGCGCCCCGCCCCCTCCGCCTCTACCCAACCTGCTGGATCCAATAGCGCCGAGAAGACTGATGACTGGTTCTCCGCTGACGCTGATGTCACTATTGGTCGGGATTGGGTGAGGTATATAGTTGGCCCTCCTCCGAAGCTCCGCGGCTCTGTGGCGGCGGACCCTAAGACCCCGTTTCTGAAGGCGGGGGACAAGAGGGTGTGGACTCGCTTCAACGATCTGATGATGGACGAGATGGATGATTATCACAGATACTCAGCTATCGTGCAAATCCTGGGCAAGAAGTGCCACCCCTGCAACTCAAGGGATGGATGATTAGGCATTGGCGACCAAAGGGTGAGCTTGAGTTATTCTCACTCAATGGTGGCATGTTCCTCACTAGGTTCACCAATGACGCTGACCGCAATGCCGCTATGTTGAAGGGCCCTTGGTTTTTCGATGATCAGCTTGTGCTGCTCCGGAAATGGACTCCATAGGCTGATACCCGGAGAGCTGCCTTCACCACCGCGCCAGTTTGGGTTTCTCTCCCGGATGTGGGAAAGCATTGGTCTGCTCGGGCCATTGCTGTCATAGCACACGCCGTGGGGGTCCCCCGAGCAATTGATAGAAGATATGATGGGTCGGTGCTAGGCTGCACAAGATTCTATGTCGACATCTCAGCAGATAAGGAGCCGCCCCCAGAAGTCATGGTGGAATTTCCTAACGGCGATGAATGGGAAGTGAAGATTAAGTATGAAGCCATGCCGGATCGCTGCAGCTCCTGCAAGGTTTTCGGGCATAGCACAGGTGGATGTCCTGGCGAGAGAAGTAAGGTTAGCTGTAGCACTCCTCCTATCATACCTGACCGGCCCCGGGGTAGGCCTAGCCATGCTGGTAAGTCTAGACCTCCTCTGGGGTCCAGGAAAGGTAAAGAGAAGGTGGGAGGGCAGGATATGGAAGTGTTGACAGGGGAGGTGTCTACTGCTGTTGAAAAGGATGCTTCCGAAGTGGTGATAGTGGAGGAACCTTCTACTAAGGCTATTGCAGACACGGCTGGGGCTAAGGCTGATGTTGTGATGGATTCTGCAACTGAGGTGGCTTCTGCCTTCATCGCTGAAGCTGCTGAAGAAGGGGAAATACTGGCTGCTGGCGGTCTGGGGGCCAGTGAGCCTAGCAAAGTAACTGAAGATAAGGGAGATGCTAATCAATTCTCGTTGCTGGACCAGTTGAATAAGGTTGATAGTGGGACAAATGAGAAAGGGCACAGTAGGAGTCCAAGGCAGACCAGGAACAAAGCAAAGAAGGTAAAGAAAAACACCTACCCTGATACAGGGGGTGGGGCTCATCAAGAATCTTAATGTCCATCCTCGCTTGGAATGTGCGAGCTGCCTCGTTGGCTGGGAGCCAAAGGGAACTGAGGAGAGCTATTAATGAGATTGATGTCTCTCTTGTGGTGTGTCTGGAAACCAGGATCAGAAGATGTGTTAGTGATAGAGTGGGGACTCTTTTTCCTGAAGGATGGGGGTCCTTTTCAAATCTGAACCAAAGAGAAGGAGGGCGTATAGTAGTAGGGTGGAAGAGAGACGTATGGAATATTGAGGAGATTAACTCCTCTGATCAGGTTGTCACGGTGTCTTGCTGTAATCATGGAGGTGCTGCTTTTATTATGGCAGGCATTTATGGGGAACGGCTTGAAGGTGATAGAGCTGGTATGTGGAAAAAGCTCACGGAGACTGCCCAACATGAAATCTCATGGCTCGTCATTGGCGATTTTAACAACATAAGAAGAACAGATGAAAAGTTTGGAGGCAGAAGGGTTCCAGAAAGGGTTCTTGCTGCTTTCAATAGCATGGTGGAAGAAGCTGATCTTATGGAACTAAATAAAGTGGGGGGTGCACTACGTGGTCCAATAAGAAAAAGAAGAATAGGATTGCTAGTGCTATTGATAAAGGGCTGGTTAATGAACAATGGTTGAACATGTGGCCTAATTCGTATATTAAGCTGGGTTCTGACCCTCTTAGCGATCACTCGTGGATGAAAATAGAGCTTACCGATAAGCCAGTTATTAGGAGACCTTTTCAGTTTCTTAATTGGTGGTGTGATTGGCCTGGCTTTATAGATATAGTCGAGAAGAGCTAGAACATTAATGTAGAAGGAAATGATATGTTCATAGCTCTAAAGAAGATTCAAAATACTAAGAAGGCTTTGAAAAAATGGAGCAGAGAGAAATATAATCTTAAGAACCTGACCAATGAAGCTGATTATATCTACAAGACTACCATGGAGAAGATAAGACAAGATCCCCTTAATAATGATCTGATCATAGAAGAGGAAAGAGCTGAAGATAGATTGAGGAAGTTGAGAAAAGCAGAAGAAATGTACTACTGGAAAAGAAGTAGGATGGAGTGGGTTAATGATGGGGACCAAAATACAAGAATATACCACAGGGCCATCAAGAAGAAGGAGTTGAAGGAGTCCATACATGAATTAATGGATGAGAGAGGACAAGTAGTTAATGGTAGAGAAGTGGTGGCCTTAAATGCTGTAAATGTTTTCACCAAGCTGTATAACCAGGAAGATAGGCACAAAACTAACTACACAGAGCTACTACCTGATAAAAGAGTTGATGATGCTATGAACGCTAGGCTGTGTGCTTTTGCAGATGAAGAAGAGATCAAAAGAGCAGTGTTTTCCATTGATGCTAGCAAAGCTCCCGGGCCCAACGGTATGAATGGTAGATTTTTTCATAGAATGCGGTACCTGGTCAAGCACGACATCATCAAAGTTGTCTGATGGGTCTTGAATGGTCATAGTCTGGTACGGGCTGTGAACGACTCTTTCATTAAACTTATACCCAAGAAGAATATGATTAAAAACATTGCTGACTATAGACCAATCACCTGTTGTAATGTGCTATACAAAATTGTGTCCAAGCTTCTTGTAGGGCATTTGAAGTTAGTTCTTCCTCGCATAATATCTGAAGAGCAAAGCGCCTTCATCAAAGGTAGAAATATTTCTGATAGCACGCTGCTGGCGGCAGAGTTTCTGACTGGTTTCAAAACCACTCGCAGCAATGCAAAAGCATGTGTCAAGGTTGATCTTACGAAGGCTTACGACTACGTCAGATGGGATACTTTATGGGCTATTATGAGATCAATTGGCTTTAATGAAAGATGGATTCAAGTCATCATTAAGTGTGTGACTTCTACGTCCTTTTCCATTCTACTAAATGGGGGCCCTGTTGGTTTCTTCACTGCGTCTAATGGGCTTAGACAGGCGGACCCCCTCTCTCCCTTGCTGTTTACCATTGTCATGGAGGGGCTCACAACCATGTTGAATGAAGCTGAAAGAAGAAATAAAGTCAAACCATTTAAAGTCAAGAATACTAAAGTCAAATCCCATCTAATCTTCGCTGATGATGTTATGCTTTTCACAACCGGACATGCTAATAGGTTGATGGTTCTTAAAAGAATTCTTATCAGGTTCGGGTACCTTTCTGGTCTATACATAAGTACCATTAAATCCAGAGTTTATCTCTCTCGATCCTGTGACGCAAGGAGAGGTAGTCTCAGAGAAGCTATTGGGATCACAGTTGGACGCCTTCCGTTCAGGTATCTCGGAGCTCCTGTGGCAGGCGGTAGAGGGTCTTCCATTGACTATGTGCAATGCCTTGATCTTCTGAGGGACAAGATCGATGGTTGGGGTGCTCTAAGGTTGTCGATGGCGGGCATACTTCTTATTACAAGAGTGGTCCTCCAGGCGATGGTCAGATTCTGGTCTGAAGTGTGTGACATCCCACACCCTACGGCGGACAACATGAGGAAGCTTATAGCTAATTTTATCTGGAGAGGTAGTGGGCATGGCATTGCTTGGGACGCCATCGCCAAACCTTTTTGTAAGGGTGGGATAAACTGAATCTCCCCGGTTAACTATATCAAGGAAAGCAAAGGCAAAAGAATTGATAGATTCCTTAGAGATAGGGATAATGTTTGGACTGAATGGATGAGTCGAAGATATATTGGCCTTCAGCAGGGGTTCGATTGCCATTCCTCTCGCAGCTGGAGGAACATGTGTTTGCATTGTGGTGACATTCAACACTCGTATAGTGTTAATGGTAATGGTATTGCCTGTCTAGTTGATGTGCGGGCAACACCATGGATCAACACCTTCGATGGTGATGATGTGAGCTGGTGCAATCTGCTTTGGAACCACCAGCACATCCCCAAGTGGAGCACAACCACGTACAAAGCCATCTTGAATAGGTTGCCTACCTTGGATAGGCTTGCTTGTTGGGGGCTATAGGTGGACAACATTTGTGTGCTCTGTAATAGAGAAGATGAGAGCCATAGTCATATTTTTGGGACGTGCAATTTTTTTAGAATAATTTGGTCTATCGCTAGCCTTAAAAGTGGATGGGGTCAGCTCGTTGGTGATAATTTAACAGTTCTGATCACCATGCTAGATCCCAAAGTCAAGGACAAAAAGAACATAGCCTTCGGAGGTTTATGCTTAACTGGTGTTTGCTATAATGTCTGGGAGGAGAGGAACAATAGAAAGCATGGAAGAAAGAGCTGCAGCGAAGAACAAATTATAGAGAAAATAGCTTGCACTTTTAGTAGATTATTTAAAGGTAGAAAAGGCTTTGCTTCGGGCCTGTCCAAGCAAGCCAATAGATACTGGGGTTTTTGTAGATAACAACCCCGAGTACATGGTTATGTAGTTTGTAGGTCCTGGCTTATGTACAGGTTCCTTTGGCAATATATTTACCTATTTCCACAAAAAAAAACAACTTCTAGGATCTATTTGTTCTTGGTTTGCTACTTGGTTTTCCACAATATCAGAGATTTCAAGCTGTAATTAGAAAGCATCATAAAAGGAAAGCTTAAATTGAGATATCTAAGCATATGTAGCTTTGTAGACATGATAGGAAAGAAAATATCCATTTTCTAACCACTTGTTGGCTTTTGTCGTAAACTTTTTCCAAAAATTTGTTAAGAGGCACACCAGGTTGTTCTTCACTGACCTACACATGATAGATAACATAATCATTGTCCATGTTATATGTTCAACTCCTACTAAGAAAGACAAGTGTCCATTATTAATACCATTTCTGCCCGATAGCAACTCCATGGCTTTGATCATGTGGTGTGATCCATCACTTTTTTTGCTTTGTTTGCCTTGTTGATATCAAAAATTTTCTAAACCATAAGAAACATATAATTAGAAAAAGTACATAGGTATACATGCAAGTTATATGAAACCATTGTACCTTAGACTTCTCAGTTCCCCATTCTTTAACAAGATTTTTAAACTGGTCCATATCTATGGAAGCATTTTTCTCAACTTTCTTCATCATCAATTCTGGTTCAATCTTGTACTTTTCATAGCAATCTTTCTTTACACGTGCCCTCCACACTGATATCCCTTTGCTAATGTGTTCATCAATGTGATTCCATGCATTAGGGTGACTGCCTAAATCGAAGTATTTCTAAAAACATAGAAAATATTACTTTAGATATAATAATCATACAATTTGTTGGTCTTTTTATGAAAAAGATTACCTCAATAAATGATTTTCTATATGTAAAAGCTTGTTGTGGTTGTTCGTTCCACTTCAAGTCTAGATGCCATATGTGTGGTTTCCTTGCTAGAATATGACAATAACGATTCAATTTGGCACCATTCTCCCCAATAGCATTTCCTTCATTATCCCATTGGACCTTGTGACGTGGCTCCCCTTTCTTAGGAAGTAGGCTTTGCTCACTTGCAGGCCCATTTCCATACTTCCTATTCTCCTGTTCATCCTCAACATTTTCTTCAACTGTTACATCATTTTCAATATTGTTGGACAATAGAGTAGGTTCATCCTCACAGTTTTCTACAATTGTGGATGGTGGGACAGCAATAGGTTGACCAGGTGTGTTGTTACAACTAGATCTAGTGATTCTTCTTCCTGCCATCCTTCAACTGACAAGAAAAAAAATTAGATTATTAGTGCAGAAATGTCAGTAACAAAAGTAGTAGCTACATTTGAAAAACAAATAAATTGCGGAGAATAAGAGACACCAACATATGAATATTCAGCATTTGAAAAACATATAAATTGTAGAGTACCTTGATTTCATATCCCAAAAAAGAATAATGATGAGTTATAATGATGTCCTACTTGCTGGTATATGAAACAAGACTAAATAAATTGCAAAGAATATGCCATATAGTAACAGTTTGCCAAAAAATGCAATAGAACGTATTCCCCAAATAAATTATTCTAGACTTGCAAACAAAATATTTTTTTGAAAACAGACATATTAATGAACTAAACATTAGCCACATCATTCTTTTTTTAAGTTCTATCAACAAAATATCCCTCGGTGTCACTCCTCATCCAAGACACATCACTAGTTACACCACCATCAATAGCTTCATATTGTGAATCAGTCAAACAATTCTCAATAAGAGGTACTTCAGAATAATCTTTAGGAGGATGCTTTAGCACAATGCACCAATCATCAGCATTAGGATCCTTCACATAAAAGCATTGCAATGCTTGAGAAGCCAGGATAAAGGGTTCCTCCTTTTTTTTATCCTTGAAGTGTTGATTTGTGTGAACCCATATTCATCAATTCAAAACCCGTTAGAAGTGCTTTCATGATACCAAGAACATCTGAACAATGGAACTTTGATTCTTGGACCATAAGTTAGCTCAATAACCTCCTCTAAGTATCCATAGTACGTGACTTGAGCATTTATAGGATTTCGATCTCTACCACTTGAATAACTTGAAGTGTCAGCACACAAATACACTCCACTATTTTGTGTAGTACATGTACTTTCAATGTGCTTTGAACGGAAACGATATCCATTGACTGAAAATCCTTCATAAGACATTCCCTCAGCACAAGGGCCTTGGGATAACCATCTCAAATCATCGTGAATACTGTTCGGCCTAATCTCTCGCATTTGCATTACCTTCATAAAAAAGTAAAACATTAATGTAATCTACACTAACTTGAACATTAAGAGTGACAACAATATTTATGTTTGAGACTTACATGCTCTTTCAACCACTTAGAAAACTCCTTTGTATGTTTTGTTTCTAGGGTCTGTGGGGCAATGTTGGGTTCCATATCTTGAAGAATACACATGTGTTCATTGCTTTATAAGAAGTGTCTAAATTAATGTACAACAAATATACAAATATCAGCAAGAATTTTAGGACATAATTAAATTTTACCTTCTGTAAACATCCAATTCCTCTTTATTGAAAAGGACATAACGATGGGCTTGTTCCAAAGTGTGGATGTCGAAATTTCTTGACACTCCAACTCTAATTAGAGATCCATCAACATTATGAGGAGTGCGGTTGAGTTTTGTCTCAAAATTATGCAAGTACCTAGCACAAAATGTCAAACTTTCTTTCGCTAAATAGCCACTAGCAATACAACCAGCCGGTTTAGCTTTGTTTCTTACATACTTCTTCAATTTCTTCAAGTATATCTCTATTGGGTACATCCACCTAGTTTGGACAGATCCAGCTTGCCTGGCTTCATAAGCTAAATGAGTGGGCAAATGCATCATGATGGTGAAGAAAGAAGGAGGGAAGATTCTCTCCAACTGGAAAAGAGTGACATCAATTTCTTGTTCCAATTCTTTGAATTCCGCCACATCAATAATGTTAGAGAAAAGCTTGTTGAAAAATGAGCACAAATTAACAACAGGCTTGTACACATCTAAGCTTATACAATGTCTCAAGGCAACAGGTAGAAGTTGATGCATAAGAACATGGCAATCATGACTTTTCAGCCCAATAAGTTTTCTATCAAATTTGCTAACACACCTAGATATGTTAGAAGAATAGCCATCAGGAACTTTCAACTTTTCTAACACAGATAAGAACTTATCTTTCTGCGCATTAGTCATGGTGTAAGATGCTGGAGGCAAGTAATAGCGGTCACCTGCATCTACTGGCCATAAATCTCTTCAAATGCGCATTTTCTTCATATCTTGACGAGCTTGTAAGTTGTCTTTACTTTTCTTAGAATCACCCAATAATGTGTTTAAAATATTCTCGCACACATTCTTTTCTATGTGCATCACATCCAGATTGTGTCTAATAGATAAATACTTCCAATAAGGTAGCTGAAAAAAGATGCTTCTCTTATTCCAACCAGGAGGTAATGGTTGAATTTGATCTCCATGCCTCTTGCACTTATTCATTTTTCCAAATGTGATATTTTCATTTCCATCAAATTGCCTCAGTATATCTTCTCCAGATAGTGGCTTAGGTGGAAGTCGAAAATCTTTTTCACCATCAAAATTTTTCCTATCACGTCTATATGGATGATTCATTGGAAGAAAACATCGATGGAAACCATAGCATTGCTTTTTCCCAAACTTTAACCATTTTGATACAGTCTCCACATTACAACAAGGACATCCCAAATCTTTCTTACCTTTAGTGCTCCAACCAGATAAGTCACCATATGCTGGAAAATTGTTAATGGTCCATAAAATCATTGTCCACATAGTGAAATTCCTTTTGCTATATGCATCATAAACTTTGACTCCAAGCTCCCAAAGTAGTTGCAGCTCCTCAATTAATGGCTCCAAGTATACATCAAGGTCATTGCCAACCATATGTGGACCTGGGATTAATAGGGACATCATAATAAATTGTTCTTTCATAAGAAGCCAAGGAGGAAGATTGAGAGGTGTCACCAACACAGGCCAGATGCTATGTGATGCACTCATATTGCCAAATGCATTAAATCCATCTATTGCTAATGCCAATATGATATTGTGTGGTTCAGCAGCAAAGTCTGGATACCTGGCATCAATAGACAACCATTCTGGTGTGTCTGAAGGATAATGAATACGACCATCCTTGCCTTTTCCTTCAGATGGCCAAATCATATCTTTAGCAATAGATGAAGACATATAGAGCCTCTCTAACCGAGGTATCAAAGGGAAGTGATACATGAACTTAGCAGCTACCTTCTTTCCCTTTGTTTTGTATTACTTTTCATTCCATCTTGAAGCACCACAAGTATCAAAAT
The DNA here is from genome assembly GCA_963693085.1 of Alisma plantago-aquatica. Classification (NCBI taxonomy): domain Eukaryota; kingdom Viridiplantae; phylum Streptophyta; class Magnoliopsida; order Alismatales; family Alismataceae; genus Alisma; species Alisma plantago-aquatica. Next base: position 1,358,311,259 of record OY856411.1, on the reverse strand, counting down.
TTTCTTTTGAAGCTGCATCTTTGTGAAAAAGCATGCAATTATTTGTACATACATCTATAGTAGAATGATCAAGTCATAGATCCTTCACGATCGCATTTGCTTCAAGTACGTCTCCGGGAATAGACAATTTTCTTCTAGAAATCTTGAAATAATCAACTATAACAACTTTGTGAAAGAATCGTTGGACCATCCAGATTCCTCCTTTAGAAATAGAAAGGCAACCAAATACGATATCTTAGAATGACTTGTGCAACCTCTATAGAGTGGTTGATACGCCTCTTTTAGTAGCTTGTAAAATCTTTGTGCATCTACATTTGCAGGTTCCTCTGTAGCTTCAGTAGAGTGGTCATTTGTTGTGTCACCCATACCAAACAAATCCCCCAGCATCTAATGCATATTGTCGATGCTAGGCATGTTTGGTGCCACAACAGGATTGCTCCTACCAATCACCTCCCCATGAAACGTCCAAACATCATAGCTATGCAAAAATCCTTTTTGTAATACATGTGAGAATACCTCCTCCTCTATTTTAAGGTATTTGTTCAAACATACCTTGCAAGGACATATTAATTTCCCCTGTCTAGTTGGTATCTGATGGATAAGAGCAAACTCAATGAACTTTCGTAACCCTGCCTTGAATACATCACTTCGCACTTTGTTCCCAATATACATCCAACTCCGATCTATTAGAAAATCCATCTACATGAAGGAAAATATATAATAAGTTAAGCACACATTACAAGAAATATATATATATATATATATATGCAATTCAAATAGTATATTGATTATATTCCTTTCAGTCTATCTAGGTATTTATATTCCTAGGCACCCTAGGCATTTTAGGCCCAAATTAAGTGGGCGTCTAAGGCATTTTAGGCCCAAATTATGAAATTTAAAGGCTAAACTAGCATGAATCGAGTCTAGATTTGGTCAAATTAGATCACCTTCAGTCATTGCATGGTTGATATAGGCTTGATTTAGAGTAAATTTGTTCTTCATATTTTATATATGTCCCCTATACTATTTGTTGGACCCATCAAATACATGAATCTGTAGTCTTTACCTATTTTCAGGTTTTGGTGAATCACCAACCTGAATCTGTAGAATAACTCCTACTTCATAATTTGATCTAGATAGTAGCCTCTCAGAAAATAATCTAGATGAATGTTTAAGAAAGTATGGTGATCATGCATAAATATTAGAAAATAATGGAGGGAAATTATGATATATATGAACTAAGAAAATAGTACAATGGATAAAATACATTATATGCATATCTGATTTCATGGTTCTACTTCCCATGGCTAATAAATGGAATACTTATTCTTGATATTAGTTACAATTGGGAAACTAGATGAAGAATAAGAACACATAATATGTGAGGAAAGAATATCCAAAAATGATAAGAACTCTGTGGTTTTCATGTGAGAATCTCTCAGTTATTAGTTTGTTTTTGTCATAGGATATTTTTTTCTAGGAAGTCTTTATCACTCTGATTTGATGTTGTGTCCTTCAAGTTTCTATTTCAACCATATAATGAGAGATACTCCCCTCTATCTATTGAGCTAGTCTATTTATAGGGTTTGTAGATGAAGTGTCAAAGACAAAGTGATTATGCTTTTAGAACCATTTCAAGTATCCTTTATGATGGGTGCAGAGACTATGGCCAGTTGACTTGTGCACCTCTCCAATGTTTTGTGTGTGGTCTACTAAGTAGACTAGTCTCTAAATGGTAGATTGATTTATCATGTTTCTTCATTTTTTCATATGTCTTTTATGATTGGTTTCCTATACCAATCTAATGAATGAGGGTTTCACTCAACCAATCTGGGAGTGTAATATTCATGGCCCATGTATGGTTGAATGACATTTCTTATGATGACTATATGGGTTCCTTGTTTGATTAAATGGATTACTAATATGACTATTTGGAGGACCTATGATTCTCTTGTTGATGGACCAGCCCGACAATTAGTGACCCAACAAATAGGTACTGGCCAACAAAGGTCATTGGTAAAGTCCAATAATGGTTGAAACTTATGGATTGTGTCTTGGAACAAATAGGTAACTTGACATGTTGATTTCTTGATATCAAACCACTAGTTTATTGGTAGAAGTGATGATTGGTTGATCTCTATAGAATGTATAGTATTCAACTAGATTGACCTCGAGTCTTGGAGTCATATTGTCAAAGTCAATTGATTAATAGGGTGGTGATTTGGTCTACATAATTTTTTTTAGATCTTCATGCTTCTATGTAGTAACTTCCTATCAGTCCATAGTAGCATATTTGGTTGACTGAGGTTCAAAGGGATGACTTGGGATTTGTCTTTGATATCTATTATACATCTGAAGTATGGGTTGAATTTTAATGCAAGAATCCATTAGGATACAGGTTCAAGAAGGGGATTTATTGAGATTCTTAAGATTGAGAACAACTTTATATATCAATAAAATATATTAAATTATAATCAAAACATGTAATGGGGAGAGAGAATGAATAAACACAATAGAATACATAGATGTATAGTTGTTTTATCTTAAAATGTCATAACTCCACTACCTAGAGAAGTTCTTCTCTAGGATTCATTAACCACTTGAGTATCCTATTATATTAACTCACCAAGATAAAACATCAAGTAACCCCCTCTTTTTATCCAAAGAGTAACTAGCACTCTTTCTGGGAAAAATTGTAATAATCAATCCAAGGGTAAACCAACCCTATCTATTGCAAGCTACCCTAAATTTTCCTTCTCCAAGGTAGATATTAAATTAACTTTGAAAGAATGATACTACAAGAGGTAGATGATATTCTCAGGATATATCAATTAAGGTCGACTCTCTTAGAAATTATCTCTAATCATTCAGTTCAAATAGGCAGTGCAAGCTCAATAAGAAATTCAAGGAATTTTTGAGGCACTATCTTGAATCTATAGCATATAAATACTTTGGTAAGCTGTGAAGTCATTGAGATATGTGACACCCAAATGACTGGACAGTGGATGTGGGGTCTGATCTCCAAACCATGACATAAACACGATTAAAATGTAGCGGAAGTGAATCGGTAATCAGCGGAAGACAAAAATCACGGGAAATTAAAACTTTCCGAGGCAAGAGCTTGGATCCATAAAAGCTTCTTTCATAAAGAGAGATAAACTGTTTACATCTCAGGATAATTACTTATTGAGTAATTATATACATCCAGATACAAAATCTCAAGATCACTATACAAAAGACTCCAAGACCTGAGAGTACAGAGGACACATAGGACTGAATCTAACTACACCATATGGCAGGACAATCTCCACCTGAGATTACTGCTGCCCCTGATGCTGCTGCTGAGACTGATCACCTGTAGGTTGGTTCCTTCGTCTCCGACGTCCACCTAAAAAGTTGAAGCCTACGGGGTGAGACAATTATACATAATTGTCCCAACGAGAGTTATAACTCGTCGCCAGAAGCTTTATTATAACATCAAGGAATATTTTAAGCAGTAAAGCCTTCAAAGCATTCTGTAACAGTTGCAAGTATAACAAGATCTCAACCATTTAGGAAATATGGAGAATATAAACACTATTGCAATGTAACATCAATCAACTAACTTGGAGTTATCTCTAACAAGTTATACTACATGGTTGATTATGTTTTACAAACAACATTATGCCCTGTGGAGATGAGGCTTACCACTCATACTCCAACTGATCGCTGAGAAGCCGCATCAGTATCATACATAGGTCATTAAGAGAGCCGGATTCTCATGACCTTCACCTTCCTCAGTCAGTAAGAGGATCACTTGTAGGACATCTCGTGTCTCTACTACTATAGCTCACCAGGGTAAACTGGTCCTTCGCTATTCTAGAGTCACAGTGGCGTTCTGTACTCTCTTCGTCATCAGGAGGTTTCATATTTACCTACCACTGATACGTATATCTATGATTTCTTCGTCATCAGGAGGTTTCATGTTTACCTACCACTGATACGGTATGAAAATATAGTGAAGGATGGATGAATTCCACATCTACATCACTTTCCTACACTAGGATGTAAGGTTCTACACATCCATGTACCCCACATACTCAAAAGTATGTGCTCCAGGAGTTCCCTGAGGAAAACCTGTTTCACCATCATTTAATTTCTGACAATGATGGATCTATGATCAGGGCTCTACATTATACTTGATTAGTTAGGTACATTCAGTATTCTTTAACAGCATACATTGTTCTGCAAACAATAACAATAGCATAGCAGCTAAAAAAAAAGAAGAATACTAAATGTAACAGGCCTAACTCATATCAATCATCATTTCGCATTATCCTCATCACAAGTCATCTCTAAGGCATGACTTTGATGGTATTCATGGCTCTCGCAGCCCATTATCAGTATAGGATGCCACTGATAAGACATCAGATTATTTTACTTATTCATAAGCCTAACAACATGCCTTTAATGAATATAAATTCATCATCCATACCTGGATATGATTACCTTCATATCAGAACCTGCATGGTTAATACAACTGATAAAGGTAATTCAAAAATAAGGAATATCCTTCCTACTCTTGTCATAAGAGTTTAAATCTCTAATCCTTATCAAATTGAGTTTAATATTCAAAAGCATGCCATTACCCTTGAATTAGGGTATACTATTCACATTAAGGTGAATTGAACTCATAACATCATCATGTATGAGTAACATCTTCATTGATGATCTTAGATTAGTTAAAAGTTCATCATTTATCATAATTAGGGTTTCTATGATCTCACATAGGTGGATCATACCCTAATTATGCTCATTTCTGTGTATTGGGGATGCTTCAATTGAGTTCCCACTTAAAAAGGGTACTTTCTCTCTCTAGAAGTACTTTCTCTCTCTAGAAGTACTTTCTCTCTCATCATAAGGTTAGGTGATGTCAACATCACCCTAGATCAGGTCGGATTAAGTCATCATAGGCTAACATAGCCAAAAACATCACCATTATGTGATTTAGAGTTACTTTCTCTCTCTAGGGTACTTTCTCTCTCTAGAAGTACTTTCTCTTTCGTCATACTAATGGTTGATGATAACATTAGACTAGATCAAGTTGGATAGAGTAATTATGACTAAAAACATCATTCTCATGTAATTAGAGTTTGAATTGAGCAAGGTATAACTCAATTGACCCTTCAAGGGTATTTTGGTAATTCCCCCCATTGATCATCATTATGGTCAAAAACCTTAGTCAAATAACCCCTTACTATCCTAAATTATCATTAGGGTTTGATTTGGGCAACATTGGACCATTTATATTATGAATTGATTGAAAGAAGTCAACTTGGAATCACATTGATTGATTTCAATCATTAATCATCAATTGAGTTGAAATCGGTTGAAAGTGTTGACCGTTTGCCCACTTTGAATTTCCAAGACCGCGAGCCTCTTTCTAACTCCAAGACCGCGAGCCCCCTTAGACTTCAAGACTGCGAGCCTCTTCAAGTGGTTCAAGACCGCGAAGCCCTATCATTGGTTCAATTGATGTTGAAACCGCGAAGATCAAATTGGAGTTGAGACCGCAAAGAGACGTTGACCGTTTAGCTAGTTTGACCTCAGGACCGTGAGGCCCTTCGCGGTCTTGAGACCGCGAGCCTCCTCTCGGTATTGAGACCATGAGCCCCCTCACGGTCTTGAGACCACGAGCCCTCTCACGGTCTTCAGACCGCGAGCCCTCTCACGGTCTTGAGACCGCGAGGCTCACATGGTCTCAGCCGCTTGGTCCATCAACAAAAACAAAGATACAATCGATGATGTTAACCGATGTTGAAGCCCTCAAAAGGTCAAAGTTATGTTGAACACCTATGGATTGGGTCAACTAAGGTTATGCTTAACCAATTGGTCATTCAATTGACCCTCAATTGTTGACCAATTAGGATTGAAATCGATTCAATTAGGGTCTATCAATGTTCACCCATCAATACTCAACAATGTGCATCAACACAAGGTTAAACCCTTCAACTGAGCTCCAATTGGGCTCAAACTTGGCCCAAACGGTCTTGAGATCATGTGGGTGGACCCCACATGGTCTTGAGACCGTTTGCCCAAGATTTCATCAAAATCTAAGGTGATTTGATAGAGGTTGAACCATGATTGAGCCACAAAACAGAATTTTGATTAAATTGATAACTTAATTGCAATTGGGTCCTCAATTGGTCAATTTACTCAACCCTAGAACTTCAAACGGTCTTGGGTGATTTTCCTCTCGGTCTTGAGACCGTTTGGATGAGTTCCAAACGGTCTTGAGACCGTTTGCCCATCCAATTGTGGATTCTAGTGGAATTCATCAAGGTTGAACAAATTGAGTTGATGATTATATCAATATTTAATTGCAATGTAATTTGGTGTAATTGTACCTTCAATTGGTCAACTATCCTTGACCCCAGACCTCCAAACAGTCTTGGTTGATTTCCCGCGCGGTCTTGAGACCGTTTGGGGGACCCCTAAATGGTCTTGAGACCGTTTAGGTCAATCAACCCTAAAAACCCTAATTAGGTCACCATAATTTCAGTACTGATTTTACCTAGGGTTAGCCCTAGTATTCACCCTTCAACTCTTAGCCCGTTTGGAATTAGACCATCAAACTTGGTGAGTTGTTAATTAACATAATTGTGAATAGTAATATCAGACGGTCAACGCCTGGTCAATGACCTTACACGGTCTTGAGACCGTTTTCCCAAAAAGGCAATTTCAGACCGTTTGAAAATCAGGAATAAATTCAAATAAAGTTGTTACTTAAAAAGGTCATACCTCCCGATTCCTTTGGAGTTAGCCTCCCAAATTTTGAGGGTAATTATCCTATATAATTAGGAACAGATTTCTTATACGGTCCACGCCCGGTCAATGGGGTCAAATGGTTTTGGAGACCGTTTGCCCTGTCGCGGTCTCGAGACCGTTTGCTCACCTCGCGGTCTTGAGACCGAGAGAGCAAACTTTTGAGACCGTTTAAGGAAGTGAAAAGCGGTGGGTTTTTCTTGGAAATCACGCCTTCATCTCCTAGCTCAAGAACAGTACGAATATCCCATGGATTTGCTTGCAAAATAGCAGGGAAAAGTAGGGAAATACTAAGAGCTATCATCAAAACGCATATAAAGATGAACATAGTAAAGCATGGGTTTAGAGTTATAAAACCCGCCTAAAGCTTGCTTCTTGAGCTCCAAGCTTTCAAGCTCCAAGCTCTAATGGCGTCCTTGAGTTCTTATAGGTTGGCCAAGGTGAAAACTCCAAGGAAGGATGAAAAGAGACGGCTAGAAAGGTAGGGTTTGAAGAGTTAGCCATGAAGATGACCTTGAATTCGAGTTCTAACCATGGAACTAAGCAAGAAGAGGGGTTTAAACCTACCTTGCACCCCTTGGTCGTCCTCCTTAGCTCCAAGGCAGTCCTTGGTCGTCTTTGGTGAAATGAAACAGTAAGGGAACGAAGGGTGAGTTCCCTTGCAACTAAGGGAAGGAGAGCTTATATACATGGGGTAGGATTTTCAACATTAGTTCATAAGTTATCCATAATTCCAACTAGGTCCCTCCTTCTTTACTTGATCGTCCCTTCCTCTTTATTCTAAGGAAAAACCTTCTCTTAAGGTCTTAGGAAAAGAAGGTAGAGGAGAGCAAGCTAATAATGAGGTACATACATAAAGAAATATTGCACATATACCCTGATTATTCAATCACAAGGCATATCTCATAACTTGATAATTCAATTGAGGTGACTTCCTCATCATTTCTTCTCTTAATGATGGCAAGAGTCTAAAAAGATACATTAGATGACATATTTCACAATTTGTATCCCTTAATTTTGGTAAATTGCATTTTACCCCAAACTAGGGTTTCAAGCACCGGGATTGCTTCCACAGCTGCACCTTGGTGCCTTAGCTTGGGAAATCCCTCAAACTTTGCCAAAAAGATTTCTCATGATGTATCAACATCAGAGGAACATCTCATCATGTGCAAATTGCAAGCTAACCCTTTTAACTGGGTAAATTTGCACATAGGTCCTTGTATATCAAAACAGTGCTACAACTTTAAATAAAAAGGAGCAAATACTGAAATATATGTTTCTGAGGACTTAATTACATGCTCAGAGTTAATCACAAAGATTTAATTACATATTTAGGCAAAACACCTAGGGTTAACTCATAACCCAGGTCAGGGATGTTACAAATTATCCACCCCTTACAAGGATTTCGTCCCCGAAATCGATAAACATACTAAGAGAAAAGGGCAGGATACTTCCTTCTCATCTCATCCTCTAACTCCCAAGTGGCTTCTTTAATACCACGATGGTTCCAGAGGACTTTCACAAGACTTATATCTTTCTTCTTTAACTTTTTAATTCGTTTATCAAGGATTGACACTGGTCCCTCCTCATAGGATATGTCATCATTCAATTCTACCTCCATAGGTTGTAGAACTGACTCGGTGTCTGGGTGACATTTCTTCAACATAGAAATGTGAAACACAGGATGTAACCTCTGTAATTCTGGGGGAAGCTCTAGTTTATATGCTACCTTTCCAATCCGTTCAATGATTGGATAAGGCCCCATATATCTAGGAGCTAACTTCCCTTTCCTTCCAAAACGAAGGACCCCTTTCCAAGGTGAGACTTTAAGATACACTCTGTCTCCAACCTGGAACTCTAAGGGTCTACGACGTTTGTCAGCATAAGATTTCTGCCTATCCTGAGCAGTCCTAATCTTATGTTGTATAACTTTAATCTTTTCCATGGTTTGTTGCACCAGGTTAGGACCTAACAACTGGTGCTCACCAGTCTCAAACCAACACAAGGGTGATCTACAACGTCTACCATATAAGGCTTCATAAGGTGCCATATCAATACTATGCTGATAGCTATTGTTATAGGCAAACTCTATCAAGCTTAGGTGTAGATCCCAACTTCCGGTGAACTGGAGAACACATGCTCTTAACAGGTCTTCTAAGGTTTGTATAGTCCTTTCCGACTGTCCATCAGTCTGTGGATGAAAGGCCGTACTAAACCTTAGCTTGGTGCCTAAGGCTTGGTGTAACTGTTCCCAAAAACGACTTGTAAACTGAGGACCTCTGTCAGAAACTATTGTGACAGGAACTCCGTGCAAACGCACTATCTCTTGAACATACAACTCTGATAACCTTTCAGCAGAATAGGTTGTTTTGACAGGTAAGAAATGTGCTGTCTTAGTCAACCTATCAACAATTACCCAAATGGAATCATGTCCTTTGCTTGTCCTGGGTAGGCCAACAACAAAGTCCATGGTCACATGGTCCCATTTCCACTGTGATATGGGTAAAGGTTGCATTGTTCCTGCAGGCTTCTGGTGTTCAGCTTTAACTTGCTGACACACAAGGCACCTTAGAACAAACTCTGCAACGTCCTTCTTCATCCCAGGCCACCAATACAAATCTTTCAAATTCCGATACATCTTGGTGCTCCCTGGATGCATAGCATACATGGAAGAATGGGCTTCTTCCAGGACTAACTTTCTCAAGTTGTCCACATCTGGCACTATCATTCTTCCATTATAACAAGCTACTTGATCTTCTGAGTCATGAAAACCATCTTGCTTCTCATTTCCATACTCAGATCTTATATGTTGAACTGCAGCATCATCTAGCTGTGCCTCTTTAATCTGCTCCCTTAGAGTAGGTTTAATATGCATCTCAGCTAACAAACCGGTTAACAATGACACCTGCAACTGTACATTGTTTTGCCTTAAAGAGATAAGCATATCTCTTCTAGAGCATACTAAAGAGTTTAGTTGTGCTCTATTCATGGTTGATGTTGCTGATTTCCTACTCAAGGCATCTGCAACAACATTGGCCTTGCCTGGGTGGTAATCCATTGTACAGTCGTAGTCCTTGATTAACTCCATCCAGTGACGTTGCCTCATGTTGAGCTCATGCTGAGAGAAGATATACTTAAGGTTTTTGTGGTCTGTGAAAATCTGGAATGTTTCTCCGTAGAGATAATGCCTCCAGATCTTTAAGGTATGAACCACAGCAGCTAACTCCAAATCGTGTGTTGGATAATTCTCCTCGTGTTTCTTAAGCTGTCGGGAAGCAAAGGAAATCACTTGTTTATCCTGCATCAACACACATCCTATTCCATTCTTGGAAGCATCACAGAAAACTATATACCCTTTTCCTTGTTCAGGTAGCACTAGCATAGGTGCACTTGTCAACCTCTCTTTCAGCAGCTATAGAACTAAAGTTCCTTATGAACCTTCGATAATAGCCAGCTAACCCCAAGAAACTTCGAATTTCTGTCAGTGTCTTCGGTTGTTCCCATTGTAGAATAGATTCTACCTTTGTAGGGTCAACACGAATTCCTAAGGCGGATATCACATGTCCAAGAAAAGATACCTCCGGCAGCCAGAACTCACACTTGCTAAACTTAGTGTACAGCTTATGTTCTCTTAGCAAGGTCAAAGCTTGGCGAAGATGCTGCTCATGCTGCTGAGCATTCTTACTATAGATCAGAATGTCATCTATGAAGACGACAACACACTGATCAAGGAAAGGTCGAAAAACTCTATTCATGAGTTCCATGAATGCAGCTGGTGCATTGGTTAGTCCAAACGACAAAACCGTGAACTCATAGTGACCATATCTTGTCCTAAAGGCAGACTTGGATATGTTACTATCCTTAATACGGAGTTGATGATATCCAGAACTCAAGTCTATTTTTGAAAAGACGGTTGCACCACGCAACTGGTCAAAGAGATCATCAATCCTCGGCAGAGGGTACTTATTTTTTATTGTTACTTTATTGAGTTGTCTATAGTCGAAGCACAACCGCATTGATTCATCTTTCTTTTTAACAAACAAGACCGGAGCACCCCAAGGTGAAGTACTCGGTCGGATAAAACCTCTCTTAAGTAACTCTTGAAGCTGTTTCTTAAGTTCTACCATCTCGGCAGGCGCCATCCTATACGGAGTTTGAGCTATGGGTTTCGTATCTGGGATCAGATTAATTTCAAAATCAATCTCCCGAGGTGGTGGTATACCAGGAAGTTCTTCAGGAAACACATCTTCGAATTCCCTGACTATGGGAACTTCAGCAGGATTGGTCCTTTCCTTGGTAACATCTACCACATGGGCTAAGAATGCATAACATCCTTGCCTCAACAGCTTATCAGCAACCATAGCTGACACAAGACAGGTGGGCAGAATCTTTCTTTCACCTTGAAAGATCCATGTGTTGCTTTCATCAGCAAACACAGCCAACTTGGACTCACAATCCAAGACAACTCTATACCTTTCTAAGGTATCCATCCCGAGGATTATATCAAATCCCTACATATCAAGTGGTATAAGATCCACTTGAATGCGATGGTCAGAAAAGAAGAGGATGCAGGGAGAACATACCTCCTGCAAAACGACAGACCCACTCAATGGAGTCTCCAACAACAAACTATCTGCCCTATGACTAACAGTCACATTGCAGTTATGAATCACTTCACGAGTGATGAAAGAGTGCGTAGCACCCGGATCAATCAGAACAGATACATCACAGGATATAGACATATCAGAATATAAAAGTTTCATCTGACCTGCCACTACCCGTGGATTGACCACTGCCTCAGGTGGGTTCATAGCATAGAACCTCGCAGTCGCCTGGTGTTGAGGTGGTGCTGATGATCCATCTTGAGACGCTTGTCCACGTCCTCGAGCTGTTCCTTGATGTTGTCTATTCTGAGATCCTTGTTGATTCTGTCTCGGGGTTTGTTGTGTCACACTGACAGCCCTAGAACGACAATCCTTCATCAAGTGTCCCATCTTACCACAGTTGTAGCAACTCTTCTCCTATTGCTGTGGTATGGGTGGTCCAGTAACTGATACTGATGCAGAACTGTGCGTCCCTTGAAGCGGTTGACTCCGCCCTCTACCTCTGCTTGGTGTCCATTGAGTTTGAAAACTCGATCTGGGTGGTGGAGGGTTAGGTGCAGAGAATCTAGGTTTCTTGGAATCCCTAGATGAAGAACCCTGGAACTGTGGATATCTTTTATGGGTTTGTCTTTTCTCAACCACAGATCTCTCTATCCTTCGGACAAACTCAACGAAGGTAGAGAATCTCTCTCTGTTTTCTAAGGCAGACACAGGGGTTGACATATCAGAATTCAAACCCTTTTCGAATCTTCTGATTCTTTCCTCATCCGTAGCAGCCATGTGCGGACAGAACCGCAACAACTCCATGAACTTAGCTTCATACTCACTAATGTTCATCATACCCTGCCTTAGTTTTTCAAACTGAGAGATCTTCTCATCTAGGAAGGTCTTTGGAAAATATCTATTGATAAATTCCCGACGGAACTCTTCCCATGAGAACTCTACTCCAGGTCTCTTCTGCTCTTCCATGTTCCACCAGTGACCAGCACTGCCTTTGAGAAGATAGACAGCATGTCTAACCTTCTCGGCTTCCGGGATCATAAGAATCCTGAAAGCCTTCTCCAACTCTGTCAGCCATAAGTCAGCATCTACAGGGTCGGCTGTTCCGAAGTACTCGGTAGCTCCGACACGACGAAGTCGTTCGAATGTCTTACCGATACCTTGTGCTTCAGGCTGGACAGGTGCCCTAGGTGCAGGAATGGGCATCCTATCAGTTATATGGGTCATGGCAGTCATAAACTGCCCGAACATCGTCTGTACAACTGGATCACTCATGTCAGCTGGGTCGAACTGGGGTGGCTCTCTTGGCGACTCAGGTGCAGGTTGTTCTATTCTTGGAACTCTTGCACCGCCTCGAGGTGCACTAGCACTACTCTCTGCCACGTGCTCATCACGATGTTCTGACATTCTTATGTATCTTCTTCTTCTGAGGAGCAGAAGATTCTATTAGATGAGGAAGGAGTACTAAAGGTAGACTCGACATCCTAAGTCCTATGCCTCTGTAGACTCAACTGAACCTGGAGCTCTGATACCACTAGTTGTGGGGTCTGATCTCCAAACCATGACATAAACACGATTAAAACGTAGCGGAAGCGAATCGGTAATCAGCGGAAGACAAAAATCACGGGAAATTAAAAGTTTCCGAGGCAAGAGCTTGGATCCATAACAGCTTCTTTCATAAAGAGAGATAAACTTTTTACATCTCAGGATAATTACTTCTTGAGTAATTATATACATCCAGATACAAAATCTCAAGATCACTATACAAAAGACTCCAAGACCTGTGGTACAGAGGACACATAGGACTGACTCTAACTACACCATATGGCAGGACAATCTCCACCTGAGATTACTGCTGCCCCTGATGCTGCTGCTGAGACTGATCACCTGTAGGTTGGTTCCTTCGTCTCCGACGTCCACCTAAAAAGTTGAAGCCTACGGGGTGAGACAATTATACATAATTGTCCCAGCGAGAGTTATAACTCGTCGCCAGAAGCTTTATTATAACATCAAAGAATATTTTAAGCAGTAAAGCCTTCAAAGCATTCTGTAACAGTTGCAAGTATAACAAGATCTCAACCATTTAGGAGATATGGAGAATATAAACACTATTGCAATGTAACATCAATCAACTAACTTGGAGTTATCTCTAACAAGTTATACTACATGGTTGATTATGTTTTACAAACAACATTATGCCCTGTGGAGATGAGGCTTACCACTCATACTCCAACTGATCGCTGAGAAGCCGCATTAGTATCATACATAGGTCATTAAGAGAGCCAGATTCTCATGACCTTCACCTTCCTCAGTCAGTAAGAGGATCACTTGTAGGACATCTCGTGTCTCTACTACTATAGCTCACCAGGGTAAACTGGTCCTTCGCTATTCTAGAGTCACAATGGCGTTCTGTACTCTCTTCGTCATCAGGAGGTTTCATATTTACCTACCACTGATACGGATATCTGTGCTTTCTTCGTCATCAAGAGGTTTCATGTTTACCTACCACTGATACGGTATGAAGATATAGTGAAGGATGGATGGATTCCACATCTACATCACTTTCCTACACTAGGATGTAAGGTTCTACACATCCATGTACCCCACATACTCAAAAGTATGTGCTCCAGGAGTTCCCTGAGGAAAACCTGTTTCACCATCATTTAATTTCTGACAATGATGGATCTATGATCAGGGCTCTACATTATACTTGATTAGTTAGGTACATTCAGTATTCTTTAACAGCATACATTGTTCTGCAAACAATAACAATAACATAGCAGCTAAAAAAAAGAAGAATACTAAATGTAACAGGCCTAACTCATATCAATCATCATTTCTCATTATCCTCATCACAAGTCATCTCTAAGGCATGACTTTGATGGTATTCATGGATCTCGCAGCCCATTATCAGTATAGGATGCCACTGACAAGACATCAGATTATTTTACTTATTCATAAGGTTAACAACATGCCTTTAATGAATATAACTTCATCATCCATACCTGGATATGATTACCTTCATATCAGAACCTGCATGGTTAATACAACTGATAAAGGTAATTCAAAAATAAGGAATATCCTTCCTACTCTTGTCATAAGAGTTTAAATCTCTAATCCTTATCAAATAGAGTTTAATATTCAAAAGCATGCCATTACCCTTGAATTAGGGTTTACTATTCACATTAAGGTGAATTGAACTCATAACATCATCATGTATGAGTAACATCTTCATTGATGATCTTAGATTAGTTAAAAGTTCATCATTTATCATAATTAGGGTTTCTATGATCTCACACAGGTGGATCATACCCTAATTATGCTCATTTCTGTGTATTGGGGATGCTTCAATTGAGTTCCCACTTAAAAAGGGTACTTTCTCTCTCTAGAAGTACTTTCTCTCTCTAGAAGTACTTTCTCTCTAATCATAAGGTTAGGTGATGTCAACATCACCCTAGATCAGGTCGGATTAAGTCATCATAGGCTAACATAGCCAAAAACATCACCATTATGTGATTTAGAGTTACTTTCTCTCTCTAGGGTACTTTCTCTCTCTAGAAGTACTTTCTCTTTCATCATACTAATGGTTGATGATAACATTAGACTAGATCAAGTTGGATAGAGTCATTATGACTAAAAACATCATTCTCATGTAATTAGAGTTTGAATTGAGCAAGGTATAACTCAATTGACCCTTCAGGGGTATTTTGGTAATTCCCCCCATTGATCATCATTATGGTCAAAAACCTGAGTCAAATAACCCCTTACTATCCTAAATTATCATTAGGGTTTGATTTGGGCAACATTGGACCATTTATATTATGAATTGATTGAAAGAAGTCAACTTTGAATCACATTGATTGATTTCAATCATTAATCATCAATTGAGTTGAAATCGGTTGAAAGTGTTGACCGTTTGCCCACTTTGACTTTCCAAGACCGCGAGCCTCTTTCTAAATCCAAGACCGCGAGCCCCATTAGACTTCAAGACCGCGAGCCTCTTCAAGTGG
The DNA here is from genome assembly GCA_963693085.1 of Alisma plantago-aquatica. Lineage (NCBI taxonomy): Eukaryota > Viridiplantae > Streptophyta > Magnoliopsida > Alismatales > Alismataceae > Alisma > Alisma plantago-aquatica. The sequence goes on along the minus strand of OY856411.1, from coordinate 1,358,295,841 downwards.
TTCAAGACCGCGAAGCCCTATCATTGGTTCAATTGATGTTGAAACCGCGAAGATCAAATTGGAGTTGAGACCGCGAAGAGACGTTGACCGTTTAGCTAGTTTGACCTCAGGACCGCGAGGCCCTTCACGGTCTTGAGACCGCGAGCCTCCTCTCGGTCTTGAGACCGTGAGCCCCCTCATGGTCTTGAGACCGCGAGCCCCCTCACGGTCTTGAGACCGCGAGGCTCACATGGTTTCAGCCGCTTGGTCCATCAACAAAAACAAAGATACAATCGATGATGTTAACCGATGTTGAAGCCCTCAAAAGGTCAAAGTTATGTTGACCACCTATGTATTGGGTCAACTAAGATTATTCTTAACCAATTGGTCATTCAATTGACCCTCAATTGTTGACCAATTAGGATTGAAATCGATTCAATTAGGGTCTATCAATGTTCACCCATCAATACTCAACAATGTGCATCAACACAAGGTTAAACCCTTCAATTGAGCTCCAATTGGGCTCAAACTTGGCCCAAACGGTCTTGAGATCATGTGGGTGGACCCCACATGGTCTTGAGACCGTTTGCCCAAGATTTCATCAAAATCTAAGGTGATTTGATAGAGGTTGAACCATGATTGAGCCACAAAACAGAATTTTGATTAAATTGATAACTTAATTGCAATTGGGTCCTCAATTGGTCAATTTACTCAACCCTAGACCTTCAAACGGTCTTGGGTGATTGTCCTCTCGGTCTTGAGACCGTTTGGATGAGTTCCAAACGGTCTTGAGACCGTTTGCCCATCCAATTTTGGATTCTAGTGGAAATTCATCAAGGTTGAACAAATTGAGTTGATGATTATATCAATATTTAATTGCAATGTAATTTGGTGTAATTGTACCTTCAATTGGTCAACTATCCTTGAACCCAGACCTCCAAACGGTCTTTGTTGATTGCCCTCGCGGTCTTGAGACCGTTTGGGGGACCCCTAAACGGTCTTGAGACCGTTTAGGTCAATCAACCCTAAAAACCCTAATTAGGTCACCATAATTTCAGTACTGATTTTACCTAGGGTTAGCCCTAGTATTCACCCTTCAACTCTTAGCCCGTTTGGAATTAGACCATCAAACTTGGTGAGTTGTTAATTAACGTAATTTTGAACAGTAATATCATACGGTCAATGCCTGGTCAATGACCTTACACGGTCTTGAGACCGTTTGCCCAAAAAGGCAATTTCAGACCGTTTGAAAATCAGGAATAAATTCAAATAAAGTTGTTACTTAAAAAGGTCATACCTCCCGATTCCTTTGGCGTTAGCCTCCTAAATTTTGAGGGTAATTAGCCTATATAATTAGGAACAGATTTCTTATACGGTCCACGCCCGGTCAACGGGGCCAAACGGTCTTGGAGACCGTTTGCCCTGTCGCGGTCTCGAGACCGTTTGCTCACCTCGCGGTCTTGAGACCGAGAGAGCAAACTTTTGAGACCGTTTAAGGAAGTGAAAAGCGGTGGGTTTTTCTTGGAAATCACGCCTTCATCTCCTTGCTCAAGAACAGTACGAATATCCCATGGATTTGCTTGCAAAATAGCAGGGAAAAGTAGGGAAATACTAAGAGCTATCATCAAAACGCATATAAAGATGCACATAGTAAAGCATGGGTTTAGAGTTATAAAACCCGCCTAAAGCTTGCTTCTTGAGCTCCAAGATTTCAAGCTCCAAGCTCTAATGGCGTCCTTGAGTTCTTACAGGTTGGCCAAGGTGAAAACTCCAAGGAAGGATGAAAAGAGACGGCTAGAAAGGTAGGGTTTGAAGAGTTAGCCATGAAGATGACCTTGAATTCGAGTTCTAACCATGGAACTAAGCAAGAAGAGGGGTTTAAACCTACCTTGCACCCCTTGGTCGTCCTCCTTAGATCCAAGGCAGTCCTTGGTCGTCTTTGGTGAAATGAAACAGTAAGGGAACGAAGGGTGAGTTCCCTTGCAACTAAGGGAAGGAGAGCTTATATACATGGGGTAGGATTTTCAACATTAGTTCATAAGTTGTCCATAATTCCAACTAGGTCCCTCCTTCTTTACTTGATCGTCCCTTCCTATTTATTCTAAGGACAAACCTTCTCTTAAGGTCTTAGGAAAAGAAGGTAGAGGAGAGCAAGCTAATAATGAGGTACATACATAAAGAAATATTGCACATATACCCTGATTATTCAATCACAAGGCATATCTCATAACTTGATAATTCAATTGAGGTGACTTCCTCATCATTTCTTCTCTTAATGATGGCAAGAGTCTAAAAAGATACATTAGATGACATATTTCACAATTTGTATCCCTTAATTTGGGTAAATTGCATTTTACCCCAAACTAGGGTTTCAAGCACCGGGATTGCTTCCACAGCTGCACCTTGGTGCCTTAGCTTGGGAAATCCCTCAAACTTTGCCAAAAAGATTTCTCATGATGTCTCAACATCAGAGGAACATCTCATCATGTGCAAATTGCAAGATAACCCTTTTAACTAGGTAAATTTGCACATAGGTCCTTGTATATCAAAACAGTGCTGCAACTTTAAATAAAAAGGAGCAAATACTGAAATATATGTTTCTGAGGACTTAATTACATGCTCAGAGTTAATCACAAAGATTTAATTACATATTTAGGCAAAACACCTAGGGTTAACTCATAACCCAGGTCAGGGATGTTACAGTGGACGCCCTAGTTAGGGGGAGGTTATGGCTGTGACTTGTATGGTGCAAGTACTGGTGGTCACAACTGTATCTGTGTGGGTTCTATTTGTATAAATAGTTGCTGGTAGTGCATTAGCAGCACACAAGTGCTGTGAGACATGCCAGCTAATGCATGGACATGAGGAAGAGGGGTACAGCAACATGCAGTTTGGGATTAGGGTGCCTGGGTGTGGATGCAACATCTTCATGTGGGGCATGTGCAGTGCTTGCATGCATTTTTGAGCTGTGGGGCAACGGTTGGTTGCTGCACAGATCTGTGTATAAGCTCTGTATATAAATACTTTGGTAAGCCTTTAAATCTCTAACATGGTTATTATATATAGTTAAGCATGTCTACTAGATAGTTGATGAGATTAGGAAATTTTTTATCCATTTTTATGGGAGTAGTGAAATCCCAATGGACATTGCATCACTTTATTTCTCTCGTAAATGGATATGACTTCACTTCAGAAAAGTGATCCTGATAGGTTAGACAACTAGATGTTTTATTATGGAAATCTATCCATTTATCCAATGACTATCTATTGTGACACAAAAAAGTATAGTTGGCTGGAATTTTCTCAAAAAGCTCTAATTGAATATATTTCTCATTGGAAATCTCAAATGTAACTGCCTAGAATTTTCCTAGGTAGTTCTAATCATAAAAATTCATTCACAAAGGACTAATTACATTGTAAGATGAAAGTCTCCTAGGAAATTCGAGCCAATGATATTTACCCATAGAATATTTCCACACATGTTGTTAGCTTGAATTTCATAAATGAAATTCAGTCGACGAAATCACTCTAAACTTCATGACATTACTCAAAACTTCATCTTTGATTTTCCACAGATATTTTTGTGTGGAAAATTTAGGGATCAATCTAAAATTTGTTCAACAATGTATTATTTTTTCATTTTCATTATCATACCAATAATTATAATTTGATTTTAACTAAGTTATTATACACATTTAGCAAATTACAACATAGGTTTACAACAATTTTCAATATTCTTCAATCAATTTGATCTTGTCGCATGCCTTTTCGAATCATATAATTAGCAATTGTCATGTAGAGGAAATGGAGTGTGTATATAATTTTTAAAAAATGTGTTAAATTCATTAGATAAAGTAATTTGGAATCATTGAGTCATCATATACATATGGGATTAGGCTGGGATCTACTCTCCCCATTTTTACAGTGACAAGGAATTCCTCAAATATATTGAATAACATATAATATGAATTTTAAACCTTGGAAATAATTGGGGGTTATTTCTTGAGAAATTTACAAGTCATTTTAATTCATGATATACCACGTGTTTTCTAATTTTCATAAGATAACTCCTAGATTTTTCAAGTGTGTGTGTTAGTTTCTTCACCCCATTTTCATCTGCAAAAGTGTTCAGGGTACAAGATCGATATGGAAGGATTTATCCAATCAATCAAAAATGTTCAACTATCAACTCTATAATAAATTTTTAGGGTAATCAAATAACCACCATATATACGACACTATCATCCATCCAAAAAGATGCACCACAACTCAAATATTGAAATGCACTAAACAAGATGTAAAGTTGCGTTAGGAAAAGATAAAAGCATGACAAAATTAATAGTATATTGGAACACTCACATCATAAGTAAAGTGAAATAAAATGCCATGAGTTACATCCCTAAATAAAATGTACACTCATACAGCTGCTAGTGGTGTGTCTGGAATTAGAAAAGTTACAACCATCTACTAAAGCAGTTCAGAATACTATATCCAGCAACTTGGGCTAGTAATTTTCTAATTCCAGCAATTAGAGTACATGTCTAAAATTATGAACCAACTTCCCTACAACTTGGGATGATGAATGTGGATCGTGGAGATTAATTCTCTAGCAAAGGAAATAAAATGCCATGAGTTACATCCCTAAATATGCCTATGAACTAATAAGTAGTGGATGGGGATCCTAACAATTACATCTATTGAATTCATTGTTCATCAAAGAGCTTATTTGAGCCATACCACTGATACCTATTACTTCAGATCCGGATCCTTATTGGTAGTGGTGCCTTTGGTATTGAGGCTTTATGACAATGGTAACAGAGACAGGTGAAATGTGCATGCATCATATAAAACTTGATATGACAGAGAAAATGTACTGATGAATCATTAAACACCACAATAAATTAAGAACCCTACAGGTCAGGGATAGAAATTCAAGGATGACCTATGTCTTGTGCCCAAGGGGGCACATCTCCTACACTATAGAAGAAATAATAGTTGCATACCCATGCTAAAGCACTACAGGGGAGGCCAAGGATGACCTTGCCATTCACATTTCGTCAAGCATAAACACATCATGGTCCTCCCACACATCATGGCCCTTGTCATTCACATTTCGTCAAACACCAACAGGGCAACAGGGATCATGGAAAGCCACATTCATCGGTAGGCACAATAACAACGCAGGGTTCAATGTTGAATAGTAGAAGTGTTGAAAGCCACTGACCTTCAGAGCAACAAATATGTGAAGCAGTTGTCCTCTTTTCCGTGACTGGTTCAATGTCAGGTAGATGATTTTCCTCTTCCTTCCCACACTTCAATGGACGGTGCTATGCCGCAATGGAGGGCAGACTAAGGTTGAGAGGCGAGGGCACCTGTCGGTGGCGATTGTAGTGGTGTTGGGGGCACCTTTCGGCGACTAGGGCGAGGAAGAGGACGCAATTCCGGTGGCACCTGTCGGCGGCGACCGTAGTGGAGTTGGGGGCACCTGTCGGTGCAATGGAGGGAAGACTAAGGCTGAGAGGCGAGGGCACCTGTCGGAGGCGATCATAGTGGTGTTGGGGGCACCTATCGGCGGCTAGGGTGAGGAAGGGGACGTGATCGGCTAGACAGAGGAACATAACAGCCGCAACCCTCTCCAAAATGCGATGAAACAGGGACACACACGGCGCGAGAGGGAGATGTGCACGACATGAGAGGGGAAAGAACGCAGTGATTAAACGCACAAAATAGTTCTCACGGAACAAGGGGGAGGGTTTATCTTTTTTTTTTTTTTTTGATTTGCAAATGTTGTGTTTTAGAATGGAGGGAAGGGTTATGAGATGGAGGGAAATATTTGGCATGGCATTTTTCATGGGGTGATTAGTGAGTAATGTATTTGTGAGGGATTAGTGTTCACATAAAAGGTCTAAGGATGTAAAAAACATGATTGAGGGATTTGTTCCCATGTTTGAAGGATGATCCCTCACAAATAGACATCATTATTCACAATTTTCGGTTCCTCACAAATGTTCTTCAATAAAGGCCAAATTTTTTGTACTGTTAAAAGAAATCAGTCTAAGAGAAAGATATAATCAATGTTATAATAGAATTAGGGGCCTGAACATCATAGAATCCCTATGAGAGGTATGTGCCTTAGGAGTGAAATGACCTAACCCTAATAATGTCCAGTATATGGGGGTCAGAACGTACTACCAGGTGGTACGGGGGACGAAGCCCTAGTGGAAGTATCCTGGAAATACAAAATGTAGTGTCCAACATCAACCAGAGATCTTGGTGGCACTAGAGTATAGAAAAGTCAATAGGTGGCTTGACTCTCTGCCTGTGTGCTTAGGTTAGAGGAGGAGTCCAATTTTATGGCCCACGGGTGTGCCGAGGCCAGAGTGCCATTACACTATTGCAGACCAGTGATGTGGTCAGGCTTAGCAGTCCCAGTGTGTCAGCTAAGTCTTGTACAGTGTGATCGTAGTGCACTACGAGTCTTCATATGTAGAGTACACTACATATGATCAGGGCATAAGCTAAAATATGATCATATAGGTTTAAGGAGTTTCTTATTAATAAAAAGAGTTAAGAAAGATTTGAGTACAGTTTCATAGTAGTTGTCCTTTAAATGCAATATTTACATTCTCTGTTATTTTAACTGTATTGTTTTAGATCTGCTCAGTGTAGTAATTATTGTTGTTATAATTGATATCAGTTTCTCAAAGGTATATCTATAATTATATTAGTGCTTTAGACTGTTTCTTTGAAATACTCATTCACTGAGCGAGTAGGCTCACCCCTCTACTCAAAATTTTTAGGGAAACCACGTGGAATTGAAGAAGGTCAAAGCATTAGAGTAGATCTACCACTTGAGTTAAGTATGAGATTAGTTAAGTTTAGTCGGTCTCTGTCACTCTAGGTCCTTGTATATGTGTGAGAGAGTTATAAATGATGTTTTGTATCTTTGTTTCCTTGATAAGAGAGAATGTATCTGATTATCATGTCATATGTACATGGAAGTGTGAGAAACATAATAAATGTATGTATGTGTATCATTAATGTTGAGATCATATTAGAGTAATAAAATTTTAATTCTCTTGTAAAGTTTGTTTATGTGATTGAATGTGAGAAAACAAAGAGTCTGAAATAAAAGTAAAAAATATCGGGAGTGAACTTTGTATTAAGTGAAATCCTCATATCATGCCCTAATATCACGATTAATGGTAATTGTGGGATGTGGGTGTGACAAACCAACTATCAAAGAAGTGTGGATATGGGACCGTATGATTCTTTGTATGGAAGGAACTGTTGATCACCTATTAGTTGGTATGAGGTAGGAGAGTATCAACTTTTGCGTCCTGAGTTGGTACATCATACTGCTCTAGAATATCAAGGTGATACAACAACAATTGAAGGTAACTCAGGATAGAAAAAAATCATATGTTGGTTATCTACATAGACCGTTAGAGTTCTAAGTTGGAGAACACATGTATCTCAAGGTTTCCCCATGGAAGGGAGTGGTGAGGTTTGGTAATAAGGATGAGTTGGCTCCGATGTTTATGGGACCTTAGCCTATCTTAGCATGAGTTGGAAAGGTGGAATACAAGATGGAGTTACCGCCAGAGTTGCACAGGTTGCACAAAAACTTTCATGTTTCCATGTTGAGGAAGTGTCACCCAGCTAAATATTATAGCCAATACAGGTTAAGTTATATGAGGATGTTTCTTATGTGGAGGGTCCTATTTTGATCCTAGATAAGCATATGCAGAAGCTAAGAAAGAAGGACATAGCCTTAGTGAAGGTTTTGTGGCATCATTGTGGTGTGGAGGAAGCCACATAGGAGGTAGAGGATGAGATGTGTAGGAAGTACCCTTCTTAGTTCACGTAGTATTTTAGGGGTAAAATCTCTATTAGGGGTTTATGGTTGTAATACCCTTGACCTAGATTTATGGTTAAATATGCTTTCTTATCTTAATCGGGTTCTTAAAATCTCAATCAAGGTCTAATTTATGCTTTGATATCATGTGATAGAGCTAGGTTTCAAGATTAGTCTAGTTTGGACATTGGTTGAGTAAGTTTTGGAGTTTATGTGCTCATATGGACTTTTATGCAATTTTCCCATATCTAGGGTTTTATATGTAAATGTGACATGTGTGTTGTGCTTCATTAGTTTTCATTTCATGTTTAACATAGTGGGGTGTTATTAAACTTAGGGTTTAACTTAGGGTTTAGAGATAGGATTTCTTACCTAAGTACCCCAAAATCGATGGTTTCCCTTAGTAAGCTTGGGATCTGATGGTTCTCTAGGAGAGTGTGGGATATGATGGTTCTCTAGTAATGGAAAGATCTGATGACCTATCTCATGTTGAAACTCAATGGTTCTTCTAGTTGATATTATGCCCAAAAAGCCAATCATATGATGATTGTAGTGGCATATCTTGTAAAAGATTTGATTAATAATAAAGACAGTCTTCCAATTTGTTTTGTTTTATTCAGTTATGAGATGATGATGTAACATAATAAATGTCTAGATAATGATATTACTCAATGATATAAATCTTTGGGTTGATGACATGAACAATGAGATCATATGAATATCAAGAGTATATACATTCTTATTATGTCTCTAGCCGGTTGTTATTATGGAAGGTTAATAGATAGCATTCACACATAAGACTAGAGTGTGTGTTGGTTGATGACAAAATCTCATCATTCATGATATGTGATATCAAAACGAACACATAGATTCTTGTTAGAGAACAGTGTATCAGACAGAGCCACCATGAGAGTGATGCATAGAAATCATTACACATTAGTCACAATCATCTCCTATAGTGTTAGTGGCAATTGTGGTTCTTAGACTTGAAATTACTACACTCATCACAAGTCATTCGGTGTACTTTGATATCATCCATTGTTACCTTAAATAAGGGTTGCCATAATTTTGATCCCCGGGTACACTATGATACAAGGGGATGCATGCGAGTGATGTAGATGGGATTTGTCCCTCCTATAGGAGTATGACATCCTATCCACTTGATAAGAGAGACAGAGAAAATCATGGCCATGCTCATGTGAGTCAACATGTAATATTCAGCTTACATATACCTCAGACAATCTTCTCTAGTTCAAGGAACCTGGGTTGAATGTTTTAGAGGATGACGATTCCATGCCTTAAGTTCAATCTAGATATTAGTGGCAAAGGAACTATACAAACATTGTACATCAATCATACACTGTTTGTGATGGACTAAAATTTTGGAATCTCTAAATATTTAATAAGACAAGTGAATTCATGCTTGTTGATTTGATTTGAAGATTTCCAAGTTATTTGGAAAAATATGGATGTCAATTGGTGTTAATATCATGATTAAGATCCCTAAGTTCATTCCTTTTTGGAATATTTATTTGACAAGTCAAATAGTTTATTTTTGTCACCAAATTTGATTATAATTAATGTATTTTGAGAGGTAGTAAACCTACGTTAAAATTTGGTGGCAATTGGAGTATCCTAGAGGGAGTTATTAGGATTTGAAATTTGTGAAATGATGTGCATTATTTGGTGTTTAATAGACCTAAGTTTAAATAGCTTGAGCCTGAGTTGGATGTGTCACACCCATGGATCCTTGACTAGGTTGCATGGGCAATTCTTGGCCTTGGATCTTTGATCTAGTGTATGCATTCTTGAGTAAGGTGTAGCCACGAATTTCCAGTTTTAAGTGAAGATATCCTAGCCTCGAGTTTCTAATCAGATGGTTGGGATTTTTTCCCCTACCTCTGGTCAGATTGGAGATCATGGGGGTAGTAGATGAAACATGCCCCAACCTCATCTTATGTTGAGATGTGGACTAAGATCATTTTTTGAATGAGGGGATAGATCGGACTCAATGAGAACTTTAAGATGACCCTTTCAAACCTTCTCTATCCAAGGGGGTAGGGAAAAGGAGTTCCTGGTTTACGTGGCTTCTCCATGGGTTCTTACAGTTGAAAATGAGAAGTAGAAAAGGGAGGCAGAGGGTAGAATAGAGGATAGTAAATAAAGGAAAATGAGGAAATCGGTTACATGAGAAGTTACCAGCCATTTCTAGTGCCATCCTTGGCCTGCCATGGAGGTTTCATGGTTGGCGAACATTTTTTACAAGAAGGAAGGGAGGTGAGGTTGGGGTGCTGTGGTAGCCTCTTATACCTCAATCTAAGAGCCTATCTAGGTTCCTATAGTTCAACTGAAGCTCCTCGATGCTTCAGATGCAAGCTTCATAGTGAGTAACCCTTCTTCCCCTTTCTACCCTCCGCCACGATAGTTGTTTCCGGAGAAGAAGTTGGCTGAGGAAGATGGAGGCCTAGCGAGGAGAGGGGCGGCTGACAGCACTATGGGAGCACAGATAAATTTGTTGGCACTACAATCAGCTCCTGACAATGAGGAGAACATCACTGAATTCTCGCCTGAAGGAGACCTCACGGAGGTGGCCACTCCTGTACGCTCACATAAAGGATAGAGTCACGCACGAAGGCATTGGACTCACGAGGGATGCAAGAATGAAAGAGGGGAGAGGCAGTCTAGGCAGACCAGATGTGAACCAAACCAAATCGTCTGGCTAACCTTTGAGCTAGGGCAGGTCCCTGTCACAGACCAGCAAAGAGTAATGCCCCCTTTGAGCCACGTGGTGACGCTATCTTGGCCACAAAAGATAATTTACCTCCAAAATTTACAGATCTTCAATAATTTGTAATAATTATCTCAGTTATCAAAAAATTACAAACAAAGTATTGAAATTCATAGAAATATGTGTAGAACAACATGAAAGTATAATATAATGCTTTTGATGGACTAATCTCAGTGATATCATGTAAGTTGTGAAATTCTTATTTTATAGATAATAAATATCAAATGATAGCCTAAAATTATGATAATATGTCAGTAAATCCATATTCATGCTTATAATCCATTTAAGGTCAGTGATGATGATGTTGATGCACAAAATCATGTAATTTGCTCCAAATGGCTAATTAGGGCTGATAACCCTAAGGAAAATGTAATAAATACATACATGCTCAATAAATGATGGAATCCACAGAAAACCCTCATATCAGTAACTGGAAGATAATATGTAAATATGAGATCAGATAAATGCATGAAATCCATGTTATATAAAGATGACCCTTAATACATGGGTTTTAATCTTAATTTGAATAACGTATATGAACAAGGGTTAATATGTTCACAAAAAGGATATGAAACCTAATGTTCAGATAATGAACTATAATCCAGAAAATGATATTAGTAAGATAACTCTAAGACAAGATTGCAAGTAATGATGCACACATACTAATGAACTAAGAAAACCCTAATGAATCAACTAGGGTTGAGATGATGAGAATCTGATGATGGTATATATGGTCTTGTCTTGATCAGGTTTGACCAAGCATATAGTTGACATCGATGATATGTGATTAGGATATTTGTGATCAAGGTATGAAATTAACTCTTGCTTGGCTTATTATACATTATGCTTGTGTTATATGTGTAGTAAAGTACTTGGCATATGGTATTGGGTGAAATGATTGTTCTTGTATGATATCTTGCTTGATTTTCCATATTTATGGCTATTAACACATGAAACATAAGATATATGATCCATTATATGATAGCACTAAACTCTTGGTAGTATAGTGCATTGAAGTGAGCTCAAACCCTTTGGTAGTAGATCACATGTATAATGATCTCAAACTCCTTGGGAGTAGATCATAAGGTCTAAAAACATCAAAGACTTTGGTGGAAGATGTACGAGACATATGATGGAAATGTGCTTAAAATATATGTGTTCTCTTTTGTTAATGAACATCTTTGTGCAAGTATACACTTTTTCTTATATTTGTTTAATTCTGCCAAGTATTGGTTTTGTCTTATTACCAAGCTTAGTAATGAGAAGTATATAAAAGACACGTAGGTGTACTCAGTACAATATTCTTGAATACTGTGCTGACGTATACCACATGTAATCTTTTGTTTAGGCTGTGGACATATGCTCTTAAAGAACCAGGACAGTTGAGAGTTGTGTGGCGAGTTGATGTATAGGTGGACTTGTTGTCTTATGATCCTGTTGTTTAGTGGTAGTACATGTATATGTATAAGTTTGTTGTTCAATGTGTAATATTAAAATGTTGTAACAATTCATGTTGTAATTGTATGTTAAATGGTGAACATGTGTTGTATGGTTTTATTATTGTCCATGTTCATGTGCTATTATTGTTTCTTTCTGACTTCTTCTGATTTTCTCTTCCTTAGCCAAGTGTGTGATGTTTAAATTGGGGTCCTCACTGAGGTGAGGGTTTTAATTTGGACGTCACACGTCAAATTAAGTTTTAGAAAATATGGGGATGTCACAGGTGGTATCAGAGCAAGAACAATAGCAAAGCCTGACATTTTCTAATTATGCAACTTGAAACTAAGGAACCTTGAACTTAAAGCAAATCTTTCGGGTTAGATTAGTCATCTTTTAGAGACTAGATCTGATCTAGCCTCTAGGTTAGCACCTAGATGTCTGAGAATTGGGTCTAGATTGGTGCTTGTTATATAGCAGGTCCTTAGATGTCATTCTTTCCTTATAGTGTAGTGGTATGGGATGCTGCATTATTTGGAAATGACGTACATCAAGGGAAGAGAAACCCTAGACATATGGTGCTCATTTTCTAGAGTAGATACATTAGTCTACACCATGTTCTCACTCCTTTCATTAGTTTTCATGGCACTATACTCTCTACTATGTGTGGGGCACTCATTTTCTAGATTTGGTTTTGGATTCCAATCGGATCGAGACTCAATAGTTTTCTCTGATGCTTGTTTTATTGGAGGAAAACTATATACTATTTTATTATATATGTAAGTATCACAAAAATGTGTCCCCACACATGTACTAGTAGGAGGTGGTCATGCAACCTAAGTGAAAGTAAATGACATCAGTCTAGAAGAGAAAATAGTTCTAGATCAGATGTCTAGAGCCTGGTTAGAATATATGATAGATGAAATAAGTTTTGATGATATGATGTAGGTCTTATATAGATGATATAAGATGGTTTATGATGATCAATGTTTGTCTTTGAGGACTTAAGTTCAGTTTTGAGGATTTGAGACAAGTTTTGATGATGGAAGTAACCGGGCTTTTATGAGATAAGATATGTTAAGTTAAGACAAGATTGTGAATCATCAAGAGCCTCAATCTATTCTACAAAGTAGGACCTCTAGTGTTGGAACCAGTTATAGGGTTAACTCCATAGAGAGTGGGACCCATAGGGAGAAGGCCAGAGAACCTAAACTCTAAGATATGAGAATTATGTAAAATATGTGTTATGATATGTCCTAAACTAGACTACTCCTGAGTGAATGAGTTGAGTTTCTTAATGCACGATTCCTATAGATATCTTGAACCCTAGATGTCCTTGCGAGGACCAAACCCTAGATTCAGAGAGAGGCTGGTCATATATGCATATGTGAATAAGGAAAGATGAGAACCTATCATCTGGGTGAGGCAGAGAGAGTCCCAAGACCCTAGAGGAGGTAAACCTTTGTTAGATTCTATGAAGCCTCATGCTCAGGTTGTTGGTACCTTATAGGAATCTAGCAGTGTTTATGAAAGAGATTTGTGGGTAAGAATGTTTCATGGGTAGAGGATCTATAAAGAGAATGTCATATCATGCTTTATTTTTTGCTTATATGGCTAGAGCTTGTAAAGATATTACTAGTGCCAATGAGGTAATCTAAGAACCCTAGACTAAGAGAGGAAAGATAAAGTATATGCATATGAGATACTCATAGATTTGAGTTAGCTCAGAGAGACTGAGCATGGCACTACCCTCATGATAAGGGTTATGACCTCAATTAGACTAGATGAAGTTTTGATACACGTTTGATAAGCCACTTTTATAAGTTTTGTAGCACAAACTTGATGCATAGATAAGAATGTGATTTAATCTTGAGATTTGACATATGGACATGACATGAAGGAAATATAGAAATAGTTTAATAGATATCAAAGTATAAATGGTTAACCTTATACCTAAATAATGATGATAATGTGATACTGCTGGTTAATCTTGTGATAAAATCACTAGTAAATGTTACAATTTATTTTGAGTAATGAAATAAGATCATATGAATAAAACATGTTACACGAGGTGTTAATCTTAGTGTTTAACAAAGATGAAAAATATAGTTTGACAGTTAGCACAACATAATGATTATAACACGTTGATATGATCTAGATGGATAAAGTGGGTTAACTTTAGTTAACTCCCTCCTAAAAGGCATATGTTAATGTGGAACATGTTCTAACAATTAACTCAATAAAATGTTGATAACACCTTGATATAATGGGTTAAAGTGGTTAACTCTTTTAGAAAATGTGAATATAATATGGGAACGGTAATGCATGGGCAAAGTTAAGAATGCAACCCTAACATATGAGATATGTCATGACATAACCAAAATTTCTAAACCCTTGTTTCAATATTTATGAAGGTGTGATTCACCTTAGATGTTTTAAAACCTCCTAATAGTGGTTTGGATATGATTACGAGGCTTTATTTTTGGATATGTTACGCATAGAGTGAATACATGTTTTTTGAGTTGATTTGAAGAGTTCCAAGTGCTTTGGAAAAATATGGATGTCAATTGGTGTTAATATCATGATTAAGATCCCTAAGTTCATGCCTTTTTGGAATATATATTTGACAAGTCAAATAGTTGAGTTTTTTCACCAAATTGGGTAGAATTTATTTTGAGAGGTAGTAAACCTATGGTTAAAATTTGGTGGAAATTGGAGTATCCTATAGGCAGTTATTAAGATTTGAAATTTGTGAAATGATGTGCATTATTTGGTGTTTAATAGACCTAAGTTTAAATAGCTTGGGCCTGAGCTGGCTGTGTCACGCCCATGGATCCTTGACTAGGCTATGCGGACAATTCCTGGCCTTGGATCTTTGATATAGTGGATGCATGCTTGAATAAGGTGTAGCCACATATATCCAGTTTAAGTGAAGATATCCTAGCCTCGAGTTTCTAATCAGATGGTTGGGATTTTGTCCCCTACCTCAGGTCAGACTGGAGATCATGGGGGTAGCAGCTGAAACGAGCCCCAACCTCATCCCACGTTGAGATCATGGACTAATTTTAGTTTCTATACAAGGGGATAGTTCAGACTCGATGATAACTTTAAGCTAACCCTCTCAAAACTTCTTTATCCAAGGGGGTAGGGAAAATGAGTTCCTGGTTTGCGTGGCTTCTCCACCGGTTCTTACAGTTGAGAATGAGAAGTAGAAAAGGGAGGTAGAGGGGAGAATAGAGGAGGGTAATGAAAGGAAAATGAGGAAGAAGGTTAGAGGAGAATTTACCAGCTGTTTCTAGTGCCATCCTTGGCTTGCCATGGAGGTTTCATGCTGAAAAACTATTTTTACCGGAGGAAGCACTACAGGAAATTGAGACATTAACGACAAGAATTGCGACAAACATTTTTATTTATCGTATTAAACACACCAGTCATGAAAACTAAAATGTATCGTTGCTAATGGCATAAATAAGAACGACAACTTTTTTATTCGGTCCTTAGTAGTCCTATTGTTCTTCTGTTAAAACTCTCCTATTATATACACCACACTAGAATAATGAGTTTCGCAAAATTACTTCCCTCGCAATTTTTCCTGCTGCCCCGCCACTCCTTTTCGTGCAAACCCCCTTTTTACCTAGCTTGCCGCCAAACCCTACATCCACAATTTCACGCAGTAATGTTCTAGCTCCGATGGACAGACATGCCGCAGAATGCTATCGATCGGACCTGTTGACTTCCTCGTAGTCAAGAGACCGTGATCTCGGTTTGAGAAGGTTCCCCAAATCAGCCGCTCATCTTCACTCAGATGGGCATCAGGTGTCCCAGTAACCCAGCATGCTTCATCTCTAGATCTCGACAAGTACTACGGAAAATCGCGGTGAGAATAAGCCCCTCTTTATGTCTCGGTCCAACTTTGTCTAGTTTTTGGAAACCTCCTTCTGTATCTTGTTATTTATAATAGCTTACGAGACCTGTGATTTCTCTTGTCAATAATTGGTGGTCAGCTTGGAATAGTCGCGATTTACAAGGCGGAGTAGTGAAGGAGTAAAACAAACTAAACAAGAACTACGATAAGGGACATCTAGGGGATGCATCGAATCGGTATTATAGGTATATCCGTGTTTCGTATCTATTATTACTATTTTTATTGTCACTGGCTTGTTTACATTTAGAATTTGTTTTCTTTAAAAACTATATGGTTCTGTTGTTATCCTTCACTAATGATGGAAATTTTACCTTGCTCCACTGACATTGACCAAACTTCCTTTCCCACTCTTCTTTTTAAAACATTTACTTATATAATAAGATTGCTAATCGACCGTGGCATCCTATGTAATCTGCATTACCACTTCTTAAATCCACTGAGCTGGGCTCCGTTCTCATCTATCCCTCTAAGGAACCCATGTTTCTTACTTGAACTAATTAAGCTAACAGACAGGAATATGGACAAGTTCAACTCTGCTCTCTCGCTTCGTTGTGTATGGCCAGCTGCTTAGCAATAACTAAATGAATGTGATGTAAGAGGAAAAGGGGGAAGGAATGAGGAGACACTATCTGGTTTTGTAGGTAATTTTTATAAGTTCATGATTCACTTTTTCTGTAGTTAATGATTATAAGTTTACACTTTGGTGTGTATGATCTTTTCTCCTAGTTAATTTCGCACGTGACAATACCCTTGACAAAATCCCATTGAATATACCTTGTAACTAGGTAAGAAACTAAGGTTGGAGTGGCATGGGTTTGTAGTATGTGCGGTGACAAAGATATGGCCTTAGTGCAGTAGTCATATATATTTTTGGTTTGGTCTAGTTGATGGATCATGTTCATTATTTAGAACAAATTTTGTTATTGTTTAGCCAACGACATCTGGACTTTCATTTAAGCTAGGTATCTTGGATAAACATTGCATAGCATGTTTCCGTAGTGGCCAGCGTTAGCCAAAAGAATTCTAATTCAATCATCACTACGAGAAAGAGAAGCATTAAAAACCAAGTTAACGACAAGTTCAAGTTTCAATTGTAATCAGTAATCTAAAAACAACCACTAAATTTTGTTGTCGCTTAATTACAACAAAATTTTAATTTTATCGTAAAGAGTAAGCCCACTCTGTCATTAAGGCCTGTTTGGTAGGGAGTAACTTGAGTTTAATGAGTTCAAAAGTAGTACTTTTAGTCCTTAATTCTGTTTGGTATAGCGCGGTGGAGTTATAGTTCCTAGCTTTAGAACCCGTCCAACTACATATTTGGCCCCCAATTCTACCACGCCCAAATTGGTTGTGGTCGGGTGCAGATAAAATATATAGCACACATAGTGCGTGTTTTGGATTTCTGGGTTCCGATAAAACTGTCTAGAAAATGAATGTACAACCATGCAGAAAGTGTATAAATCCACACTTGGCTCTCTCCCTCTCTCTCCCTCTCCCTCTCTCTCTCTCTTGTCAGAATTGTGACTAGGTACCGGGTAAGGAGAACAAAACTACTAGCTGTGTACCAAACTGATGTGCACAAAAGAAGTGAATCTGCGGTACACTGTACCCAATATATTTGACATAGTGTAAAATCGGGGAATACTTTTGATATGTTTTAAATCGACGAACTACACTCGATTACGCCGTACCAAATTAGGCTTGAACACACTCCTCTCTCTCTCCACTACATCCAATTAATCATTGTTTACTCTTGTGCCTCAAAATTTCTGCGCCCAAACTCCCCATCCGCCCAACTCGGCACGACTCTCCCTTAACTCAACCAGTCCAACACCCGGTATGTTCCTTCTTCCCCTCCATGATATGTTGGATGTGTCATCCCCAATTCTTGATACTGTGCCGGCAGTGCGCAAACCCGTTGGTGCCAGAAATGAACCTATCATTTGCTCTGGCGATGGAAAGAGAATTAAAGACTATTCAATTTTGTGGTGGAAACATGTTTGATAGAGGTGACTCTAGGTCAAGTCCACATAGATTCTTGCTTTTGATGTGGAAGTAGGACTTATGTTTAAACCATTGGTATCTGGTGCAGGCTTTCTGGAGGAACATATGCAGCTGACTACCTGTGAGTGTGAATTGCTATCCTTAGTCTGCAAGCATCATTAGGATCTCATATTTGCAGAAGACATCCAAGTATTCTTCTCCCCTCCCTATTCCCCTCCGTCCTCTCTGCCTACTTGTTCCCTTTCTTATTTTACCTATCATTCTTTGCCCCAACTAATAAATCCCAATGGGTTGCCTAATGTTTGACGAGTATGTTTTTGGGAGTAAATGATTAGTTGTATTATTTGTCTCTGTTGTTTTGAAACATAACATCTGAACAGTGTGACGAAAGGGAGTTCACACGTTTCAAAACTTAACACCGCATTAATCTGGTATAGGTATCAATTCATTTCACAAAATCTAGACTTGAAGGTTTTCTATTTTTTTCTGGCTTCCATTTGTACCATATTCTTGTTGCTGATTCACGGGGATGTTGTCCGTACTAGGGATGGCAAAAGTGTCGAGTTGGTATATACCGCCCAAAATCTGCTGCACCCATTGTTCTCGTAATTGGTATGGAGAGTCGTACCATAGTTTTAAAAAGTGATATGTGTTATGCGTGTGGTGATGTCACTTTATAGAGTATAAGCGGTATGCGGGAGAATATGCTAGAGTATATGCTTTTTGGATTTTTTTAATAAATTAATTATATATAGCATATCAATATATATATTAAGCATAGAAATTATATATTTTATTTGTAATACAAAAACTTATGTATATTTATAAGTGTTTCCATACAGATATAGATGTATAATATATTTAACTATTCATATTTTTGTACACACTACACATAAATAACATATGTGAAATATGTATGTGTATTATACGTAGATATATACATATTGACATGTAAATTTATATACAATATATGCATATATGTGGAACTATGTATGTAGATGATAATATATATCAGATATTCTTGTCCATATATACTAATATTCATATACATAAAATAGAATATTACATATTTGACATTTGATAATGTTTGTATTCTATATGTAAGTATCCTATTGATATACATATATTACTCTACAATATAGATAGATATTGAAAGATATTAATACTTATACATATAATACATATGTACATGTGGGTGTGTGGGTAAATTAGTAGTTTAAATCAAATTGAAACAAGAAACAAATTAAGTTGGAAAAAAAAGTCTGCAGAACTTTTAATAAAAAAGGCCACATATACCCCGCACAGGACCGCATATGAGGCCATGACCGCATACTGGGCCGCATATGTATATGCGGTCTGGCAAGAGGGGTGCACTGCATAAGAGGACGCATATGCCCCACATAAATCCACTTTTTGAAACACTGAACCGTACCATCTGTAGTGGACAAATTGGTTGTTTGACGTGGGGGTCCACTAGTTTACATGGGAACCCAATACATACAAACTAAAATGGAAAAGCCAATTTAAGACTGCTTCTCTCCCACACCAATCAGTCATCGTTGACCATTCCATCGCCACCGTGTGTAGTTGCCAACGTGGCTACCATCTGTACTCACCTTGGTTGTTGTCTCACCTTGTTCATCTAAGATGTTATCGATAATAGAGATAGAGGTGTTGGCCTGGATGGAGAAGGATGATGTGCTTCCGCGAGTGCTCTGACTGTTTTGACCTGCTGGGCCAACAACGGTGGTGTTGTTCTTCTCTTGGCCGTCCAGTCTTTGTTCTCTCACCACCGCCAATCGACACTGTTGCGGCTTTTACCGATGGGCGCTACCTTTGCCCTCTCCAATCGATGCTACTCCGGCGACACTACTGCAACCTAGGAAGCACAGACACAGACACAGACACGGACACGGCCACGGATACGGACACGGACACGGACACGGGACACGAAAATTTTTAAAAATGTAGGACACGGACACGGGGCCGGACACGGCAAATTGTTTTTTCCACATATATATGTATACATTATTGATGTATAAACACATTCTATTATAGAAATTTAATTGTGGAGTTTGCATTTCATTTACTTAAAAGACATACAATCATCCATCAAACACATTCATCCAAATAGGAAAAACCCATCAGATACAACAAGCATGGCCTAGTGATATTTATAAATTTATGTAAACACATTCATGTCCATGCTTCCAATCAATTAAAGCAAATTGTCAATTTAAATCATAACGCAATGACTTTTGAACAGTAAATAAACAAAAATTAGACCAATTCAACAATGAAGAAATCCAACTTAGAATGATGTATGATAAATACAGTAAATACTACAGATTTGTATTACATAACTGAACCAACAGCAACAATTATTGTTAACATTACAACAAAACAGAAGAAAAAGACTTATTAGAAAAATTGGGCATAGACTGATAGAGGGGAAGGATTACAGTAAGAAAACAACGAAAATTTGGAGTGAAATTGAGGAGAAGGGGAGCAAATATCAATGGGTTAGGGAACAAGGATGGGTTTAGTCTTTTTTCCTAACATAACTGGACCTGGATGTGGCTGGGCTGGGTCAGCCGTGTCCAAGCCGTGTCCCAGCCGTGTCCTAGCCATGTCCAAGCCAAAAACTCTTCAAAAAAAAGTTGGACACTCTGAGGCCGTGTCCACCGCGTGTCCAGCCGTGTCCAAGACGTGTCTGTGTCCGACACACGGCAGACACGACCACAGCACCTCCCGGGAAGTGTCCGTGCTTCCTAGACTGCAACTCTCTGCGGACAACGTTACTCTAGCTCTCTTCGGTCGACGTTGCTGCAACTCTCGTCGTGGACTGTTGTTATGCTTGCTCGTCGACGTTGATGTGTCTCTGGCAATAGAGAGGGTGCAACAGAACAATTGCAATAGAGCACCGTTGCGGTTTCATCATGGAGAGCACCTCTAGTGGGAGGGAAAAGTGTTGGTAGAGCAACCCATCTTCGTCGAAGTCGACGGCCTACACCATCGCTATGGCTTTCTCTTCAATTAGTCATGCCCAGTGGTTGTACATGCCTATGCGTCGCTGTCGTGCGAAAATGAAAAAGAAAGTAATTGACCTATTAGGCCTCTGGTCCAACGATCTCACTTGGTTTGGATTCCCACTGAACCAAACCATAATATTGGTTGTCCGTCGTTAGGGCCCCGCTGGATGTTGGTTGTTAAAATAACCACTTAGAGTGGGGCGATTCAGTTTGGTGGTGGTTTGGGTTTGGGAAATGGTTTATATTTCCATCCCTAGTCCGTACACTCCATGTGAGAGAGATTACAATTATGGCCATACTAATTGCATAAACATGGTATTTTATGTTGGTGTTATATTTTTTTCTCTCCAAGCCATATTAGGTTCAAATCTTATTGTAAGTCTAGATTTGCTATACAAGTTGGGAACACTTTTATATCATTGTGTTTTTCCTTATTTGATTGTGAAATCATTGAGTATCCCGATGGATCCCAATGCTAATAATATATTAATCTCAGTGATATTTGTTTGTTTCCATAATGGCTTCTTATCCTTCTTCTCCAGTCTCTATTTCAGTTTTTCTTTTCCTAATTTGACAAATATAGAGTGTATCCAGTTAGGTTACTGAATGATAATGCTTCTTGGGTCTTTAATCGGGGCAAACAAATGCTTAATTGAGTTTTCTAAAGGCCATGCCATTCTCATAAAGTGACATTCAGTCAAGAAACCCACCTTACTAAGTACACACGTTAAAGTTACTGGTAGTTTGCAAGTCTAGGTGTCTAGAAATAACTGTTGACTTCTTTTAGTGTTATAGTAAACTGGTCTGGCAAGGCAGTCACCATTTTTGTATATTGACTTTTTCTCACTTATATATTGAGTCCTACATTTAGTTGTATGAGTTGTAGCATTTCAAGACATAATCTACCCCAATATCCTTTTATTATTGTCTCTGGAGTGAGGCAAATGTTGACTATAACTTAATGTGGGTGCTATGTCGTGATGAGGAATTAGTTATTTGCTCATTTGATTTTTTTTTTTTGAATTTCAAGATGTTATTGGCCTAAGGCATCCAGTAACACTTATAACATGCATGCACGCCCACTTGCATATATGTATATCCTCAATGTTCTCATGTAGGTAAATATTTGTGAAGTTGGATTAATCATGACTACTTATCACTAATTCTCATGCAATGAGTAATGAAAAATTGGGCAATAATTGGGTATCACCATCGAGGGTCAATTGCAATATCTCTATTGGGGATCCAATTCTACTAAATTAATGACCTAAACCTTATCTGAATTATGACAAAAATACTAGCATTGTCCTCTGTCGCCCCTTCTCCTAAAAAATGTATCATTGTCCCATTGTCTGGCTTATTCAACATGTGTATGGCTACATAATTTTATATTTTTCAGAATTAATGTCATGAGTGACCTAGCCCATAGCATGCTCAAGTGAACATACTCTTTTACATTATATCACGGTTTTCACTACCATGTATAAAATTGTCTAGTTTTTACTAATTTCTCTACCTATTGGTCCATTTATTTATCTCAATTTTGACATTTTGCAATTAATTTGTATGGAATGATAGTGCTGCAGATGTTGCTGGGTAGATATTGCTCAATGGTACAGAGTACATGAAGAACCAGTTCCAATGACATGTATTAATGAAAAATAATGTTTTGTCTAGCCCAAGGTAAGTCTTGCATTCCAGTTCATTGTCTAATGTGTAGTACATCAAGCCTTGTTGGCATGTTTGCTTACTAAGTTAAGCTTTAAATTTATATTACAATTCTTTATTTCTGTGTTACAAGACTAGATGTACCTTTGTGTTCTGCTAGATAGCTTTGCATCAATGTTAATGACATTTTACTAAATATTTGAAACCACTAACCCAAGCCTTTATTATTTCGGAAATTTGCACCAGTCACCTCTTTTTTGGCAGATGTTGAGTTAGTATAAAGATTTCCATTGATGTTTTTGTTTACATACTGACTCCATAATCTTGGGTATCTAATATTTTATTTGCTATTTAAGTTATGTTGTTTCATTCAAGCTTTCTTCAAGAAAGCACTTGTTAGAATTATGTTGCACTGAAGATTGTCTTGTTTCATGACGACTGCTCAAGCATTTTAGGTTATTGACTGAGAAAGTAAAAATGAAAGCTTGAAAACCTTGCACCCCCTTGTTACAACTGAATGGTCAAAACTTTTATCTGCCATCATGGAGTTATTTGAATTGTTCATTCTTCATCAAACTATAAGATCCCCTAACAATAAAATTCCTTAAGTAGTTGTGGTTGAAAGAGAGAGTCCATAATGAGCTATAGATGCTACAGTTGAATTAGCACCCTTTTGTTTTGATTAAATTGCCTAGGCATGTGACTTTGAAGCATGCTACAGACACACTTCTTTGATCACCCATAAATGCTTGAAAGAAACAACTCATTTCAGTGGGAGAAGTCTAATGACAACTTTGTGGTACATAAGAGACTCCTGCAACTATAGAGTCCACTACCCTTTTTAGGTAATTAATTTTTCCTCAACTCTATATATAAGAGATTCTCTGAATGGATTATGCCATGGTTACATTTTTTTTAAAACACTCAAATCCATGTATCTTACTGCTAGTGAAGGAACAAAAAACTTATTTCACACTTTTGACCATATGGATGTCACGTTTGCTCTGTCCACATAATATAAATGGTGTGCTTATGTTGGCATGTAGCTTTCAGCTCAATTTGCCCTTCTCTTCTTCTCCTCACTTCTTCTCCTCACTTCCTTTGTGCTCCCTTTCTATAAAAAGGGGTGATATACAAACAACTACTCATTTTTTGTTATGCATGCCATATGGCTACATGATCTTTCTTTGTGGAGCTTTTCTCATAACAAATCCAACCTATTTAGTATGTAGGTATACCTACAGGCATAGTCACAATAATTGGTGACATTTTATGCTACTTGTCTTTGCACACTTTATGGCATATGATTCAGCTGTCAACATTACAAACCAACATCATTTTGAGTTTTGTTTGGTAAATTAAAGAGATTCTTAACACGGATAACCTGATTCCCTGAGTATGTGGCAGTTATTTTGTACAAAAATATGAAAATCTTCCCCATTAGCAACTTGTCCCACTAGGTTTTAAATTTATAAAGACATCCTAAATACTTTCTTGAAACTCTTCCCCATTAGCAAGTTCCGTCAGTGCACATTTATCTTGTAGTTCGATTAGATGATTAGAATTTCTTCCTCAGTGAATGACATGGGAAATTCCTCTAGTGTAAGACATTTTAATGGACCATACTAACAATTCATACTTCATAGGGCACCCCGCCTTGTATGGGATGAACTCCATTACTAAACTGGATTCGCTTGCTGACATGTTGTTACTGAACTGATATCACTATGCTTGTTTCGTCCCTCCGAGCAGAGCTAGGAGTTCGCCCTCCTAAGGATCTACACCTTGGCCCCTGGTAGTGCCTCCCTTTACCCATTTGCCTTTGGAGTCTGAGAATATAGCTTGTGCTCTGCACCTTCTCGGTATCCAAGACGTTGTCCACATCAATCAGGAATCACCCATTCAGTTGATGAGGCACCATCCATTCATTGTTTATATCCTTATTAGAACAGGACTACAACATAGGCTTCTATAGGTGCATCACCTCCCCTGTAAATGTTTTCAATATCACCCTCATAAATCCATTGTGCCAAAAAAATCCATCCAGGATTCCATAAAATCTAGTTCACAGTGAATTCACTTGTTATTACGGGACATGCTTTTCCATATAAAATAAATACAACACCATAACCTTGACAATACATTTGAGACTTTTTTAAAAAATTGAAGATTTTTGAACTCTTGTTCCTTGCATGGGATGATAGCAACCACTTCTTATAAGTTAGGGACCTTGGGTAGAACAATGTTTGCAACACTCAAATCCCCAACAACACTGTCTAAGCATCAACTATCTTGGTAGAGCATGTCCCTTCATTCTTTCTTTGAATGACTGCACTCATTTTTACTTTATCATCCCTAATCATTGTACCTAGTCCCGCCCAACGGCCTTGGTCCAACACTCATCTAAATAAGTTTTCAGAAACTTGGGCTACATTTTCATCTTGTAACCTGCTATTATTCATGGATACTCATAACTATCAGAAATTTTTTATATGCTGGATTGATCTTATCATCAATCCTATCTAAAAGAGAAATTACAATCCACCTGTCAAAGAAATGCAAATAGAGGATCAACGGGTTGTCATTTCAGTAAGAGAAGAGTATACAACAATCACATGGGTATGGTGATTTCCATCTTTCTTGATGTAGAAAATCAATGATTCATAGTCAAAACTAATATTGATAATCTCCTATATTGATCATGACTTATAGCAGCCTTCATCCTTCCTCATAAAATATGAATATCCTTTACCAGGTTCATTGCATCACATTACAGCCATACCTCGGGTAGCACCATGTAAACGACAAATCTAATCACCAACAATGTAGTCTCAGCTTCTGCTATCTTGGTAGATAATGTCCCTTGATTCTTTCCATAAATGTATGCAATCATTTTTCCTTTATCAGTCCTAATCACCGCACCTAGTCACACCCATTGGCCTTTGTCCAATACTCTCTGAATCAATTTGTATAAACTTAGGATTAAGGGGGAATCTAGTGATCAACATGTTGGTCAGTTAATGGAAAAGCCAACACTCATTCTACATCTGTTTCATAATTCTGCAGTAGGTTCTTGGCTCTCCGTTAGAGTATATAGTTTTGTGAGTCTCTTGTTGTACACAAATTCCTTCCTTACCATATGGCCCAACAACAGTTGCAATCATACACTAACTCCTCTTTAGTCAAATTCTCCCTCCACCAACCAAAGTGTTTTCTTAAATCCCCCAAATTGGATCATCTCACTCGATCACCCAAAACAAATTCATCCCACCATTCCAATGGCCACACTCATCACTGCGTTTCTAGTTCAATGACCCTTGGGCATAAATAGAAGAAATGGTTCTCAAACAGCTTCTGAAGTTCAGTCTTTCTTTAGCCTTGAGAATATACAACACACTGCAGATAAAATATCTTAGTCTGTGGGTCCTGCTTGGTTCCACACAGTTTTTCATTACCCTGAAGTTTTGAGCAACTATTGTTTATTTCCAGTTGATGAAATATATGTTAACTATCAGTTAGGAGATTTTTCCTGCTTTTATTTATTTGTTCTTTACTTGTATAGTTTCCTTCTATTTTAGGCCTTTTTTGGAAAGGTGACGTCTTTAAGATTTTATAATTTATACAATTGACCACTGCATGACTTGGGTATCACGTTATATCACATGGTTATGGGCTTCATTAATATTGCAAGGATGTTATGACTGCTACAAATAGGTGTGGACCAATGGATGCATTCCTTGGCATC
Organism: Alisma plantago-aquatica; assembly: GCA_963693085.1. Taxonomy (NCBI): domain Eukaryota; kingdom Viridiplantae; phylum Streptophyta; class Magnoliopsida; order Alismatales; family Alismataceae; genus Alisma; species Alisma plantago-aquatica. Next base: position 1,358,269,405 of record OY856411.1, on the reverse strand, counting down.
CCTGATTATCTAACCTGCTATGGATCAATGGAGGGTCGAGTACCTGAATTACATCCCCATCTACTATACGATTGAAATTATTGACCTAAGTTCGACTTGACTACTTCATGTTTTGATGAGGTTGCTGGATTGTTGGTTTTAGTCATGTGTACTTTTTTCACTGCAGGATTTCAGAACAATAGTAGCAGGTTGGATCTCTATTGTTCCAATAATGCATGAAGGGTTTGCAAGTTAAAACTCCTCGTGTGTCATACACCAACTAATGGGTTGTCTATTAAACACCCCCACATTTGCATTATCGTATCCTTGACTTGTAAATTTTTTTCTATGGTATCATTAGGAATATCATTTTGTGCTCAAGTATTCAACTAGGTCCTTCATGTTGGTTCCAATACGTACTGGCTAAGAAATTGTTCTCTATCTTTTGGTTTCTCTATGACACATAAGGAGCTCTAGTGACTTTCCAATCAGTGATTTCGCAAAGGACTCATTTCATTTTCTTTTTTGAGTGTGCAATAGCTGCAAACCTACGAAGGATCAGCAACCTGGACCAGTTCTTAATGATACACTATAATTGTCATTGTTAGATTGTTGATTATGGATGATTAGTAAATTGAAGCTTGTGAGATTCAGTCATCTCACTTGTTTAGCAGCCAGAAAATGCAGGAACAAAATTTACTTAAGTATTAGTCCCACACAAGGTTCCCTCATTTTCTCTAATCTTAGATGGGCTAACAATAACTAGAAGTCAGCTACTATAGACCTTCATACACATATCAAAAAGGGGGGCATGGACACTTAATTTGTTGGGTGTTTACCGGAAGTTGCTGCTACTAAGATGAATGTTGGTGCTGCTGTTTTTAACAATGAGATGGAGTCTTTTGAGGTCATTTTTATGGACACTACAGGGAAGATTCTTGGGATTGCTGCTAAAATAGTCAAGCTATTATGGTCCAATGATACAGAAGAATACTACGTTATTCTTTTTGCTCTTTTAGTTGTCGTTCTTTTGGTTTTCTCTCATCTTGAGGCTAAATCAGATGCATTGGGGTTGGTGATGTCCATTCTTAACACTACCCTTATCTTGAGTCCCTTAATGTTCCATCCAACGATAGTAGATAAGCTGAAGTACTATTTTACAAATGTAAAGTTTTATCATATATACATGGAATGTAACAAGGTAGCTCACAACCCATCCAGAAAAGGCCTTGGTTGTGGTTCATGTGGACTAGCATTGTGAATTTTGTCCATTTTATATGCATGATGTGTGTAATGTATCCGTTTTTAATTAATATATTGGTGGTTTGTTACTCCCAAGTAAAAACCCTCATCCATTGTGTTTTATAGATTTCCATATTGACTGTACGGTTGAATTAGTTAATCACGCCAATATTGACCGTCTTGTTCTAAGACATACAAAATACTTAAAGCAATATGCTTTAAGTATTCATCTGCCTTGTTCACCCTAATTGAATCATATACCTCAACAAGCCTTCTTAGCCTCTGCTCCAGGGTGATCACTTTTTGACAAAAGATAGAAGCCTACACTTCTAGCCGGCAACTGCCCCTCTCACATTATTTGTGAGCTCGTACATATGGCGTGATTACAAGGTGCCCACGACCAATGGATCTGCTATACATTCAAGCCTAAGTACCTTGTGCTCCATCCTCATCGTTGTTGCCACATCGTCCTTCATATAGGTATCATCTCCCTCCATCACAAACCCAGATTTCATCTAATTATTTTGTTGGCCATACCACCACTCATACCTATCCAGCAAATCCACCAGGTTCCCCATTGAGTTCCATTTAGTAGTAGAGAAGATGATAACGTCATCAGAAAACATCAGTGTTGATGGTCCAATACCCTCCAATGACATTGGAATCTCCCTATCTGCAATGCATTGACCTTGACTTCTACCTCCCTGTACAGACCCTCTTCAAACAAAATAAAGAGGGAGGTACAAGGGGTTCCCTTGCTTTAGCCCACTCTTCATCTAAAATAGACCCCTTGTCTTGTCCCTTTCCTTGTGTGAAAGACAGAGACCCTGAGGAGTTAGGAGTTCAATCTGAATATGCCACTGATATGTGCAAGGTTGATCAATCTAAATTGAACAAAACACAACAACAGTCAGAGAGATTAGGGGCATGGGTTGGTAAGGTCAAGAACTGATGGGGGTAATGGGTGTACCATTGGGTTCATGGCGTTAACATACAATTGAACCATATATCCCTATTTAGCACTAGAGAGATATCTTAGACCCATTTGACCCATTATAATTTGGTCTAAATACTTTGGTTTGGTTAGGGTATTGTATGGTGGGAAATCTATCATCTTGAATCATGTGTATGGGCTTTTGCTTCATCCAAGTCGATTTCTTATGGTCATTTTAATTTTTTATGTGTTGTTTGACTATTGTTTCATTAAGTTTTGTTCTTACTTCAGTGGTATTCTCATGCAATTTATCTTTTCTATGATGTTTCCTATATAATCTACCACATTCGAAAAGTTTGGAAATTTCTTGTGCAATGTATGCATGTATTTTATGTTAACGTTAACACTACAAGTTTGGATGGCAAGTTGCATTTGTGATTTGTACCTTAAATCATTTGCATAGTTCTTAACCCACACATTTTTTAATATCTTTATATAATCTAGAATGGTTGTCTACATATTTGACTCAGCAGAATTACATAATCATATTAGACATCCAATATCCTTATTGACACTGAAATACCTTTGCAGGAAAATAGTTACACTAAGTATTTGGAAGGAGTACTTGTTCTTATTAAGAAATGTGCAACCAACTCATCAATGGCTTGCAAGGATGCACATGCCATAAAGAGAATTACTGAAAAATACCATGGCTGTAAGTCCATGAGTCAAATTATTGTTTCCCTTGTACAGATTGTTGTTTAGGTCATGTATTCAAATGATTATGGTTTTTATGTCTTTGTTTCAGTCTGTGTTCATGGCCTAAACATAATGCACTATAGGCCTTAGGTTGTTGTTTCAACCTGTGGATTCCTAGGCCACTACACACATGGTAATATTGTCTCCATCCTAGTCAAGAAGAGGTCCTATGCTGCTAATGTTGCCACTTTGTATGGTTCCCATGTGGCTTCACTTGCCCCTTCTCCAGGCGGAGGCAGCAGGAGCAACTCCTCTACTAATGCATATGCAGCAGCTTCCCCTTCTACTTAAATTTTTCTGGCTGGAGAGATGTCAGCTTCTACGGCTACTGCTTTGTTATTTTTGGACTACTGGTCTTCTGTGAAATACCCACATCAGTGTAGATAACTAATATGTTTGGTAGATTCACCGTTTATGTACAATTATTATTGTATTTTTTATTTGTTCATGGGGAAAAGGTCATATCCTCCCCTGTGTAAATTAACATTTTTTATTCAATACAAATATAATTTATGAACTGACAATGCATATAATTGTTGAGGTGTACACTTCATATGGCTATGACTAATATGAGACAATTTTCTATGTTACAACTAGTAGTTCATGCATTGTGTTTTTCAATATAACAAATACACGCATCATATATGATGTACATGCTTCTAAAATTTATATGAAAAATGTTGTTGGTCGCTATACCTATTTACGATGGAAACTTTCCGACCCAGTTAACATTTATAACAAAACAAATGAAGTTGTCGTTATTGGTATTTGTGATGGAATTATGTCATCGTGATTACCAATAATGACAAAACCAATGAAGTTGACGTTATTGGTATTTGTGATGGAATTATGTCATCGTGATTACCAATAACGATAGGTAAATTACGTTGTCTCCATAACCATTAGTGACAAGCTATAGTATTTGTCGTGGTTGATAATAATGATGGAATGAATTTTTTTGCCGTTAATTGTATTAACGGAAAGACCAGTAACGACAACATGCGACGACTCTTTTTTTCTATCCCTAATAGCTATAATGACAACTTTTTCCACAATAATGATGAACATTTTCCAACGTTATTATTGTGTTTTTTGTAGTGAAGGGAGGTAAGGTTGGGGTTGCTGCGGTAGCCTCTTATACCTCAATATCAGAACCTATCTAGGTTCCTATAGTTCCACCGAAGCTCCTCGATGCTTCAGAAGCAAGCTTCAGAGTGAGGAAGCCTTCTTCCCCTTTCTACCCACCACCACGGCGGCTGACGTCGGAGAAGAAGTTGGCCGAGGAAGATGGAGGCCTAGGGAGGAGAAGGGTGGCCGGCAGCGCTATGGGAGCATGGATGAATTTTTTGGCACTACAATCAGCTCCTAAAAATGAGGAGAATGTTACCGATTTCTCGCCTGAAGGAGACCTCACGGAGGCGGCCACTCCTGCATGCTTGCGTGGAGGACAGAGTCACGCACGAAGGCGTTGGACTCGTGAGGGACGCTAGAGTGAAAGAGGGGAGAGGCGGTCCAGGTAGACCAGATGTGAACCAAACCAAACCGGCTGGCTCACCTTTGAGCCTGGGCGGGTCCCTGCCACAGACCAGCAAAGAGTCATGCCCCCTTCGGGCCACGTGGCGACGCCAGATTGGCCACAAAAGGTAATTTACCTCCAAAATCTACAGATCTTCAACAACTCATAATAATTAGCTCGGTTATCAGAAAATTACAAACAAAGTACCAAAATTCTCAGAAAAATGTGTAGAACAACATGAAAGCATAATATCATGCTTTGGATGTACTAATCTTAGTGATATCATGTAAGTTGTAAAATTCTTATTTCACAGATAATAAATATCAAACGATGGCCTAAAATTATGATAATATGCCAGTAAATCCATATTCATGCCTATAATCCATTTAAGGTCAGTGATGATGATGTTGATGCACGAAATCATGTATTTTTCTCATATGGCTAATTAGGGATGATAACCCTAAGGAAAATGCAACAAATACATACATGCTCAATAAATGATGGAATTCATAGAAAACCCTCATCAGTAATTGGAAGATAATATGTAAATCTGAGGTCAGTTAAATACATGAAATCCATGTTCTGTGAAGATGACCCTTAATACATGGGTTGTAACCCTAATTTGAATAATGTATATAAACTAGGGTTAATATGTGCAAAAAAAGGATATGGAACCTAACGTTCATATAATGAAACATAATCTAGAAAATGATATCAGTAAGACAATTTTAAAACAAGAATGCAAGTAATGATGCACACATACTAATGAACTAAGAAAACCCTAATGAATCAACTAGGGTTGAGATGATGCGAATATGATGATGGTATATATGGTCTTATTTTGATGAGGTTTGACCAAGCATATAGTTGACATTAGTGATATGTGATTAGGATATCTGTGATCAAGGTATGACATTACCTCTTACTTGGCTTATTATACATTATTCTTGTGTTATATGTGTAGTAATGTACTTGGTAGATGGTATTTGATGAAATGATTGTTCTTGTATGATATCTTGCTTGATTTTCCATATTTGTGGCTATGAACACATGAAACATAAGATATCTCATCCATCATATGATAGAACTAAACTCTTGGTAGTCTGGTGCATTGAAGTGAGCTTAAACTCTTTGGTAGTAGATCACTTGTATAATGATCTCAAACTCCTTCGGAGTAGATCATAAGGCCTAAAAACATCATAGCCTTTGGTGGCAGATGTACGAGATATATGATGGAAATGTGCTTAAAATATGTGTTCTCTTTGGTTAATGAATATCTTTGTGCAAGTATACACTTTTTCTTAGATTTTTTTAATATTGTCAAGTGTTAGTTTTATCTTATTGCCAAGCTTAGTAATGAGAGGTATATAAAAGACACATAGGCATACTCAGTACAATATTCTTGAATATTGTGTTGTCATGTACCACATGTAATCTTTTATTTAAATTGTGGACATATGCTCTTGAAGAACCATGATAGTTGAGAGTTGTGTGGTGAGATGATGTATAGGTGGACATGTTGTCTTAAGATCATGTTGTTTAGTGGTAGTACATGTATATGTATAAGTTTGTTGTTCAATGTATAGTATCAAATGTTGTAACAATTCATTTTGTAATTGTATATTGAATGGTGAACAAGTGTTGTATGGTTTTATTATTGTTCGTGTGCATGTGCTACTATTGTTTCCTTATGACTTCTTATGATTTTCTCTTCCTTAGCCTAGTGTGTGATGTTTAAATTGGGTTTCTCACTGAAGTGAGGGTTTCAATTTGGACGTCACATATCAGATTAAGTTTTAGAAAATCTGGGAACGTCACATTGTTGGTTGAAGTTTTTCTTCAACTTTCCCAATTAATTGGGTAGCAATGGAGTGTTTCTAGATACCACTCATTGCTTGTGATGTCAACAAATTCGTTATGGATATTCACTACCAACATAACTTAGAACCTATAGGGTAACACACATATGATACACCTTTAATAGGAGTTTATTCATGAATGATGTTTACCTTGATTACTAAAGTGTTTAGGTATTCTATTTTAAAAATAATTGACTAACTGGATTCTGAACTAATTGATTCAAGTGTTGAACCAATCGGTTGGAGTGTTAGGTTGATTGAAATTGTGTTGGCTAAATATTGGTTGAGTTGTGGCATGAACCGATCGATTCACTGAGTGAACCGATCGGTCGAATCGGCTCAAGTTCCCAAATGATCGGTTTACATGATGAACCACTTGGTTCATTGATCGATTTGATTGGATTAAAGGATTTGTGTTGATGCCATGTTATGCATTAACTGAATATTAATTGTCAATACAATTGTGATCGGGAAACACGATGAAATGACTTGTTCAAGGACTGAACCAATTGGCTCGCCTGCCAACCAATCAATTTACATGTGAACCGATCAATTCACCACTCACATGATGTGCAAATTCATGAAATCCTATCCCCTTCGACTCTTGCTCAGATTGGGAACCCTGGCCATATTCCTCCTATAAATAGAGGGAGACTGGGGACTTCTCGGAAACATCAATTAGCTCTTACAATTGATATATTCTCGGGTTGTGGTAAACAAAAGAACTCGAGCAAGTCCTACCCTTCAAAGGGAGAGACAACAAGGGAGAACAATTGTGGGAGAGCAAGTTGGTTATAGTACACCAACAAGTAAGGGACAACTACTTCTTGTCCATTCTTATAGACAACAGGAGTTTCTAGTGGTCTGTGTGGACTACTATAGATGCAAGGAGGTCGTTGCCTTCTTCTCGGAGGACATAGTCAACTACTATCTATGGTGAAGAACTAGGAGAAAAATATACATTGTCTAGGTGCAACTTGAAGAAAGATGCACTCTAGAATGAGGAGATTTCCACTGGACTTGCTCCAGGACTCTGTATATATACTCATAAAAATCCTTCCCATTACATAGTTGTTGATGTGATCTACTATCTTAAGGGGAATAAGGTAGTTTAAGTTTTGTTTTTTCTGCCTATTTTGTCACTATATTTCCCTACACTCATGGGGTTGACAGCCAATGATGCCCCTACCATCTAGAACTGATGGTAGATCAGTTTGCATGGAAGTTTCAGCTTTAGGATACATGGCATGCATGTTATAAACCTTCAAACCACCTCTCTCTCTACCTAGCTTTATGTACTCCCCTTCTTTCACCCAAACAAACTCTATACACACCTTGTTCATCTTCTTTCTACTTAAGAGGTCCGACTTCTTGCTTGGTGGAGGATAAGAGATCTATAAGGAGAATCTTGGTCGAGCATGGTTGCATGTTGTAAGGACCCTGACCTCCGTTTAGGGCTTATCCTGTTTGCTTTGCTTAACCCTGATGCTTAGTTGCTTGCTAATCACCTTTTGTGGTGATTAGAGTTTGTTGGTGCTTTGTTGAGAGTTGGAGGTGCTACTTGCAATATACCCAAGTTTAGGGTTTGTGGGCAAGTTTGCCACCTTGTGAGGTGTTCCTCACTCTCCTTGCTTCCACTAGTGTTGAGAGAAAGGTTTGGGCCCGTTGCTTGAGTTCCTTTGGGCTTGGTTGAGCTTGTTGGGCCTTGTGGTGCTTTGCCTTTGCCTTGTTTGGCCTTTGTGTCGGGAAAGTGAGCCTTGTGTTGGCCATGCTTGTGTCGGGCAGAGTTGTGTAGGCCTAGGGAGAGTGTCGGCCATGGTGGTGTGGGTGTGTGTCGCCCATGGACCCTTTGACCTTCTTTGACCTCGTTTGTGTCACCACTAGTGGACACTTGGTGCTTGATGTTTGCATGTGGCAATGACCTTGGACATGTGTTTAGGGCATGTTAGAGTGGTGGCTTTGCTCATGGACAAGTGTCCCTAGGTGGGTGACACTTTGCCTTGTCTTACCTTGGTTTCTCCTCCAGCCTCTTCTATATATGTGCTTCCTTTCTCTTGCTAAGGATCCCTTTAGTTCCTAAGTCTTCCTCCCCCTTGGTGCACGATACATCCTCTTCTTTTGGCAAGCTTGGTGGCCGATCCTTCTAGGAGTCTCCTTCTTCCTCTAGTGGTGGCCGAACCCTAGAGTGCCTTGCTCTTCTTCCTTGGTGGTGCTTGTAGCTAGGAGCTTGGAGCTTGCTTAAGACGGGTTACATAACTCCTAACCCTAACTATACTACCTTCTTTCATGTTCTTATATGTTGCTTATGATCATATCGACTATGTATGTTGCTAGTTTAGTTTCTTGCTTAGTTGTTCTTGTTGGCCGAACCATGTTCTAGGGTTTCTTGTTGAGAAACACCCCTTTCTCTCCTAGGTCTTGAGGAGTGAGATTGAGTTCTAGTTACATGGGAAATACTCCTCTCTCGCTTGAGTTGAGAGGTGAGCTTGTGTTCTAGTGGCTTGAGCAACACCCTCCTCTCACCATGGACTTGAAAGGTGAGCTATGTGGTAGTTGTGGACCTTGGTTGTGGTTGTTCTTTGTGTTGCCCGATTGGTGTTAAGAAGCTTGGCAAGACCCCTCTCTCTTGATAGTTGAGAGGTGAGTCATCTTCTTGATCCATTAGGGTTTTGGTGCCCTTGTGCTTGAGGTTGGTGGTGACCCTGTCGGGCTGCATCTTGGCCAATATGGCCTTGGGGTGGTGTTGCCCGTTATCCCTCTTTGGCCTTGAGCTTTGGATGTTGTGATGTGGTGTTGTGTTGGGCGTCACACACCTAGTTCATGCCGTGTTGTATCGGGTGTCACACCATGATAAGTACCTTACCCGACAACCTTCACCTCGTCATACCCTAATGTTGTGGAAGCTTGTTAGCTGGTTCTATGGTGGGCGTCAACCCTTGACCCTGTCCTTGTGTGTCGGTCGATAGATGTAGTTAGCCTTGTGATGGGCGTTATGTTGCTTTGCTGCACGCGTTACACCTTTGGGCGTTATGCCTTGTTGGGTGTGTGCTTCCCGATATCCCTTGGGCGTAACACGCCGTCGCACGATACACCCTTTGGCTGAGCTACACGCCCTAGTTGCTCTATAGCAGCTGGTTGCGCAACACACCTGGATCAAGTGCCCGTTACACCCATGACGATATGGGGCTTAGTGGTTAGCTGCGTGTTGGGCGTCATGGCATCATGGTGATGCACGACACATGCTGGAAGTTGCACGACAGACCCTACTGCACGTTACACTTAGAAGTGCATGACACTACGTTGCACGTTACACCCTAGGTGCTACCGGTTGTGAGGTTATGTGTTGGGCGGTAGGGGAGAGTACCCTGCCCGATACCACCTTTGGTGAGGATAGTGGACGCCTCTAGTGAGGGTCTTGTCTCTCATGGAAATCTATATGCTAGCTCTTGTTCATGAATCACGTTGGTTTTAATAGTAACCCTTGACATGCTTGATGGTAATCGTGATAGTAGATTACATCTATGTATCTTGCCATGATAGTACCTGTGTTTATGGTCATCTTGATTATATGTATAATGCTGAGTAAATGATAAGCATGTAACAAGCTTTGCTTAATGATATGACCTATGTCTATGGTCACAGGTTGAGACATGAATGATAAAGCATATAATCATCAATGACACCCTATGTTTGATAATATAATCTCTTCTAATAATCCATGATGATTGTGCATACTAACTATGCAGGTATAGATGCATAGCCAGGTAAGGGGCTATGAGGTATATATATATATGTTTGAGTAACATTGCTTTGATGGTTACTCTTGATGATGAGCTAACAGGCATGATGTGCTTTGGTCTGAGGACCTGAGTTTGGCTAAAGTGCCTTGATGACGTGCTATTCTCTGATGATAATCTGGGATTACTATCCCATGGTGATGATGTAAGCCTTGAGAGGCAGTGGCACTATATGATGAGGGATTGAGATCCCATGGCAATGTGATGATCCTTGAGATGGATCTAGATGGTTGTCAAGAGGCCAAGTGGTAACATGTAATGTTGGATCCTTGTGATGGATCGGGATGATGTTGATGCCAGTAAAAGCATGATTTTGAGTTTCATGTTGTTTATTCTTGTTATAGTTTGCATGTTATATAACTTGGCTGAATCTTGCAATCCACTTAAAAGATACTAACTAATGATAGTGTAACATATCATGTAGTTTCCCTGGCCATAGATCCATCATCGTCAGGAGATGGTGATGGTAAAACGGGTTTTCCCTGCGAGTTAACCCGAAGCACATATTGTTGAATATGCAAGGTTTCTCCTAGCCTAAAATAGTGAGGATTCGAGTGCAGCTGCGATTGCAGACTCAGGATATGTATAGAGCATGGTGAACAGGCCCATGGCTCAGGATATGTGATATGGGAGCATGAATGCGTTCATGGTTCAGAGCACGGTGAACAGGCCCGTGGCTCAGTTTCACTAGCTTCGAGACCTGTACCAAGTCGGGCTAGGCAAAGGGTAGCCTGTGGGAGCTGACCCTATGGCTGAGGCCACTTAAGCATGAGACTGTGGTCCTGCTTGTGTTGTACTCGTGCACTGACCACGAGGTGGGAGGTTGTGGAGACCCTCTCTTCCATTGACCTTGTATGGCACCGACTCTGGGTTTTGTAGCCGTCGGTTGGATTCGAGCGGTATGGCTCACTTCCTCAGGGCATAATAATATGTAATCTAGCCGAATAATATTTACTGCTTAAGGAAAAATACGGAACATTGGTTGAGGCCTTGCTTGTGTAGTTAATCTTATTATACTTGCAGTTACTTATATGTTCCTGATGTTATAAGATCTTATAAATCTTATTTTGTCAATCATGTTTCATAAAGAGATAATTGGTGGTATGCCTTCCGTACAGCCTGGTAAGCTTGATGGTATGAATAAGCTTTGCTATATAGACTGCTCTTATTCTATGCTTTACCAGTTATCTACTGCTACTGCTTTATCTTCCTTTGGTTTTATAGTTTTGGCGGGGAGTTATGTTTCTCGCTAGGACTATGTGTCTCACCCCGCTGGTTTACAGGTGTTCGAGCTAGACATGGTGGTGGTCGCGGAGTTGCGGCTGAGCAGCAAGACGAGCAGTAGAACGCAAGAGATGGACATGCTACTGTTTTGGTCATTTTATAGTAGAGTCTTAGAGTCATCCATGTACTCTCAGGTCCTTGGAGGTGTTTTGATGTTGTTTCCCAATGTATCACTGTTGCTGGTTTGTATATCCTACTGCTGGGCGGATGTGGGCCGTTATGTGTAGATATAACAGGTGATGAACTCATGTGATGACAAGACAGCTGATCCCCTAAGCTGTGGACACATATCAAGGCTTGTAAATGTTTATATAACATGTTTTCTTACAGGATGAGGACTTGAATGTAATAGTTTCTCAGTTTATCCGCTTCCTGCAATCAGTTTTAATTAACCCATGTTTTTTTGGTAATCTGTGGTTATGGTGTTTTTCCGCACGTTTTCGCGTAACACCTCACTGTCTGTGTGATAGTGGGATGTGTTGCCTCAAGTTTGGTATCAGAGCTCTAGGTTCACTGAGTCTACATGGATTTAGGACTAGGTTGTGTCTGTTCTTGTGAGTTTTCCAGATTTTCTTACCATCGTCTTCTTCCCTCAGCGGAAGAAAAGCCAAGATGTCTGGAAACCATGAAGAACACGCTGCTGAGAACAGTGATGCTTCGTCAGTCGATGGAGCTATAGGGTAGACACATGAAAATCGGGTGCCTAAGGTCCCCCAACCTGACCCAGCCATTCTTGAACACCCTGCCTATCAATAGCTTATGGGGCAGATGATGGCTACGATGAATCTCATGGTAGGAAGATTTCCAGTGCCTCCGCCGAGAGCATAGGCTCCCCATGGTGAAACATTGGGTATTGGGAAGACCTTTGAGTGGCTTCGCCGAGTCAGAGCTTCGGACTATGCTGGGACAGCTAATCCAGCGGATGCAGATCTGTGTCTGACAAGTCTTGAGAAGGCTTTCTGGATCCTTTACATCCCCGAAGCGGACAAAGTCAAGCACGCTGTCTATCTTCTGAAGGGTAGTGCTGGTCACTAGTGGACCATCGAGGAGGAGAAGCGACCCGGTGAGGTGATCGGTTGGGAGGTTTTCCGGCCCGAGTTCGTTAGCAGATACTTTCCGAAAACATATCTGGATGAGAAGATCAGTCAGTTTGAGCACTTGCGCCAAGGAACGATGAACATCACTGAGTATGAGGCCAAGTTCATGGATCTGTTGAGGTTTTGTCCTCACATGGCAGTGACAGACGAGGAGCGGATCAGACGTTTTGAGAAGGGTCTGACTGCTGAGCTGACAACACATGTTTCTACGTTGGAGAACCATGAGCAGTTTGCTATGTTTGTTGAATCTATCCGGAGGATTGAACGATCAGTAAGGGAGAAAAGAGAATCCATATCTAAGAAGAGGCCTGCTCAGTTCCAGGGATAGAGGTTTGGTGGCTTCAAGAAGCCAAGGTTTTCAGCACCTTCCGTGATGAGAGGTTCCAGTGTACCATCACAGTGGTCTCCAAGTAAGGGAAGAGGATATGTTTCTTCACCATCAAAGGCACATAGTACAGCTTCAGTGGTAGTGACAGGGCCATCTAGGCCACAGTTTGAAGATAGGTCATGCCATCTTTGTGGTCAGATCGGCATTTCAGGTTCAACTGCCCGAATAGAGATGTTGAAGTGACACAGCAGCCAAGGCAGAATCAATGAGGGTCAGATCGACAAAATCCAAGTAGTAGCAGAGGGCGAGGACGCGGTCAAGCGTCGCAAGCGGTATCATCTGCTCAAGGAAGCATAGGACGTGGACAGCAAGCAAATGGCTCGATTCTATGCTATGAGTCAGCCGGAGGCGATAGTCAACTCGCAAGTGGTGGCAGGTCAGATGGAGTTATTTCATTCTGATATGTCTTCTTCTTGCTTTATATCTGTTCTGGTTGACCCAGGTGCTACACACTCTTTTATCACCTATAGTATGCTTGAAAATTGTCGTTTACCTGTTATTATAAGAAGGATAGCTTGTTGTTAGAAACCCCTATTGATGGTTCCTCGATGCTTCGAGAGGAGTGTCCATCTTGTGTCTTATCTTTTTCGGGACACAGTATACAAGTGGATCTTATACCACTTGATATGCATGTTTTTGATGTGATCCTTGGGATGGATACCTTAGAGAAGTATAAGATTGTTTTGGACTATGGTTCCAAACAGGCAGTGTTTGATGATGACGGAAAGAAGTGGATCTTCCAAGGAGATAGGAAGATTCTTCCTACGTGTCTAGTATCAGCTATGATGGAAGAAACATTGTTACGACAAGGATGTAAGGCATTCTTAGCTCACGTTGTGGATACCAAGGTGAAAGGTCCTAGCCTTGAGGAGGTGTCAGTTGTCTGAGAGTTTGCAGATGTGTTTCCTGATGAGTTCCTTGGTGTTCCTCCACCCCGAGAGATTTATTTTGAGATCAATCTAGTTCTAGGAACACAACCAGTTGCACAGACACCGTATAGGATGGCTCCAGTGGAGATGGTAGAGCTTAAGAAGTAGTTGCAAGAGCTGTTGGAGAAAGGTTTCATCCGACTGAGTACGTCACCTTGGGGTGCTCCAGTGTTGTTCGTTAAGAAGAAGGACGGGTCGATGCGGTTATGTATAGATTACCGATAGTTGAACAAGGTCACGATCAAGAACAAGTACCCGTTGCCGAGGATAGATGATCTGTTCGATCAGTTGCGTTGTGCTACAGTGTTTTCAAAGATCGATCTACAGTCCGGATATCATCAGTTGAGGATTAAGGCGGATGACATACCAAAGTTAGCTTTTAGGAAGAGGTATGGTCACTTCGAGTTTGTGGTTATGCCGTTTGGGCTAACCAATGCGCCTGCTGCTTTCATGGATTTGATGAATTGAGTGTTTCGTCCGTTCTTAGATCAGTTTGTTGTAGTCTTTATAGATGACATCTTGATCTATAGTCGGGACAGGTAAGAGCATGAACGACATCTTTGACTAGCGTTGACTCTTCTTCACCAACATCAATTGTACGCCAAGTTCAGTAAGTGTGAGTTCTGTTTGGAGGAAGTGACTTTCCTGGGTCATGTGATATCTGCAGAAGCAGTCAAAGTGGACCCGAAGAAGGTGGAATCCATTGCAGAGTGGGAGCAACCGAAGAAGCCAACGGAAGTTCATAGTTTCCTGGGTCTTGCAGGTTACTACAGGAGGTTTATCAAGGACTTCAGTGCGATTGCGTTGCTGATGACAAAGTTGACTAGAAAGGATGTACCTTTTGTCTGGGATGATCGTTGCCAGCAAGCTTTCCAGAGTTTGAAGGAGAAGCTGACTATTGCTCAAGTACTAGTGCGGCCAGAGCCTGGGAAAGGCTATGTTGTTTTCTGCGATGCTTCCAAGAAAGGTTTAGGTTGTGTGCCGATGCAGGAGGATCATGTGGTTTCTTTTGCTTCGCGACATCTTAAGAAACATGAGGAGAACTATCAGACTCATGATCTGGAGTTGGCAACAGTGGTTCATGCGTTAAAGATTTGGAGACACTATCTTTACGGGGAAGTGTGTCAGATCTTTACGGATCATAAGAATCTAAAATACATCTTTTTGCAACATGAGTTAAATATGCGACAACGCCGATGGATGGAGCTAATCAATGATTACGACTGCACCATCGAGTATCATCCTGGTAAGGTGAATGTGGTAGCTGATGTGCTTAGCCAAAAGTCTTCTTCTCTTTCTGCAAAGAAGGCACAGTGGAGTTCCTTGGTATGCCATAGACAGGATATGCTTGTTTCCTTGCGACAGATGAATGTGCAGATGGAAGTTTCCTTGTTAGCTGGACTTTTAGTGCATATGCAAGTCAAGCCTACGCTGAGACAACAAATCAAAGATGCACAACAAACAGATGATGCAGTGCAGTCGATCATATAAGAGTTTGGCAGCGAAAAGCATGATGGGTTCCATGAGTCTGAGGATGGACTAGTTTGCTATCATGATAGGATGGTGGTCCCCAATGCAGATGATCTGAGGAAGATAGTGCTCGAAGAAGCGCACACGTCGATGTATGCTATGCATCCAGGAGTCGCCAAGATGTATCATAGTCTGAAGGACCTGTATTGGTAGCCCGGCTTGAAGAAAGATGTAGTTGAGTTTGTGGCTAGATGTGCGGTATGTCAGCAAGTCAAGGATGAGCATCAAAAGTCGGCAGGTACGTTGCAACCCCTGCCGATACCAAAGTGGAAATGGGATCATATAACCATGGATTTCGTAGTTGGTCTGCCCAGGACAACTAGGAATCATGATTCCATTTGGGTGATAGTGGACAGATTGACGAAGTCTGCCCATTTCATACCTGTAAAGACAACATATACAGCCGAGAAGCTTGCTCAAGTATATGTGGATGAGATAGTGCGGTTGCACGGTGTGCCAGTAATGATAGTTTTCGACAAAGGTCCGCAGTTCATGAGTCATTTCTGGGAACAGTTGCAGAAAGTGTTGGGAACGCAGTTGAGGTTCAACACCGCTTTCCACCCACAGATAGATGGACAGTCTGAGAGGACTATACAGACTTTGGAGGATCTCCTTCGGGCGTGTGTTTTGCAGTTCCTAGATAGTTGGGACGTACATCTCAGTTTGATAGAGTTTTCCTAAAACAATAGTTATCAGCGGCGCATTGACATGGCTCCTTATGAGGCCTTATATGGCAGGAAGTGTAGATCTCCGTTATGTTGGTATGAGGCTGGTGAATATCAGCTTTTGGGTCTTGAGTTAGTACAACAGACGACAGAAAAGATCAAGGTGATACAACAATAGTTGAAAGCGGCGTAGGATAGGAAGAAGTCTTACACAGACAATCGCCGATGACCTTTGGAGTTCCAGGTAGGAGACAAAGTGTATCTTAAAGTCTCTCCGTGGAAAGGTGTGCTAAGGTTTGGCAGGAAGGGTAAGCTTGCGCCCAGATATATGGGGCCATACCCGGTCATAACACGTGTGGGCAAGGTAGCTTATGAGTTAGAGCTGCCGCCAGAGTTGCACAGGTTACATCTAGTGTTCCATGTTAGTATGCTGAAGAAAAGTCATCCTGATACATGAATAGTGATACAGCCAGTCAAAGTTGAGCTTGATGAAGATGTGACCTACGAGGAAGGTCCTGTGATGATCCTTGATAGGAGAGTTAAGAATTTGAAGAGGAAGGACCTGGTTCTTGTGAAGGTTCTTTGGCATCATCGCGGCATTGAGGAAGCCACGTGGGAGCTTGAGGAAGAGATGAGGAGGAAGTATCCCTTACTTTTCTCTTCGGATTTCAGGGACGAAATCCCTTTGTAGAGGGTTAGCTTGTAAGGACCCTGACCTCCGTTTAGGGCTTATCCTATTTTCTTTGCTTAACCCTGATGCTTAGTTGCTTGCTAATCACCTTAGGTGGTGATTAGGGTTTGTTGGTGCTTTGTTGAGAGCTGGAGGTGCTACTTGCAATATACCCAAGTTTAGGGTTTGTGGGCAAGTTTGCCACCTTGTGAGGTGTTCCTCCCTCTCCTTGCTTCCTCTAGTGTTGAGAGGAAGGTTTGGGCCCGTTGCTTGAGTTCCTTTAGGCTTGGTTGAGCTTGTTGGGCCTTGTGGTGCTTTGCCTTTGCCTTGTTTGGCCTTTGTTTCGAGCAAGTGAGCCTTGTGTCGGCCATGCTTGTGTCGGGCAGAGTTGTGTAGGCCTAGGGAGAGTGTCGACCATGGTGGTGTGGGTGTGTGTCGCCCATGGACCCTTTGACCTTCTTTGACCTCGTTTGTGTCACCACTAGTGGACACTTGGTGCTTGATGTTTGCATGTGGCAATGGACTTGGACATGTGTTTAGGGCATGTTAGAGTGGTGGCTTTGCTCATGGACAAGTGTCCTTAGGTGGGAGACACCTTGCCTTATCTTACCTTGGTTTCTCCTCCACCCTCTTCTATATATGTGCTTCCTTTCTCTTGCTAAGGATCCCTTTAGTTCCTTAGTCTTCCTCCCCCTTGGTGCACGATACATCCTCTTCTTTTGGCAAGCTTGGTGGCCGATCCTTCTAGGAGTCTCCTTCTTCCTCTAGTGGTGGCTGAACCCTAGAGTGCCTTGCTCTTCTTCCTTGGTGGTGCTTGGAGCTAGGAGCTTGGAGCTTGCTTAAGACGGGTTACATAACTCCTAACCCTAACTATACTACCTTCTTTCATGTTCCTATATGTTTCTTATGATCATATCGGCTATGTATGTTGCTAGTTTAGTTTCTTGCTTAGTTGTTCTTGTTTGCTGAACCATGTTCTAGGGTTTCTTGTTGAGAAACACCCCTTTCTCTCCTAGGTCTTGAGGAGTGAGCTTGAGTTCTAGTTACATGGGCAATACTCCTCTCTCGCTTGAGCTGAGAGGTGAGCTTGTGTTCTAGTGACTTGAGCAACACCCTCCTCTCACCATGGACTTGAAAGGTGAGCTATGTGGTAGTTGTAGACCTTGGTTGTGGTTGTTCTTTGTGTTGCCTGATTGGTGTTAAGAAGCTTGGCAAGACCCTTCTCTCTTGATAGTTGAGAGGTGAGTCATCTTCTTGATCCATTAGGGTTTTGGTGCCCTTGTGCTTGAGGTTGGTAGTGACCATGTCGTACTGCATCTTGGCCGATATGGCCTTGGGGTGGTGTTGCCCGTTATCCCTCTTTGGCCTTGAGATTTGGATGTTGTGACATGGTGTTGTGTCGGGCGTCACACACCTGGTTCCTGCCTTGTTGTGTCGGGTGTCACACCATGATAAGTACCTTACCCGACAACCTTCACCTCGTCATACCCTGATGTTGTGGAAGCTTGTTAGCTGGTTCTGTGCTGGGCGTCAACCCTTGACCCTGTCCTTGTGTGCCGGTCGATAGATATGGTTAGCCTTATAATGGGCGTTATGTTGCTTTGCTGCACGTGTTACACCTTTGGGCGTTATGCCTTGTTGGGTGTGTGCTGCCCGGTATCCCTTGGGCATAACACGCCGTCGCACAATACACCCTTTGGCTGAGATGCACGCCCTAGTTGCCCGATAGCAGCTGGTTGCACAACACACCTGGATCAAGTGCTCGTTACACCCATGACGATATGGGGCTTAGTGGTTAGCTGTGTGTTGGGCGTCATGGCATCATGGTGATGCACGACACATGCTGGAAGTTGCACGACAGACCCTGCTACATGTTACACCTAGAAGTGCACGACATTGCGTTGCATGTTACACCCTAGGTGCTACCCGTTGTGAGGTTATGTGTTGGGTGATAGGGGAGAGTACCCTGCCCGATACCACCTTTGGTGAGGATAGTGGACGCCTCTAGTGAGGGTCTTATCTCTCATGGAAATCTATATGCTAGCTCTTGTTCATGAATCACGTTGGTTTTGACAGTAACCCTTGACATGCTTGATGGTAATCGTGATAGTAGATTACATCTATGTATATTTCCATAATAGTACCTGTGTTTGTGGTCATCTTGATTATATATATAATGCTAAGGAAATGATAAGCATGTAAGAATCTTTGCTTAATGATATGACCTATGTCTATGGTCACAGGTTGAGACATGAATGATAAAGCATATAATCATCAATGACACCCTATGTTTGATAATATAATCTCTTCTGATAATCCATGATGATTGTGCATACTAACTATGCAGGTACAGATGCATAGCCAGGTAAGGGGCTATGAGGTATATATATATATATATATATATTTGAGTAACACTACTTTGATGGTTACTCTTGATGATGAGATAACAAGCATGATGTGCTTTGGTCTGAGGACCTGAGTTTGGCTAAAGTGCCTTGATGACGTGCTATCCTCTGATGATAATCTGGGATTACTATCCGATGGTGATGATGTAAGCCTTGTGAGGCAGTGGCACTATATGATGAGGGATTGAGATCCCATGGCAATCTGATGATCCTTGAGATGGATCTAAATGGTTGGCAAGAGGCCAAGTGGTAACATGTAATGTTGGATCCTTGTGATGGATCAGGATGATGTTGATGCCAGTAAAAGCATGATTTTAAGTTCATGTTGTTTATTCTTGTTATAGTTTGCATGTTATATAACTTGGCTGAATCTTGCAATCCACTTAAAAGATACTAACTAATTACAGTGGAACATATCATGTAGTTTCCCTAGCCATAGATCCATCATCGTCAGGAGATGGTGATGGTAAAACGGGTTTTCCCTGTGAGTTAACCCGAAGCACATATTGTTGAATATGCGAGGTTTCTCTTAACCTAAAATAGTGAGGATTAAAGTGCAGCTGCAGTTGCAGACTCAGGATATGTAAAGAGCATGGTGAACAGGCCCATGTCTCAGGATATGTGATACGGGAGCATGAATGCGTTCATGGTTCAGAGCACGGTGAACAGGCCCGTGGCTCAGTTTCACTAGCACCAAGACCTGTACCAAGGTAGGCTAGGCAGAGGGTAGCATGCGAGAGCTGACCCTGTGGCTGAGGCCACTTAAGCATGAGAATGTGGTCCTGCTTGTGTTGTACTCATGCACTGACCACGAGGTGGGAGGTCATGGAGTCCAGCTTTTCCATTGAACTTGTATGGCACCGACTCCGGGTTTCGCAGCCGTCGGTTGGATTTGAGCGATACGGCTCACTTCCTCAGGGCATAATAATACGTAATCTAGCAGAATAGTATTTACTGCTTAAGGCAAAAATGGAACATTGGTTGAAGCCTTGCTTGTGTAGTTAATCTTGTTATACTTGAATTTACTTATATGTTCCTAATGTTATAAGATCTTATAAATCTTATCTTGTCAATCATATCCCATAAAGAGATAATTGGTGGTATGCCTTCCGTACAGCCTGGTAAGCTTGATGGTATGAATAATCTTTGCTATATAGACTGCTCTTATTCTACGCTTTACCAGTTATCTACTGCTATTGCTTTATCTTCCTTTGGTTTTATAGTTTTGGCGGGGAGTTATGTTTCTCGCTAGGACTGTGTGTCTCACCCCGCTGGTTTACAGGTGTTCGAGCTAGACGTGGTGGTGGTCGCGGAGTTGTGGCTGAGCAGCAAGATGAGCAGTAGAAGGCAAGAGATGGACATGCTGCTATTTTGGTCGTTTTGTAGTAGAGTCTTAGAGTCATCCCTATACTCTCAGGTCCTTGGAGGTGTTTTGATGTTGTTTCCCGATGTATCATTGTTGCTGGTTGTATATCCTGCTGCTGGCCGGATGTGGGCCGTTATGTGTAGATATAACAGGTGATGAACTCATTTGATGACAAGACAGCTGATTCCCTAAGCTGTGGACACATATCAAGGCTTGTAAATGTTTATATAACATGTTTTCTTGCAGGACGAGGACTTGAATGTAATAGTTTCTCAGTTTATCTGCTTCCTGCAATCGATTTTAATTAACCCGTGTTTTTTTTGGTAATATGTGGTTATGGTGTTTTTCCGCACATTTTCGCATAACGCCTCGCTGTCTGTGTGATAGTGGGATGTGTTGCCACAAGTTTGGTATCAGAGCTCTAGGTTCGCTGAGTCTATAGGGATTTAGGACTAGGTTGTGTCTGTTCTTATGAGTTTTCAGATTTTCTTACCATCGTCTTCTTCCCTCAGCGGAAGAAAAGCCAAGATGTTTGTAAACCATGAAGAACACGCTACTGATAACAATGATGTTGCATCAGTCGATGGAGCTATAGGGCAGGCACATGAAGATCGGGTGCCTAAGATCCCCCAACCTAACCCAGCCATTCTTCAACACCCTGCCTATCAATAGCTTATGGGGCAGATGATGGCTACAATGAATCTAATGGTAGGAAGATTTCTAGTGCCGCTGCCGAGAGCACAGGCTCCCCATGGTGAAACATCGGGTATTGGGAAGACCTTTGAGCAGCTTCGCTGAGTCAAAGCTTCGGACTATGCTGGGATGGCTGATCCAGCGGATGCAGATCTGTGGCTGAAAAGTCTTGAGAAGGCTTTCCGGATCCTTGACATCCCTGAAGCGGACAAAGTCAAGCACGCTGTCTACCTTCTGAAGGGTAGTGCTGGTCATTGGTGGACCATCGAGGGGGAGAAGCGACCCAGTGAGGTGATCGGTTGGGAGGTTTTCCAGCTTGAGTTCGTCAGCAGATACTTTCCGAAGACGTATCTGGATGAGAAGATCAGTCTGTTTGAGCACTTGCACCAAGGAACGATGAACATCATCGAGTATGAGGCCAAGTTCATGGATCTGTTGAGGTTTTGTCCTCACATGGCAACGACAGACGAGGAGCGGATAAGACATTTTGAGAAGGGTCTGAGTGCTGAGATGAAAACACATGTTTCTGTGTTGGAGAACCGTGAGCGGTTTGCTATGTTTGTGGAATCTGTCCGGAGGATTGAACGATCAGTAAGGGAGAAAAGAGAATCCATGTCTAAGAAGAGGCCTGCTCAATTCCAGGGACAGAGGTTTGGTGCCTTCACGAAGCCAAGGTTTTTAGCACCTTCCGTGATGAGAGGTTCTAATGTACCATCGCAGTGGTCTCCAAGTAAGGGAAGAGGATATGTTTCTTCACCGTCAAAGGCACATAGTGCAGCTTCAGTGGTAGTGATAGGGCCATCTAGGCCACAGTTTGAAGATAGGTCATGCCATCTTTGTGGTCAGATCGGGCATTTCAGGTTCAACTGCCCGAATAGAGATGTTGAAGTGACACAACAACCAAGGCAGAATCAACGAGGGTCAGATCGACAACAGCCAAGTAGTAGCAGAGGGTGAGGATGTGGTCAAGCGTCGCAAGCAGGATCGTCTGCTCAAGGAAGTAGAGGATGTGGACAGCAAGCAACGACTCGATTCTATGTTGTGAGTCAGCCGGAGGTGATAGTCAACCCGCGAGTGGTGGCAGGTCAGATGGAGTTATTTCATTCTGACATGTCTTCTTCTTGCTTTATATCTGTTCTGGTTGACCCGGGTGCTACACACTCTTTTATCGCATATAGTATGCTTGAAAACTGTCATTTACCTGTTAGTTATAAGAAGGATAGCTTGTTGTTAGAAACCCCTCTTGATGGTTCCTCAATGCTTCGAGAGGAGTGTCCATCTTGTGTCTTATCTTTTTTGGGACACAGTATACAAGTGGATCTTATACCACTTGATATGCATGGTTTCGATGTGATCCTTGTGATGGATACCTTAGAGAAGTATAAGGTTGTTTTGGACTGTGGTTCCAAACAGGCAGTGTTTGATGATGATGGAAAGCAGTGGATCTTCCAAGGAGATAGGAAGATTCTGCCGACATGTCTAGTATCAGCTATGATGGCAAAAAAATTGTTATGACAAGGATGTAAGGCGTTCTTATCTCATGTTGTGGATACCAAGGTGAAAGGTCCTAGCCTTGAGGAGGTGTCGATTGTCCGAGAGTTTTCGGATGTGTTTCCTGATAAGTTCCCTGGTGTTCCTCCACCCTGAGAGATTGATTTTGAGATCAATCTGGTTCCAGGAACACAACCAGTTGCACAGACACTGTATAGGATGGCTCCAGTGGAGATGGTAGAGCTTAAGAAGTAGTTGCAAGAGATGTTGGAGAAAGGTTTCATCCGACCGAGTACGTCTCCTTGGGGTGCTCCAGTGTTGTTCGTTAAGAAGAAGGACGGGTCGATGCGGTTATGTATAGATTACCGATAGTTGAACAAGGTCACGATCAAGAACAAGTACCCGTTGCCGAGGATAGATGATCTGTTTGATCAGTTGCGTTGTGCTACAGTGTTTTCAAAGATCGATCTACGGTTCGGATATCATCAGTTGATGATTAAGGCGGATGACATACCAAAGTCAGCTTTTAGGATGAGGTATGGTCACTTCGAGTTTGTGGTTATGCCGTTTGGGATAACCAATGCGCCTGCTGCTTTCATGGATTTGATGAATCGAGTGTTTCTTCCGTTCTTAGATCAGTTTGTTGTAGTCTTTATAGATGACATCTTGATCTATAGTCGGGACGGGCAAGAGCATGAGCGACATCTTCGACTAGCGTTGACTCTTCTTTGCCAACATCAGTTGTATGCCAAGTTCAATAAGCGTGAGTTCTGGTTGGAGGAAGTGACTTTCTTGGGTCATGTGATATCTACAGAAGGAGTCAAAGTGGACCCAAAGAAGGAGGAATCCGTTGCAGAGTGGGAGCAACTGAAGAAGCCAACGGAAGTTTGTAGTTTCCTGGGTCTAGCAGGTTACTACAGGAGGTTTATCAAGGACTTCAGTACGATTGCGTTGCCGATGACAAAGTTTACTAGAGAGGATGTACCTTTTGTCTGGGATGATCGTTGCCAGCAAGCTTTCCAGAGTTTGAAGGAGAAGTTGACTAGTGCTCCATTACTAGTGAGGCCAGAGCCTGGGAAAGGCTATGTTGTTTTCTGCGATGCTTCCAAGAAAGGTTTAGGTTGTGTGTTGATGCAGGAAGATCATGTGGTTTCTTTTGCTTCGCGACAGCTTAAGAAACACAAGGAGAACTATATGACTCATGATCTGGAGTTGGAAGCAGTGGTTCATGTGTTAAAAATTTGGAGACACTATCTTTACGGGGAAGTGTGTCAGATCTTTACGGATCATAAGAATCTGAAATACATCTTTTCGCAACATGAGTTAAATATGTGACAGCGGCGATGGATGGAGCTAATCAATGATTATGAATGCACCATCGAGTATCATCCTGGTAAGGCAAATGTGGTAGCTGATGCACTTAGACGAAAGTCTTCTTCTCTTTCTGCAAAGAAGGCACAATTGAGTTCCTTGGTATGCCATAGATGGGATATGCTTGTTTCCTTGCGATAGATGAATGTGCAGATGGAAGTTTCCTTATTAGCTGGACTTTTAGCTCATATGCAAGTGAAGTCTATGCTGAGACAACAGATCAAAGATGCACAACAAATAGATGATGCAGTGCAGTCGATCAGATCAGAGTTCGGAAGCGAAAAGCATGATGGGTTCCATGAGTCTGAGGTTTGACTAGTTTGCTATCATGATAGGATGGTGGTCCCCGATGCAGATGATCTAAGGAAGCTAGTGCTCGAAGAAATGCACACGTCGATGTATGCTATGCATCCAGGAGTCACCAAGATGTATCATAGTCTGAAGGACTTGTATTGGTGGCCCGGCTTGAAGAAAGATGTAGCTGAGTTTGGGGCTAGATGTGTGATATGTCAGCAAGTCAAGGCTGAGCATCAAAAGCCAGCAGGTACGTTGCAACCCCTGTCGATACCACAGTGGAAATGGGATCATATAACCAAGGATTTTGTAGTTGGTCTGCCCAGGACAACTAGGAATCATGATTCCATTTGGGTGATAGTGGACAGATTGACGAAGTCTGCCCATTTCATACCTGTAAAGACAATGTATACAGCTGAGAAGCTTGCTCGAGTATATGTGGATGAGATGGTGTGGTTGCACGGTGTGCCAGTAACGATAGTTTCCGATAGAGGTCCGTAGTTCACGAGTCGTTTCTGGGAACAGTTGCACAAAGCGTTGGGAACGCAGTTGAGGTTGAACATCGCTTTCCACCCGCAGACAGATGGACAATATGAGAGGACTATTCAGACTTTAGAGGATCTCCTTCGGGCGTGTGTTTTGCAGTTCCTAGACAGTTGGGACGTACATCTCAATTTGATAGAGTTTTCCTACAACAACAGTTATCAGTGGAGCATTGACATGGCTCCTTATGAGGCCTTATATGGCAGGAAGTGCAGATCTTCGTTATGTTGGTATGAGTCTAGTGAATATCAACTTTTGGGTCCTGAGTTAGTATAGCAGATGATAGAAAAGATCAAGGTGATACAACAATAGTTGAAAGCGGTGCATGACAGGCAGAAGTCTTACACAGACAATTGTCGACGACCTTTGGAGTTCCAGGTAGGAGACAAAGTGTATCTTAAAGTCTTTCTGTGGAAAGTTGTGCTAAGGTTTGGCAGGAAGGGTAAGCTCGTGCCCAGATATATGGGGCCATACCCGGTCATAACACGTGTGGGCAAGGTAGCTTATGAGTTAGATCTGCCGCCAGAGTTGTACATGTTACATCCACTGTTCCATGTTAGTATGCTGAAGAAAAGTCATCCAGATACAGGAACAGTGATACAACCAGTCGAAGTTGAGTTTGATGAAGATGTGACCTACGAGGAAGGTCCTGTGATGATCCTTGATAAGAGAGTTAAGAAGTTGAAGAGGAAGGACCTGGTTCTTGTGAAGGTTCTTTGGCATCATCGTGGCATTGAGGAAGCCCCGTGGGAGCTTGAGGAAGAGATGAGGAGGAAGTATCCCTCGCTTTTCTCTTCATATTTCGGGGATGAAATCCCTTTGTAGAGGGTTAGCTTGTAAGGACCCTGACCTCTGTTTAGGGCTTATCCTATTTGCTTTGCTTAACCCTGATGCTTAGTTTCTTGCTAATCACCTTTGGTGGTGATTAGGGTTTGTTGGTGCTTTGTTGAGAGCTGGAGGTGCTACTTGCAATATACCCAAGTTTAGGGTTTGTGGGCAAGTTTGCCACCTTGTGAGGTGTTCCTCCCTCTCCTTGCTTTCTCTAGTGTTGAGAGGAAGGTTTGGGATGTTAAGAGTATACATTCTTGTTTGGTCCCTAGTCGGTGGTTATTGTGGAAATAACCATATACATCAATAACACTAAAGACTAGATTGTGTGTTGGTTGATGACAGAATCTCATTAGTCATGATATATAGATATCAAACCAAGCACATAGGTACTTGTTAGATAACAAGGTACCAGACAGACCCACCGTGGGAGTGACACATGGAACCATGACTTGGTAGTCACAGTCAGCTCTCACAGTGATGGTGGTGAGTGTGATTCTTAGACCTGAAATCACTACACTCAATACATGTCGTTGGGTACACTTTGACATCATCAAACGCAGTCCTGAAACATGGGTTGTTATAAAGGTGATGATTGGGTGACTTTGACACATGTGGCTTTTGAGGGGTGAGTGATAGATATGGGATTTGTCCCTCCTGAAGGAGTTTGATATCCTTGGACACTTGATGAGTAGGATTGAGAAAGGCATGCACATGCATGTGTGAATCAATATGTGATATTGATGTCATACACATCTCACCCAGTCTGCTCTGAGATCAAGGAAATGAATGAACGTTAACAGGATGACTGTTCCATGCCTCGAGTTCATTCAGGATATCAGTGACAAAGGAATTTTACATTCACTGTAACACCATTCACGAATTGTAGGATTGAAAGTTGTTCTCCAACTTTCTATTTCACTTGGGTAGCACTGATGTGTGACTAGGCACCGCTCTTTGCTTGTAAAGTCTTAAGTGTTATGGACTTTGACTACCAACGTGAAATGGACCTGCAGGGTCACACACATAGGATTTAACCTGGAAGAGGAGTTTTGTCCACAAACAATGTTTAGCTTGATTACTAAAGGAGTTTAGTAGTTCAATTAAACACTCAATCAATTGATATCTCAATATCATAATGTTCAAGGTGTTGGACACATTGATTGGAGTATCGGATTGATTGAAATCACAATTGACTGATTCTGCACAATCTGCACTCCCAACCGATCGGCTCATGTGATGAACCGATCGGATGAGCTTGGTGAACCGGTCGGCTCAAGTGTTGAGTCGATGGGCTCAAGGTCAGGGTGAAATGATTGCTTCAAGTGTTGAAACGATCGGTTCAACTGATGCAACCGAGCAAGTTGGGAAAGTAGGATTGGTGAGAATTTTCCTTTCGTTTCACTTGCCCAATTTGATTGGAACAAGGATTGGTATTCGATACCAATTAGAAACAAAAGTTGGAAAGTCAATCGGGAACTGACCAGGACCACAAACCGACCGGTTCAGCAGTGAACCGACCAGTTCATGGGTCCCAATCGTTCGGTTGAGGTGTCAACCGACCGACTCATCTCCCCAACCGACCGTTTCAGTTGTGAAACGATCAGTTCAGGTTGCGAGTTGGTTGCTTTTTGTGGAAAATCTCGAACCCTTCTACTCCTTCTTTTAGTCCCATATTGCCGGGGACAGAGAACCCTGTCCCATGACCCGCCTATATATATAGTGGTATTGGGGGCTTCTCAGAGTACAACTCAATGCAAGCCGGTTGCTCTGCAAAGTTGTCGTTCTATCTGGTTTTGGTAATCGAGAGAGCCCGAGCAAGTGCTACCCGAAAAGGGAGGCATACCAAGGGAAAGACAACTGCAATTGCAATTGGTAGCAGGTGAGTGTGTTGGCGACTAGTACGCCGACAGGAGGGTGCGACTCCTTCCGGTTCCTTGTGCGACAAGGAGATCGGAGTTCCAGGCAGTCTGTGTGGACGACTGTAGAGGCGGGAGACCTCTGTCGCTCTGAGGACAACTGTCAATCCCGACAGTCCTGGTGTGACTAGGAGTCTTCAGTCCCAGTGCGACTAGGAGCTGCACAGACACCGTCCAAGAACAGAGGTGAAGACTGCGTAAGGCGCGAGGTACTGTTGCCGAGCAAGCCTCGGGATAAGGTATGCATCCACAAACCATCTTTCCTATTGTATAGACGTTGACGCGATTCCTTTTGTTCTGGGTTTTGGGGATAAAATTTTTGTTTCCGCTGCTTCTCTGCCTCCTCTAAAATCCAACAGTGGTATCAGAGCCACGACAACTGTTCTATATTTTAGGATTATCGATATGATCGATTTTGGTTTGTCGCCTTTATTTATTGCATGCGATGCGAATAAAATTGGCTTTATGCATGTCCAATCCACAAATCCCTAATATACATATATGATATGTAATATTAATGCAATCAATACGCGTCACCCTTAAACGAGTTTTGTGGTGGATGTGTAGCATGGTTATGGACTATAAACCCTATATCTGTGCGTGGTTGTATGTGGTTGCTTGCATCTCGGTCTGCGCACCGATTCCCCTTCTCCTATTCCTGATGTAACTCAAAATAATTCGAGAATTATTTTCCTACCTTTTCTCCCCCCGAATGTAACTTGGGGTTTCACAATTCAATTGTAAATAGGATAGATTTTATTTCCTGTTATGTCAAAGAACGGAGGATGACCTGATGACGCTTGAAACGATCGGTTCAAGATGTGAACCGATCGGTTGGTGATCCAGACGGACGGTTCGAGGAGCGAGATGAGCGGGTGGTGACCTGAGGAGATGCACGATGACCGGCGAACCGATCGGCTAGAGGTGCCATTCGATCGGCTGGTGGTGCCCGAACAACCAACCTGATGGCGAGCCGACCGATCATGGAGATGAGCTGATCAAACCCAGAAAGGCAGGCACAGATTTCATCTTGTACAGGTTGCCTGTGATGTAGACCTAGATGATCGTGATTCCTCTTGGCTCGAGGAATCACAATAGGATGGCCATAATCATTGCTTTTTATTGTTTTGCATGTTTTCTGTGGGATATAGCATGTATATGATACGTACTATATATTGTGGTGATTGGATATGTATATGTATATAAAAACCAAATCTCTCATTAAAATATTAAGTCTTATACGCCTTCCATTAGCGACACACATGGAAAACTTGATCGACCAAGCGTAGGTTATGCCAAAACGTGGTGCGCCATCTATCTTGTGGAAGTGTGAAGGGTCGACATGCAGGTTCTGCCGAAGCAGGGTGCATGTTTACCGTGTCGGCTTTTGGGTTAGACTTAACTGGTGATTCTTAGAGCGTCTAAGCCCAGAGGCACGGAATGTTCATGGCAAGGTGTTTCTCATGTTCATTCATTAAGAGTTGCATATGATACAATTGGCATGATGGCCTACCTAAATAGTTAAGATTATGGGCGATCAGCCAAAGCTGACTCATGACTTGATGAAATATGGATCTTGACCCACTAGAAGATTGTACGCTACAATCTTTCAAATTGATGGTGAGGGATATCAATTTGAGTTAAAATAGTGGGAGCGGTAATTAATTAAAGGCCTAATTAACTATCGTCAAATTTTATTCAAATCAAATCAAAAAGGTTTTGACAAAATGCAATTTTCTCTTGTAGAATGGCAAAGGAATCATCTTTTAAAATGGGCAAATTAATTGAGAATAAATTCCATAACTGGTTGAGGACTGTGAGAAGTGTTCTACACAATCCAGAATACCAGGAGCCTTTGAATCCACTCTATGTACGCTTAATGCGTTGGTGAAGAAGAAAGAAAGTTCATTGATAAAGATCAATGGAACGAAAGGTGAGGGAGAGAAGGGTTCTCTCGCCAAACCAATTTCTTCTACATGGAGAGGATGGAGGGACCGATGGAAGAAGAAGTCAGAGATAGAGATCTCTACTTCTGGTGTATACGTGATAGAGATTAACTTTACTACTTCTTCGTCATGGGTACTTGATACCGGATGCGGATCTCACATTTGTTCAAATGTGAAGGATCTTAAGAGAAGTAGGCCTTTAGGGAAAGGTGAGGTTGAACTACGTGTTGCCAATGGGGAAAGAGTTTCTGCCAGTGCCGTAGGAACCTATGAGTTAACTCTACCAAGTGGGCTAATAATAGAGTTGAAGAACTGCTATTATGTACCTTCCATAAATAGGAATATCATTTCCGTCTCTTGTTTGGACAAGGATGGATTTGAATTTCTTATTAAGAATGGAAAATGTTCCATTTCTAAAGATGAGATCTTTTATGGCAGTGCCCCAATGTCTTATGGTCTATACTTGATAGATTTGGAGACAAATGTATACAACGTAAACACCAAAAAGCAAAAACTCAACAACTCAAACAAAACATATCTCTGGCATTATCATCTAGGGCACATAAATTAGAAGCGCATTTCTTGACTCCATAAAGACGGTTATCTAGACTCTTTTTATTATGAATCAATAGAGACATGTGAATCTTGTTTGTTGGGCAAGATGACAAAGACTCCCTTTTTAGGTAAAGGTGAGAGGGCTAGTGATCTATTAGGACTCATACATACTGATGTATGTGGGCCTTTTAGAACTAATGCTAGAAATGGGTATCAGTACTTCATTACCTTCATTGATGACTTTAGTAGGTATGGCTATGTGTACCTGATGAAACATAAGTCAGAAACCCTTGAAAAGTTCAAGGATTTCATGAATGACGTACAGAACCAACTTGGCAAAAGTATTAAGGCACTTCGATCCGATCGAGGTGGAGAATACTTAAGCCAGGAGTTTGAGGACCTTCTGCGAGCCCGTGGTATTGTATCACAGTGGACTCTGCTTGGAACACCACAACATAATGGTGTGTCTGAAAGAAGAAATCGCACATTGTTGGATATGGTGTGATCAATGATGAGTTTTGCTGATCTTTCGATTTCCTTCTAGGGTCATGCTCCTGAAACTGCCGCGTTTACACTTAACCGTGTACCATCTAAATCGGTTCAAAAGACACCATATGAGATATGGACCGGGAAGCGTCCCAATTTGTCTTTTATGAAGATTTGGAGTTGTGAGGCTTACGTCAAGAAAATGTTTCCTGATAAGCTTGGACCCAAATCCGATAAATGTTATTTTGTTGGATATCCCAAGGAAACTAAGGGATATTATCTATACCACCCAATTGACAACAAAGTGTTTGTTGCCAGGGATGTTGTATTCCTAGAGTTGGAATTTATTTCCAAAGGAAGCAGTGGGAGGAATATAGAGCTTGAAGAGGTTCAAGCCCAACAAGAAAACATTGAACCGGTAGATGTACCAGAGGAAAATGCATATTTACAAGGTGTTGTGGAATCTCAGTCTCCTCAGGTAACACAAGGACCTCGTAGATCTAGTAGGACCCGCCTTGAACTTGAGAGGTTTGGATACCTTGTGACTCAGGAAGGTGGTGAGTTGATCATAGATGATGATCCAACTACCTACGTAGAGGCTATGGAGGGACCAGATTCTGAGAAATGGCTTGAAGCCATGAGATCCGAGATGGAATCCATGTACTCCAACAAAGTATGGACTTTGGTGGAACCACCCGAAGGGGTAAAACCCATAGGGTGCAAGTAGCTCTTCAAGAAGAAGACCGACATGGATGGCAATGTGCAAACTTATAAAGGCAGATTGGTTGCGAAGGGATTTCGACAACTTCAAGGTGTTGACTATGATGAAACCTTTTCTCCAGTTGCCATGATTAAGTCCATTAGGATCATGCTTGCTATTGCAACTTATTATGACTATGAGATTTGGCAGATGGATGTTAAAATCACATTCCTTAACGGGAATATAAATGAGGATGTGTACATGACACAACCTGAAGGTTTTGTAGATCCAAAGAATGCCAATAAAGTCTGTAAGCTTCAAAGGTCAATCTATGGATTGAAGCAAGCATCTCGGAGTTGGAATCTTCGATTTGATGAGGAAGTCAAAGTGTTTGGCTTTGCTTAAAATGAAGATGAACCTTGTGTGTACAAGAAGGTTAGTGGGATCTCGACCACATTCCTCATATTTTATGTGGATGACATACTTTTGATGGGGAATGATGTCTTAGCCTTAGAGAAGGTAAAGACTTGGATTGGGAATACTTTCTCAATGAATGACTTAGGAGAAGCATCCTACATCCTAGGAATTAAGATCTATAGAGATAGATCTAGAAGGCTTCTCGGACTAAGTCAGAGCACGTACATCGACAAAGTGCTGAAGCGGTTCAGCATGGAGAACTCAAAGAGAGGCAACATCCCCGTGCTACATGGAGTCACCGTCTCTAGAGCTCAATGTCCCCAATCTTGTGAAGAGAGGGAGCGTATGAATGGGATCCCATATGCATCTGCCATCGGGTCCATCATGTACGCTATGTTGTGCACACGCCCAGATGTCTCGTATGCTCTTAGCATGACGAGCAGGTACCAGTCAGATCCCGGGGATGCTCACTGGACAGCCATGAAGAACATCCTCAAGTACTTATGAAGGACTAAGGATCAGTTTCTTGTGTACGGCGGCGAGGAAGAGCTGGTTGTAAAGGGTTACACCGATGCAAGCTTCCAAGCCGATAAAGATGATTACAGATCACAGTCAGGATTTGTGTTTTGCCTTAATAATGGAGTTGTGAGCTGGAAGAGTTCCAAGCAAGAAACAGTTGTCGATTCTACTACAGAGGCCGAGTATATTGATGCTTCACATGCAGCAAAGGAGGTTGTGTTGATCAGGAAGTTCATTTCTGAAATTGGTGTAGTTCCCAGTAGTTGTGATGCAATTGAGGTTTATTGTGACAATAATGGAGCTATTGCACAAGCTAAGGAACCCAGATCACATCAGCGGTCCAAGCACATACTACGGCGCTTCCATCTCATACGAGAGATCGTACAACGAGGAGATGTGAAGATTTGCAAAGTACCAACTGAAGACAACATAGTTGATCCACTGACGAAGGCCCTTTCTCAGCAGAAGCATGATGGTCATGCTAGGTCACAAGGAATGAGATTCCAAGGTGACTGACTCTAAGTGCAAGTGAGGGTCTGTTGGTATGTATGCCCATAGAGTAAGTCATATGATGATTGCAATGGGATACTATGTAAATGGTTTGAATAATAATAAAGGCAATTTCCGATCTATATGTTTAAACTGTTTCTGAGATGATGGTGTAACATGATAGATGTCTAAAGAATGGTTTTACTCAATGACGTATGCTTTTAGGTTAAGGACCTAAATGATGAGATCATGCGGATGTTAAGAGTATACATTCTTGTTTGGTCCCTAGTCGGTTGTTATTGTGGAAATAACCATAGACATCAATAACACTAAAGACTAGATTGTGTGTTGGTTGATGACAGAATCTCATTAGTCATTATATAGAGATATCAAACCAAGAACATAGGTACTTGTTAGAGAACAAGGTACCGGACAGACCCACCGTGGGAGTGACACATGGAACCATGACTTGGTAGTCACAGTTAGCTCTCACAGTGATGGTGGTGAGTGTGATTCTTAGACCTGAAATCACTACACTCAACACATGTCGTTGGGTACACTTTGACATCATCAAACGCAGTCCTGAAACATGGGTTGTTATAAAGGTGATGATTGGGTGGCTTTGACACATGGGGCTTTTGAGGGGTGAGTGATATATATGGGATTTGTCCCTCCTGAAGGAGTTTGATATCCTTGGCCACTTTATGAGTAGGATTAAGAAAGGCATGCGCATGCACGTGTGAATCAATATGTGATATTGATGTCATACACATCTCACCCAGTCTGCTCTGAGATCAAGGAAATGAATGAACGTTGACAGGATGACTGTTCCATGCCTCGAGTTCATTCAGGATATGAGTGACAAAGGAATTATACATTCACTATAACACCATTCACGGATTGTAGGATTGAAAGTTGTTCTCCAACTTTCTATTTCACTTGGGCAGCACTGATGTGTGACTAGGCACCGCTCTTTGCTTGTGAAGTCATAAGTGTTATGGACTTTTACTGCCAACGTGAAATGGACCTGCATGGTCACACACATAGGATTTAACCTGGAAGAGGAGTTTTGTCCACAAACAATGTTTAGATTGATTACTAAAGGAGTTTAGTAGTTCAATTAAACACTCAATCAATTGATAGATCAATATCATAATGTTCAAGGTATTGGACACATTGATTGGAGTATCGGATTGATTGAAATTGCAATTGATTGATTCTTCACAATCTGCACTCCCAACCGATCGGCTCATGTGATGAACCGATCCTCTGAGCTTGGTGAACCGGTCGGCTCAAGTGTTGAGTCGATCGGCTCAAGGTCAGGGTGAAATGATTACTTCAAGTGTTGAAATGATCAGTTCAACTGATGCAACCGAGCAAGTTGGGAAAGTAGGATTGGTGAGAATTTTCCTTTCGTTTCACTTGCCCAATTTGATTGGAACAAGGATTGGTATTCGATACCAATTAGAAATAAAAGTTGGAAAGTCAATCGGGAACTGACCAGGACCACGAACCGACCAGTTCAGAAGTGAACCGACCGATTCATGGGTCCCAATTGATCAGTTGAGGTGTCAACCGACCGGCTTAGCTCCCCAACCGACCGTTTTAGTTGTGAAACGATCGGTTCAGGTTGCGAGTTGGTTGCTTTTTGTGGAAAATCTCAAACCCTTCTACTCCTGCTTTTAGTCCCATATTTCCGGGGATAGAGAACCATGTCCCATGACCTGCCTATATATAGGGGTATTGGGGGCTTCTCAGAGTACAACTCAGTGCAAGCCGGTTGCTCTGCAAAGTTGTCATTATCTCTAGTTTCGGTAACCGAGAGAGCCCGAGCAAGTGCTACCCGAAAAGGGAGGCATAGCAAGGGAAAGACAACTGCAGTTGCAACTGGTAGCAGGAGAGTGTGTTGGCGACTAGTAAACCGACAGGAGGGTGCGACTCCTTCCGGTTCCTTGTGCGACAAGGAGATTGGAGTTCCAGGCAGTCCGTGTGGACGACTGCAGAGGTGGGAGACCTCTGTCGCTCAGAGGACAACTGTCAATCCCGACAGTCCCGGTGTGACCAGGAGTCTTCAGTCCCGGTGCGACCAGGAGCTGCACAGACACCGTCCAAGACCGGAGGTGAAGACCACGCAAGGCACAAGGTATTGTCGTCGAGCAAGCCTCGAGGCAAGGTATGCATCCACAAACCATTTTTCCTATTGTATAGACATTGACGCGATTCCTTTTGTTCTGGGTTTTGGGGAGAAAAGTTTTGTTTCCGCTGCTTCTCTGCCTCCTCTAAAATCCAACAGATATGGCCTTGGGGTGGTGTTTCTCGTTATCCCTCTTTGGCCTTGAGCATTGGACGTTGTGATGTGGTGTTGTGTCAGGCGTCACACACATGGTTCCTGCCTTGTTGTGTCAGGCATCACACCATGATAAGTACCTTACCCGACAACCTTCACCTCGTCATATCCTGATGTTGTGGAAGCTTGTTAGTTGGTTCTGTGGTGGGCGTCAACCCTTGACCCTGTCCTTGTGTGCCGGTCGATAGATGTGGTTAGCC
Source organism: Alisma plantago-aquatica (assembly GCA_963693085.1). Classification (NCBI taxonomy): domain Eukaryota; kingdom Viridiplantae; phylum Streptophyta; class Magnoliopsida; order Alismatales; family Alismataceae; genus Alisma; species Alisma plantago-aquatica. The sequence goes on along the minus strand of OY856411.1, from coordinate 1,358,234,187 downwards.
TTGTTGTTACGACCCCATCTGAGCTTAACTGGTAAACTAGGGTTTACCTAGACAATCGCAAAGATTAATTAGAATAATCATTCTTGAAATCTAATTAATGACAATAAAACAATTAGTATGTTTTAACTATGATAAGAAGTCTAAATGTTCTTTTGTCTTGAGAATTAGGGTTTGAGAAGCATAAACCCTAATCGGCCCAAAATAGGGTTTTAATGATGCATGAATACAGAATTTGATAAGTAGAATGTCTCACTAAATGATTTTTAGTATTTTATGTGTAACTCTGATTTACTTCAAATTTGTATATGATTTAGATATATAAAATTTGAACAATATTGGAAAATATCAGAATTTTTGAAGAATGCTCTGACCTGTTTGTCGGCCGAGTTTCAAACTCGACCGATCACATTTCCAGAATTCTACAGCAGTATGGTAATTGAATTTTATCTTTTTATTGGCATACCCAATTGATCTCAAATTTTAACAGTATTTGATAAATACAATTTTAGACACTCTGTTAAATTGGCATAATTTTTTGATGACTTTTGAATCCCTACAGTAAGGGTGTCGGTCGAGTTTGTGCAGGACAAACTCGGCCGAATATATTCTGCAGACTGCAATATAGCAGTGCACTGTTCGATTTTTAATTTATTATTGGTAACTCCAAATGATCTCAAATTTTAACTGAAGCCTTATAGAATAATTATTAACAACGTGCTAAATTCCCATAATTGTTGGAGAATGTTTGATCTCTGAAATAAACGAATTACAGTAACTTTTGTATAACTGAATATTCAGCCTATATAATTAAAGTTAAGTGTTGGGTCAATATGCAATTGACCCAAGCAGCTCAATTGACTTATATGAACGACCACACACACAAGCAGCTCTCATTCTTTGTCATTCATTCCAGAGAAATGAGCTCCTAGAGAGAGAGGGAGAATTAGGGCTTGAGTGGAGAAAGTGGGGGGAATTGCTGGATTAGGGTTTTGCGATTCCAGGAAGGATGAAATCAAGTAAGTTCGGATTCCTTGCATAGACTTTTATGGTGAATCTTCTCTCTTATGTCAAGATTCCATCCATGCTCTGATTTGATCCAAGATGATGTCGAAATCCCCTCTTTTCTCACCCTTTCTTCATAATCCCTCTTTTTCAAGGTTCCCGAGTTGAATGGAAGAAGAATTGGGAGATTTGCTAGGGATTTGATGGGAATTCGAGATTTCCTGAGTTGAGCTGCAGTTGTGAGGTGTTTTCACACCTTAGGGTGAGTGGGTTCTTCCTTCAAACATTCTAATGCACGAATTTGATTATAACATCCAAATCCCTAAATGCTTAGCATGTGAATTCTAAATCCTGAAATGTCCATTTGATTTAAGTTATTGTAAATTGATATGATATGGATTCCTTCTCTGTTTGAATGACTCCTAAATGGTAGATCCATATCAGATACGTATGCAACACTTCCTATTGAGGATGCTTTTAGATTTATATCAAATGATGTAATTAGGGTTGACCTAATTGGGATATCGCTAGAGTTTCAACCTGTTTGAAAAGGACTAGTAATCCTATAAGTGGTTAGGATGTACCTCATGGGTTATCTTAATTGAATCTTATTCTGGATACATGATATCGCAGTGATGATATGGAAAACCTAAATTTAGTTAAATTTCCATGGTTTCATGTCTAAATAGATTGCATACGATTTGTTGAATACAATCTTTATTTAGTGAATTCTTATATCTTATGAAATCATTATGAGAGCCATGTGACAAGTGAATGAGGTAAATGAAAGGGTGAATGAGGCAAATGCAACCCTAAGAGTAGGGTGTTGGCATGTGATGAATGAATATGGTAAATGAAACCCTAAGGATAGGGTGTTCAATGAATCATGCTATGGTAATATGAAAGGTCTCGATATGAGATGTGGTGATGCTTAACTGTTGAATTGTATGTTTCTAGTGCATTTAACTTTATATGCTTGTTCTCTCTGAAATGATATCTACATACTGCAGGACTTCTTATATTTCAATATATATCTCGTAAATTGCAGGTGATGAGATATGACATGCCCTAGAAAGGGATGTTACTGAGATATGATATATGTTGAATACATGAGTTTTGACGTTGCTATGTGATATTTCTGTTAAATTGTTATTTGTTAATCAAGTATAGACCTAAGTGCCCTAACACCGTAGAACCCCTAAGTGGTATCTGCAGCTTTGGGGTGAAACTCGTGTTGCAACATCATCCGTGCGTGTGTCGCGGACAAACGAGGAAAGAGAAAAAGGGCAGCGTCTAACAACAATTGTGCTTGTGTCACAATGGCACTGCGGTTTCACCAGAAAACTTGGTTATCTAACACCATTCGTGCGGAGTCGCAAAGGTAACCCTGTGACCCTCCGCCTGTGTGCTCAGGTTAGTAGGAGGAGTCGAGAGCACTCGGAGTAGTGCATTGAGGCCGGAGAGCCTGTGGTCCTGTGGCAGAACGGGGCTGGCGTCAGACTTAGCATTCCCGGGTGTGTCGCTAAGTCTTGTACGGTGGGGCCGTAGCATGAATTTGCTATGGATCTTTATATGCAGAGTACACTGCATATATTTAGGGCATAATCTAAAATACGATCATATAGGTTCACAGAGTTCCTTATAAATGAAAGAGTTAAGCAAGACTAGAGTATAGTTTTCTAGTAGTTATTCTTTGGATGCAATATTTATATTCTTTGCTATTTCAATTATATTGTTTTAGAATTGCTCAGTGTAGTACTTATTGTTGTTAAATTTCATATCGTTTACTCAAATTATATCTTTGATCACATTAGTGCATTAGTCTGTTTCCATGAAGTACTTATTCACTGAGCGAGTAGGCTCACCCCTCTACTCAAACATTTTAGGGCTAATCGCGTGGACTTGAAGATGATCAGAGCGTCAGAGTAGATCTGCCACAGAAGTCAAGTATGAGATTAGTTGAGTCAGTCGGTCCTTGTCACTCTAGGTCCTCAGTAAGAGATAAGAGAGAGAGTTGTAAATATGATGTGTAATATTGTTCCTCTTTGATATGTATGCTAATTAGCAAGTTTCATGTGCATAATGTGTGAGAGACATCGTGAATGTTTTTACATGTATCCTTACTTTTAAAGTTTGATTAGTAATGAAAATGTTCATATTCCTTTGTTAAGATGTTATGTGGTTCAATGCGAAGAAATAAGAGTTTAAAAGAAAAGAAAAAGTTAAGGGTGTTCTTTGTGTTAATTATAAATCCTTTCTTACGCCCTAATCTCATGATTTGAGGAAATTGTGAGATCGGGTTGTAACAGCTTGGTATCAGAGCTTAGGGTGAGTTGTCAAGGACCATTAAGTTAGTAAGTTAGAGTCCTATGTGTGGCAGATAGGAGATGTTTGATGTTAGCTTTGGGGATTTGAGTATTTGGATATCCTGGCCCGATATCTGAGTACTTGGATCAACCAGTACAAGCTACTCTGTCTATTCTCTCACGTATACCCTGGCCAGGTATACAGTGGAAGAATGGGCTAGAGATGAACCCTAGAAAAGTTAGGGTTAGAAAACGAGAAAAGAAACAAGAATTAAGAGAATAAATGTAAAAGGAGATAGAATTTACATTTCATAATGTTGTTTTTGTTGGAAATGTACAGAAATGCTCTTATATGTTTGAATTGAAATATTCAATACTTTGAAATATGGGTCTTTAATATCTGTTGTACACTACGCAATTGTAGAATTTATTGATTTCATTCTTTGTAACAAGTAGACTAGAATTGACCTTTGAATGAGCTTTTGTTTCTATGGTTTTGCCCGCTGATTCGAGTGAAATTGACATCAGCAGGTCTGTTTAGGTTTTCAGTCTGTGCGCGGTTCGGCCGAGTTCGTGTTTTGGTCGGCCGAGTTCCTTGTTTAGGATTTCAAACAGTGTTTTGGTCGGCCGAGTTTGGTCTTGAATCGGCCGAGTTTCTTTGTAGGTAAACAAGTAGTGTTTCGATCGGCCGAGTTCCCCAGAGGATCGGCCGAGTTTCCTGCTGATCGGCCGAAGTTGGTTGGCCGAGTTTCAGAACCTGGAAGGTGATCGGCCGAGTTCCAGAGTGATCGGCCGAGTTTCTGAGCTGTGAGTGGCAGTTCAGGAAGTATGTGATCCTTTGTAATTCTTGGCTTCAGGACTTCAGGTTTGGCCTGGTCCGGTTGGCAGGATGCGTTATTAGGATCTAATGAATCCTATCAATAGCATAATAAGAATAGAATTGGAATAATTAGACCCACATCAGAGTAATAATGTACATACAGTAAGATATTGAAACATATGGGCAAGATCAGAACAACTAAGAATTAGTTGAAACTGATATCTGAGGTTCAACTTTGGGGTCTCAAATGTGAAACCCTTAATTGGGAATAATAGAACATGATATGAAGTTCATAATCAGTTCATTGATTAATATTACATGAACTATACATATGAAATATAGAAAAGATATGTGAAATGTATGTATGGTTCAAGATAGCAAGAATCGATCATGATGAATAAATCATATAATAGAGTATAATGCTTTTATGAACTCTAAAGAAAAGGCTAAGTAGAAGAATAGAGTGAGCTTTCAATAGGTCCATAAAAGTAAAAAGGATCGATGAACATGTAATTCATAAGACTAGAACAACAAACTAGTTTCTAAGCAAAGAACATAGGTGTGGTTTAATGAATGAATAAGTCATATAAAGGTGGACTGTATTCAGAAGAGAAAAACTTGATTGAAAGAGAAACTATGTTTGACCCATGCATGACCCACCTGATGTAAAAATGAAGAATATGTAATGTATTTAACATGAGTAAAAACTAATAGAAGGACTATTAATTTAGAACGTTAACTTCATAATAGTATAAAGATAAAGGAGGAAATATGTGCAACATGGTATACATGACCATACATATGAATAAGCAACATGGTCATGAGAGAAAATGAATCATATAGGGTGAATAACTACCTCGGTAGGATCATCTAGTGAACGTAATAGTGACATACATTACGATGAAGTGCGATAAGAAATAAATTCTTGTGTGATAGCAAGAATGATGAATAATCTATTTCTATCTTAAATGCTTCAATGTTAATGATGTTTATTGTATATAATCATATGAAAAGGATAGGTAGCAAAAAGTAAAGAAGTAATGAATGAGCAGAGAGATATGGGAAAACACTAGCTTTGTGTAATATGTGAATTTGTTTTTACATGTATGATTTGTTGAAGGCATATTATGGTATGAAAGCCGGTTCTATATATGATTTCAGTGTATGTGTGTAAGCTATATGTTAAATTAAAGGCGTATGATAGTTGTAGTAATTCATACCTGATATGCATCCAAGTATTGTGTATTTGTGATATGGTGATATGGTTTGGATGATGTCAGAACACATGGAGAGGTACCCTGAACATGGTAGTCATACTTATCCACTCATATTAATAGAAAGGGATGATAATTAGATTGTTTGGACAAGTAACCCTAATGAGGTGTAGCTTTTTATACCTAGCTCTAATATAACTGAGTGATGGTAATTAAGTATGATTAATGTTTAAATGACTGATACAATTGTGGATTACCCTATTACTGTGGTTGAAACCCTAAAATGATATAATACAATGGTTACACTTTGAATTGTGCGTGGGCCTATAACCCACAGATCACAGGATAGTATGGGATGAGGTGGTAATGCTTCACCTCATGCATCCATGACCCAATGGGGATGCCAAGAGTAGTATTGTGCAATTGATTGTTGAATCTAGTCTTTTAATTCAAGACTGTTTTGTTATTTGAATAACACTTGATTAAAGTTTAAAACAGTATGGTGAACTTGCTTTTGTCACTTAAAGGTGATACAGAACAATAGAACTCTCTGAGCAGCATAAGTTGAGATAGTTGTATCAGAGTATCAGAGTTGCGCAGTGAAAGCGTGGTGGTTTATCTTTGCATTCTATGTTTGACTGTGGCATAAAGAATTTGCTTGATATCATTGAGAACTATTTGAAATATGTTGTGATTTAGTAAAGAATTAAAAGATCTAATGTTGAAAACTACATTCAGGTATGAAATACAAGAATATGATGACATGGAAGGCTTTAGAAGCTTAGAATAACCCTGAATGTATCTTTCTTGTAGGTTTATGTTTTGAGGACGAAACATTCTAAGGGGGGGAGAGTTGTTACGACCCCATCTGAGCTTAACTGGTAAACTAGGGTTTACCTAGACAATCGCAAAGATTAATTAGAATAATCATTCTTGAAATCTAATTAATGACAATAAAACAATTAGTATGTTTTAACTATGATAAGAAGTCTAAATGTTCTTTTGTCTTGAGAATTAGGGTTTGAGAAGCATAAACCCTAATCGGCCCAAAATAGGGTTTTAATGATGCATGAATACAGAATTTGATAAGTAGAATGTCTCACTAAATGATTTTTAGTATTTTATGTGTAACTCTGATTTACTTCAAATTTGGATATGATTTAGATATATAAAATGTGAACAATATTGGAAAATATCAGAATTTTTGAAGAATGCTCTGACCTGTTTGTCGGCTGAGTTTCAAACTCGACCGATCACATTTCCAGAATTCTACAGCAGTATGGTAATTGAATTTTATCTTTTTATTGGCATACCCAATTGATCTCAAATTTTAACAGTATTTGATAAATACAATTTTAGACACTCTGTTAAATTGGCATAATTTTTGGATGACTTTTGAATCCCTACAGTAAGGGTGTCGGTCGAGTTTGTGCAGGACAAACTCGGCCGAATATATTCTGCAGACTGCAATATAGCAGTGCACTGTTCGATTTTTAATTTATTATTGGTAACTCCAAATGATCTCAAATTTTAACTGAAGCCTTATAGAACAATTATTAACAACGTGCTAAATTACCATAATTTTTGGAGAATGTTTGATCTCTGAAATAAACGAATTACAGTAACTTTTGTATAACTGAATATTCAGCCTATATAATTAAAGTTAAGTGTTGGGTCAATATGCAATTGACCCAAGCAGCTCAATTGACTTATATGAACGACCACACACACAAGCAGCTCTCATTCTTCATCATTCATTCCAGAGAAACGAGCTCCTAGAGAGAGAGGGAGAATTAGGGCTTGAGTGGAGAAAGTGGGGGGAATTGCTGGATTAGGGTTTTGCGATTCCAGGAAGGATGAAATCAAGTAAGTTCGGATTCCTTGCATAGACTTTTATGGTGAATCTTCTCTCTTATGTCAAGATTCCGTCCATGCTCTGATTTGATCCAAGATGATGTCGAAATCCCCTCTTTTCTCACCCTTTCTTCATAATCCCTCTTTTTCAAGGTTCCCGAGTTGAATGGAAGAAGAATTGGGAGATTTGCTAGGGATTTGATGGGAATTCGAGATTTCCTGAGTTGAGCTGCAGTTGTGAGGTGTTTTCACACCTTAGGGTGAGTGGGTTCTTCCTTCAAACATTCTAATGCACGAATTTGATTATAACATCCAAATCCCTAAATGCTTAGCATGTGAATTCTAAATCCTGAAATGTCCATTTGATTTAAGTTATTGTAAATTGATATGATATGGATTCCTTCTCTGTTTGAATGACTCCTAAATGGTAGATCCATATCAGATACGTATGCAACACTTCCTATTGAGGATGCTTTTAGATTTATATCAAATGATGTAATTAGGGTTGACCTAATTGGGATATCGCTAGAGTTTCAACCTGTTTGAAAAGGACTAGTAATCCTATAAGTGGTTAGGATGTACCTCGTGGGTTATCTTAATTGAATCTTATTCTGGATACATGATATCGCAGTGATGATATGGAAAACCTAAATTTAGTTAAATTTCCATGGTTTCATGTCTAAATAGATTGCATACGATTTGTTGAATACAATCTTTATTTAGTGAATGCTTATATCTTATGAAATCATTATGAGAGCCATGTGACAAGTGAATGAGGTAAATGAAAGGGTGAATGAGGCAAATGCAACCCTAAGAGTAGGGTGTTGGCATGTGATGAATGAATATGGTAAATGAAACCCTAAGGATAGGGTGTTCAATGAATCATGCTATGGTAATATGAAAGGTCTCGATATGAGATGTGGTGATGCTTAACTGTTGAATTGTATGTTTCTAGTGCATTTAACTTTATATGCTTGTTCTCTCTGAAATGATATCTACATACTGCAGGACTTCTTATATTTCAATATATATCTCGTAAATTGCAGGTGATGAGATATGACATGCCCTAGAAAGGGATGTTACTGAGATATGATATATGTTGAATACATGAGTTTTGACGTTGCTATGTGATATTTCTGTTAAATTGTTATTTGTTAATCAAGTATAGACCTAAGTGCCCTAACACCGTAGAACCCCTAAGTGGTATCTGCAGCTTTGGGGTGAAACTCATGTTGCAACATCATCCGTGCGTGTGTCGCGGACAAACGAGGAAAGAGAAAAAGGGCAGCGTCTAACAACAATTGTGCTTGTGTCACAATGGCACTGCGGTTTCACCAGAAAACTTGGTTATCTAACACCATTCGTGCGGAGTCGCGAAGGTAACCCTGTGACCCTCCGCCTGTGTGCTCAGGTTAGTAGGAGGAGTCGAGAGCACTCGGAGTAGTGCATTGAGGCCGGAGAGCTTGTAGGCCGGAGAGCCTGTGGTCCTGTGGCAGAACGGGGCTGGCGTCAGACTTAGCATTCTCGGGTGTGTCGCTAAGTCTTGTACGGTGGGGCCGTAGCATGAATTTGCTATGGATCTTTATATGCAGAGTACACTGCATATATTTAGGGCATAATCTAAAATACGATCATATAGGTTCACAGAGTTCCTTATAAATGAAAGAGTTAAGCAAGACTAGAGTATAGTTTTCTAGTAGTTATTCTTTGGATGCAATATTTATATTCTTTGCTATTTCAATTATATTGTTTTAGAACTGCTCAGTGTAGTACTTATTGTTGTTAAATTTCATATCGTTTACTCAAATTATATCTTTGATCACATTAGTGCATTAGTCTGTTTCCATGAAGTACTTATTCACTGAGCGAGTAGGCTCACCCCTCTACTCAAACATTTTAGGGCTAATCGCGTGGACTTGAAGATGATCAGAGAGTCAGAGTAGATCTGCCACAGAAGTCAAGTATGAGATTAGTTGAGTCAGTCGGTCCTTGTCACTCTAGGTCCTCAGTAAGAGATAAGAGAGAGAGTTGTAAATACGATGTGTAATATTGTTCCTCTTTGATATGTATGCTAATGAGCAAGTTTCATGTGCATAATGTGTGAGAGACATCGTGAATGTTTTTACATGTATCCTTACTTTTAAAGTTTGATTAGTAATGAAAATGTTCATATTCCTTTGTTAAGATGTTATGTGGTTCAATGCGAAGAAATAAGAGTTTAAAAGAAAAGAAAAAGTTAAGGGTGTTCTTTGTGTTAATTATAAATCCTTTCTTACGCCCTAATCTCATGATTTGAGGAAATTGTGAGATCGGGGTGTAACACTTGTGATGGGCATTATGTTGCTTTGCTACACGCGTTACACCTTTGGGTGTTATGCCTTGTTGGGTGTGTGTTTCCCGATATCCCTTGGGCGTAACGCGCCATCGCACGATACACCCTTTGGCTGAGCTGCACGCCCTAGTTGCCCGATAGCAGTTGGTTGCGCAACACACCTAGATCAAGTGCCCGTTACACCCATGATGGTATGGGGCTTAGTGGTTAGCTGCATTTTGGGCGTCATGGCATCATGGTGATGCACGACACATGCTGGAAGTTGCACGACAGACCCGGCTGCACGTTACACCTAGAAGTGCATGACACTGCGTTGCACGTTACACCCTAGGTGCTACCCGTTGTGAGGTTATGTGTTGGGCGATAGGGGAGAGTACCCTGCCCGATACCACCTTTGGTGAGGATAGATTGGATGCCTCTAGTGAGGGTCTTGTCTCTCATGGATATCTATACACTAGCTCTTGTTCATGAATCACGTTGGTTTTGATAGTAACCCTTGACATGCTTGATGGTAATTGTGATAGTAGATTACATCTATGTATCTTGCCATGATAGTACATGTGTTTATGGTCATCTTGATTATATGTATAATGCTGAGGAAATGATAAGCATGTAAGAATCTTTGCTTAATGATATGACCTATGTCTATGGTCACAGGTTGAGACATGAATGATAAAGCATATAATCATCAATGACACCCTATGTTTGATAATATAATCTCTTCTGATAATCCATGATCATTGTGCATACTAACCATGCAGGTACAGATGCATAGCCAGGTAAGGGGCTATGAGGTATATATATATATATATATATATATATATATATATATATATATATATATATATATATATATATATATATATATATATATATGTTTGAGTAACACTGCTTTGATGGTTACTCTTGATGATGAGATAACAGGCATGATGTGCTTTGGTGTGAGGACCTGAGTTTGGCTAAAGTGCCTTGATGAGGTGCTATCCACTGATGATAATCTGGGATTACTATCCCATGGTGATGATGTAAGCCTTGAGAGGCAGTGGCACTATATGATGAGGGATTGAGATCCCATGGCAATGTGATGATCCTTGAGATGGATCTAGATGGTTGGCAAGAGGCCAAGTGGTAACATGTAATGTTGGATCCTTGTGACAGATCAGGATGATGTTGATGCCAGTAAAAGCATGATTTTGAGTTTCATGTTGTTTATTCTTGTTATAGTTTGCATGATATATAACTTGGCTGAATCTTGCAATCCACTTAAAAGATACTAACTAATTATAGTGGAACATATCATGTAGTTGCCCTGGCCATAGATCCATCATCGTCAGGAGCTGGTGATGGTGAAATGGGTTTTCTGTGTGGGTTAACCCAGAGCGCATATTGTTGAATATGTGAGGTTTCTCCTAGCCTAAAATAGTGAGGATTCGAGTGCAGCTGCGGTTGTAGTTTCAGGATATGTATAGAGCATGGTGAACAGGCCCATGGCTCAGGATATGTGGTATGGAAGCATGAATGCGTTCATGGTTCAGAGCACGGTGAACCGGCCCGTGGCTCAGTTTCACTAGCGCCGAGACCTGTACCAAGGCGGGCTAGGTAGAGGGTGGCCTGTGGGAGCGGACCATGTGGCTGAGGCCACTTAAGCATGAGACTGTGGTCCTACTTGTGTTGTACTCGTGCACTGACCATGAGATGGGAGTTTGTGGAGTCCGGCTCTTCCATTGACCTTGAATGGCACCGGCTTCGGGTTTCGCAGCCGTCAGTTGGATTCGAGCGGTACGGCTCACTTCCTCAGGGCATAATAATATGTAATCCAGCCGAATAGTATTTACTGCTTAAGGCGAAACACAGAACATTGGTTGAGGCCTTGCTTGTGTAGTTAATCTTGTTATACTTGCAGCTACTTATATGTTCCTGATGTTATAAGATCTTATAAATCTTATCTTATCAATCATGTTCCATAAAGAGATAATTGGTGGTATGCCTTCCGTACAGCCTGGTAAGCTTGATGGTATGAATAAGCTTTGCTATATAGACTGCTCTTATTCTACGCTTTACCAGTTATCTACTGCTATTGCTTTATCTTCCTTTGGTTTTATAGTTTTGGTGGGGAGTTATGTTTCTCGCTGGGACTGTGTGTCTCACCCCACTGGTTTATAGGTGTTCGAGCTAGACGTGGTGGTGGTCACAGAGTTGCGGCCGAGCAGCAAGATGAGCAGTAGAAGGCAAGAGATGACATGCTGCTATTTTGGTAATGTTCTAGTAGAGTCTTAGAGTCATCCCTGTACTCTCAGGTCCTTGGAGGTGTTTTGACGTTGTTTCCCAATGTATCGCTGTTGCTGGTTTGTATATCCTACTGCTGGCCGGATGTGGGCCATTATGTGTAGATATAATAGGTGATGAACTCATGTGATGACAAGACAGCTGATCCCCTAAGCTGTGGACACGTATCAAGGCTTGTAAATGTTTATATAACATGTTTTCTTGTAGGACGAGGACTTGAATGTAATAGTTTCTCAGTTTATCCGCTTCCTACAATCAGTTTTAATTAACCTGTGTTTTTTTGGTAATATGTGGTTATGGTGTTTTTTCGCACATTTTCATGTAACACCTCGTTGTCTGTGTGATAGTGGGATGTGTTGCCACACATGTGATCTAGGGTATGGATATACCTTCTCTAGGAACATTTGGATCTTCCTAACCTTATTTCTTGACCTAAATAAGCAATATCATCTTCTTTACCCTTATTTACTTGTTGCCCTCCTTCTTCTCTCTTCCTTCTTGGATGAAATCATGATGTTCTTAGTAGAGATTGAGCAAGTGGATGAAGAACATCTTGTTTCCTCTGTTCTACCCTAGGTCTTTCCTACTATTTGAGAAAGGATCTAGCTTGCAGTGTTTGGAGAGCTAAAGGTAGGGTTTTTCTTCTCTCTTTGAGCTACCCTATAGTTTGGACCTTCATCACCTTCCTTATGGTGAGTTATAGAACTTTCTTCATGTTTCTTATTTAGTATTAACTTTCTATATTAACTACCTCTAGATCTTGCGTATGATCTTCTTTTGAAGTATACTACCTAAACCTTGCATGTTATGGGAGTCAATGGTTTTGATTTCCCTCAAAAACTGGTATCTCCTTAGGGTTTAGGGATTTATTACTCTCCTCATTCATGCAACAGTGGTTTGGCTTCATATGAGAAACAATGGTTTGTACTTAGTTGATATTTTAATGGCTTTACTCGTGTTTGAGAATCAATTGTTATTCCTTATTCATGAACTGATCGTCATGATGCTCTCATCAAGTTGATCAATCAATGGTTTCTTGTGCACTTGAGTTGAAGGCTTTCACTTATAGAAGATCTGATTTCACCAAGTCTTAACAACCAACGGCTTGCTTAGATTTAAATTTATGGTTCCTATAGCCTTAATAAATGATGGTTTACCTATGTTTACAAACCAATGCTCTACCTATTGTTAGTATCTGATGGTTTGCCTACATTCACAAATGATGGTTGTTCTAGCTTTAATAAATAATGGTTTCACTAGACCCATCACACAATGATTTTAAGTTCTGATTTCACATTATGCTCTCAATCGGTGGTTGGTTTAATGATCACAATTGATGGTTCTACCACTCTATGTAGTGCCTACCAACTAAGATTAAAATACCATGGTTTATATAGGTGCATGATTTGATGGTCTTGCTCTATTTGGAATCAGATCACTTTGATTGAAGTCCATGATTTAATGATTATGCCTTGTGTTATATATAAGTCTCTACTTATGTTTAGTATGTGAATTAATGGTCTTTCTAGTTACCATGATCATATGCTTTGTGTTTGAAGCACATTATCCAATGGTTTGTTTTTGAAGCACACAATCCTATGGTTTGTGTTTGAAGCACATGACTTGATGGTTTTTGTTTGAAGCAATGATCCAATGGTTTTGTTTTGGCTAAGTGCCTCCATGATCTGATGGGAATGCTAGGTGTAATAGTTTTACTTTTTCCTAAGTGTGTGTACAAACTAATGAATTATCTTTAGGTGCTGATTTGTTAACATCAATTTGATCTAACTTGTTGAAGCTAACTTAAAGTAATTAAGTGATGATGTCTAAGTACACCTATGTTCCTTGTAACTTGTTCTGATGGAAGGATACTCTCATTATGCTAATGTAATCCTACTATGTTACTTTGTGAATATCATGAAACCCATGATTCATGCAATCTGATGCTAAATTTGTATACATAAAGTGTGTTGGTGACATGTGAAACCTTTTAAAAAGGTGTTGAGAGATACTAATGTTCTTGTAGGAAGTATGTGAATCGTCTAAATGGACGTTGGGCATGAGTTGAGCCCTAGTGGAGGTTTTATCTTCTTCATGATGAATAAAGGATTAGTATCATGTGATGGTGTGATAAGGGTTGTATCTCATACATTTTATATCTTCTAAATTTGTTACATACCCATTTTTTATAGAACTCTTGTAGGGTTTGTATGTAACTTGATTGATGCATCCTAAAACTCACTCAATTGGTAGTAACTAATCAAGAGAAACCCTAATCATGTAGGGCCCTATACTTTAGTGTTATTCTAGTGTTAGAACTTGTTGGATAGTAATACGAGTATTCCAGAAAGGAAATAAGTGTAGTATATCGTTGAGTATATGGGTGTGGAAGGAGAGTGTATCCTTTTCATTCTGAGCCCATGTTTATGGAGAACGGTCGAGGGCATATCTCAGATGAGTGATTGAATGTATAAATGATGTCATTGAGGAGTTCTACTATTATAACTCAGATTGTAGGGTTGATTACCCTGGTTTCTTGAGCATGACATGTATACCAACTATGGACTTTGCTATTTGCAGCTTGAATAATATGTCACTCTGAAAGACTCACACTAATCAAGGGGAAGAGATCTTAGGATTCTGGCTCACCTAAATCTTGTACAAAACTGAATACGACTACACAGTGGTTAGTTTGAAGTTTCATTGGTATGACTCAAACTCCCCAGGGCTTAACAAAATATGTAACTCGGTCATGTAGACTATCTTCTAGGGTTAATTGACGACATATTGGTTTATTACCTTTCCTTGTTTCTTGTAATGTATCGTTGATGCATTTTATGGTAAGAGAAATCAATTGTTATATGACATTAGATTTACATGTGCTCTAAATATTATGTTAATCTTGTAATGTTCTAATAATATCTGCATTATCTATTTAATTACTTAACCTGTTGTAATAAATAAATGGTGTTAAGAATTATATCTTTCACTAGGACATGAGTCTCACCTTGTGGGTCACCGCATCATTTTAGGTGGTTGTCAGCACAATCGTCAGGCTCATGGTAGAGAGGAAGAGAATCATGGAGTACACTAATAGCAGAAGGTTGTCTAGTGTTGAGTGTACCCTAAAGTCATCCTAGTATTCTCAGGTCTGGTCAAGGGATATTTTGTAGATGATATGTATCAACTCGAGTTTTTGGTAGCATGTAGATGATGTATATGATATATATATATATATATATATATATATATATATATATATATATATATATATATATATATGGACAATGCTTTTCTATATAGGTAGTGGCCATGACCATTGGACAACATGTATAGATACCTGGTATGGTATGTGATTTTATACTAGATGTTGGACCTATATGTAAATATTCCTGGTAATGTTTGAGATGTCTAAGCTGGTATTAATTACCCCCTTTTCTTGATATGTGGTTAATTAGTAATCGATCATGTTTTTAATTTGAGTAATCTCAATTATTGTGGCAGGTTGTCGTAGGAATAATTAGGTGGTTGTTGTGGTGAAGACAAAAACTGATGGTTGTATGGTTGTTGTAGTGGTGAAGGTGCGTAAGGATGAGGCGGGCCTTGATATTTTTGCATGGGTTGCACTTGAAGTTTATTTATGGTGGGAAATAGGTGTTTCTAGGAACATCCATTTAATCAGTAGCACTTTTAGGGTTCATCATAGTTTGGTAATGAATTATCCCCTCCTCACGATAAGATCTAGCCTTTGATCTAATCTATTGGTGTTTTTCCCTTGAGTGCACACACCCTTCTTCACCTCATCAAGACTTCCCAGTCTGCCAAGTATTTGTTTTTCAGACTTTGAACTATATATCTAGCCTTGTGGCATGGTTTTCCATGCGAGTCATACCCTTATTTTCTTCAACATAAGTTAGGATGATTCCTTCACTCTAGGTAGTAGGACTATGACACGGGGTCATTGGAAATTCTATTACCAAAGGATTGAAGAGCTTTCACTTCCTCACCTTGAGTTTTAATGTCTTGCACAAAGTTACTTAATGAACCTCCCACTTGATTCTTCATTAGAGCCATCATATCATAAAGACTCTTCATCATTTGAGGTTTTGCAATATTTTAAGGTGGAGGAGTTGGAGTAGATGCATAAATATCCACATCTAATCATTGTACTTGTGTTTCTAGATGCATGATACCTAGAATTTTCAGCCAAGTGCTTAAAGGTAGAATAACATTCCTTGGGAGAAATTGTTCGAAATGTTTAACCACGTGAAAATCAACCATTGTTTGATTCATTTGAGATAGATCAAGTAAAAATATTTCACAAGCTTCCATACAAGTACCTCATGATGGGGGGAGTCCCTCAATAGCTTTGGAAATCTCTCTGATATCATGAAATTGTTCATTGTTCATTTGACTAGAACATTTTTAAGAACTCATTCATGACAAACTTACAAGTCATGACCTCAGTGTTGGAGGAGTAACATTCTTTGGCTTTATAAGAGAAAATGGGAACAATGTAAGGAGAATTAAACTATCAATAGCAGCTAGAGTGAAGAAAGTAGAAAAAGTCTCATGAAAGGAATCTAAATGCTTGTATATGTTCTCATTCTCCAACCCATATAAGATAGGTAACAATCCCACTAGAATGATGGGATAGAGAACAATTATCCAGGAATTTGATCCACTAGTAGCAATAGGTATTGTTTCATTCCCTAGGATGAAGTAATCTATGAATGGTTTGTAAGTCTAAGGATGAATTCATTGTTCAATATGGTACCCATTGTGTGGTGGTAGCCCATCTAGATTGTCCATGGTGAGATTTCCTCCATGATGTTTATCCATCTCTTGTTTTATCTCTTGATTGTAGTGATAACTTCTTTGAATCCTTTGATCTATATTGGGTTCCTAAGAAAATGCATCCAAGGATAGATGTTGGTTACCAGATATGCATTGTCACCTGCAATGTCACAATTCACAATGAGAAGTTAGAAATCAAGAATGAAAAACATGTAGAAAGAGTATAGAATAGAAATGTAGAGGGCACTAGAAAATTACAAAAGAAACAAATAGCTAGGTTAAAACACCACTCCTAAAAAATGTTCACTAAAAGCTTGATGTACCTCGACACTGATTCTTTATATATTTATAAGTGCTAATGTAGGTAGACTCTGAATATTCGAGTACACAATCTCTTGATGTAGTATAGGAGTAGTGGAAAGTTGGGGTTGATCGTTGGGTAGCGGAGAAGGCGCTAAATCTAAGTTGGTTCTTTAGGTTTCTAATGTAGAGACTTAGCATTATAATGGTTTAAAGGTTGATTTTGGTTAATTACATG
Organism: Alisma plantago-aquatica; assembly: GCA_963693085.1. Taxonomy (NCBI): domain Eukaryota; kingdom Viridiplantae; phylum Streptophyta; class Magnoliopsida; order Alismatales; family Alismataceae; genus Alisma; species Alisma plantago-aquatica. The sequence continues at coordinate 1,358,217,038 of OY856411.1, read as the reverse complement.
AGAAGGCAAAAAGAGAAAATGTTGTATCTAAGTTACTCTTAGAAATTTGGGTAACTAAAAAATTAATATAGCAATTAACACTACTCTAGTAGATCAGAATTGGCAACCTATTATCTAAATTGCTAAGAGCATTCCTAGTTATCAAACAAATAAGGAAATTGTCTAAAAGAGACAAAATAACACTAAATTAAACAATTAATTAACCTAACAATCAACTAGAGTAATTACTATCAAAACTAAGTGACACTAATTAGAAATATTATCTACTATCCAAAGGATCAGGAATCAATGTGGATATTTCCTAGGAAAATTGAGGTTGCTCTCAAGGGGAGTAGTGACTAACGTTATGAGGACTTCATTCAGTGACTCCGCGATCACCCTCTGAATGATCAGAATAAGTTAAAGCTTGAAGAAGACTTGGATATTCCTAATCCCCTACTTCTCAGCTGGGCAAGACGATCTCTCTTGGGATGGGAGCCCCATTTCCTTCTGGTATGTCCTACCACAGGGAGGGGTGCCCCGCGTGTGATCACATTGAGGAGTCAGTAGATGTCAAAAATAGGCCATTTGGTTTCTTGAGTTCAAACTCCAGTTTGACATGTGATCATCATTGCCTACAGAAAACTTCCTCCTATATGATACAAGAAATACAATGGAGTCAGATCATGGATGGTGTTTTGAGTCTATAGGATTGGATATAGTTCACAATACTAGTTCACACTCAGATAACATGGGTGATTGTGGTGGTTTTCATGATTGTAGGTAAATAGACAATATATTGTCTTGTTGTAGGTCTTAGGCTGCATATGGGCAATGGCACATGTGAATTTTTGTAGGAAAATCCAATGGTTTTAGGGGTTCTTGATGACTTGGTTGATCATAGTGATGTTTTCATGGGGTAAACATCACAATTTTTTGGTATGAGGATTATTCATGACTCTGTCATTTAATATGTTGTAGACACCACCAATGGTGGTACCATGATGCTAGGGCTTGGGATTGTGTCACAATTATTGTGTACTATAATGCTTCAAGGTGTGGTTAGAAAGTTCATTTTTAGATACCTCATAGGGGGAGGCAGGCTGGGGGAGAATAGCCTATTCTTCTATGACTATGATGGTGTTATGTGAGAGGGGTAGACTTCATCCACTCTCTAGTTATGACTAACAACATTATATGTGGCTGGCATAGTTTATTTGATTCATTATAATCAATATAAATTTAATTACGTCCCATTTCTAATAACTTCTAACATTTTATCGTTTAGAATATAACTTAAGTTTCTATGAAATTTGACTAGAAGCATATTTATATTAAGTTAAATTCAATAAATACTAATACCATTGTTTATGTTAATACTATGGCTAGATTAATTATTATCATAAATACTTCAAATAGTAACAACTATTAATATGGTTTATATTTTTTATTAACTCCAGAGTCATTCAATTATATTAATAATATCTAATTTCTTCAAGGTAAATTCAACATTTTTACTTTCAAATCATTGGAACTTTAGTAAAGAAGAGAAAAGAGGTTCATGGAAATAAACTAAGGGAATATTTTGAAAAAAATTCTTAGGTTTGGAAAATGAACTCATTTATCTACAAAAAATTCAAGTTGAGACTATATAGTATCAGTGAACATGATAATTGGCCAAAATATCCAAATGTGACTTGGAATTAAGGGCCTAGTTGTAATTGAGTTCGTGTTGGATAAAATTATGAATAATAGCCCAAGGTATATATAGTACCAAAATTCAATATGTTAAAATATGTCAATGTGCACAAAAAGCAAAGCTTGTATATCCATGAAGGAGAAATAAAAGCAATCTCATCTCAACATCAATAGATATTCACCATTCCCTTTGATAATCCCATTCTCTCAATTTCCTACCTAGGGACATAATGAATATATCATTTGATACCCTTATTTTGTACACTACTGTTGTATCACGTGCATATTTGTGATTCTGTGGTTTATTATAAAGTCTTACAAACTATTAGACATGACTGACATCCGGAATGGTGATGAGGAATTGACTTTGGGAAGAAAAACTATGAAGAAAAAAATAATCAGACTTACTTTGTGATCTTAGGATGTTTGGTAGCTAGTCCATAGTGGAAGGTAGGAAAGTTACCATGACATGATGATGAGGTATCAACATTTGTTCAGAGTGTTCATTTGGTTACAATTTCTAATTATGTGTTAATCAAGGATGAGTAAAGTTTAAGTTCAAGCTTCTTTGATGAATGCATATTCATCTTAGTTTAATTCACATATTTAACTTATTTTGGCATTTAAATTGTGTATTGTAGTCTAGAATTAGAAAAATAACCAGTTATTTGAGTTTGTGTTTTTTATCTTTTGATGCAATTTGTCATTTTTCATTACAAGTTGATATCACATGGTACCTACAGTTGATCAAATGAACGAATCCCTTTTTATAGCAAAGAAACAATGCAGAAATCCAGTCGACTAGCTTGATTAACTAACTGTATCAACCGAACGAGGAAGGTTAGAGTTCAAGATTGCTAGTTGAGTGTATGACACTCTATTTTCAAATTGACATACAATCCCAGAGCAATCTCTAGTTCAAATAGCTGACCAGATCGGACCCTTAATAGAATTTTGGATTGAAACCCAAACGATCTTTGACTTATCAATCGGTCGAATGGGAACATTTGTTAACCACCATCTTTGGTCATACCTACTAACTAGTCATAAAGTCAATTACCTCTATTTTTCAAGGAAAAAAGGTGATTGTAGTTAGGAGGTTCCTCCCCATCTACACAACTATCATGACTTTTTACCTATTCCATAAAAAAGATTATAGAGAAAATGGAGTGGATTACACAACCTCCAAGGTACTCAAACACTACTACATTGGACCTCCCTTGTCTCTGTATATGAAGTCTTTCTATTGTAGACCATTGATGTACCTCTTATCCCTCTCCCGATGAAGGTCATCTCTCTCTTTTCTTGTTAATATTGTACTTGTCATGAGAATAGAGTAGTCCTAATGATTCAGGGTGCAGGGAGTAGTCCCACTACCCATGTTTATTATTCTTGTTTACATCTTGCAAGTGTTTGGACTATTTACATTCTATCATTCTTTCAATTTTTTGGCCAATGTATTGTTTTCTATCATACTTTTTAACAATAACTTTGGCATTATAATCTAGGATATGAATTATTTCTAGTTGATCCCATCATTAAAACTTCATGCAGGTGAGTTATGAGGCAATGGGCACGTGATCTCCAAGTAATGTGATAGAGATCCTAGAGTGATAAGAGAAGAATCCTCATTTCTAAAAGATTGGATTACACATGATCGTTGTTTATGCATGCTTGTGATGGTGAAGTGAGAGAGAAAACATATGCAGTTGTGATGAAATTCATTCACCTAGGTATTTCCATTATTTGGTCATTCAATCTTAATTTAGATTTCTAGACCAATCAATTTAGGTTAATCAACCAAATCCAACTTCAATGATAAATACCAATTGTAAATTGTTTAATTTGATAAATATAATTCTTGATCAAGTTTTCCATTGAGGATTCGACCCTAAAACTATACTATGATAAGATTTGTATTATTTCATGTGAACTTTTGTATCATTAGTCTTGGAGAATCAAGAACTTTAATTATAGAGTGTTGCACGTATAACATATATCACATTACTTTGCAGAGAATGGGTGATGTGCATAATTTATAGACTTTTTGCTCACTTTTGCATACATTTCCATCCACTTACTATCTCAAGTTGCCTCTAATTATAATGGATTTACAACTTTATAGTCATCTTTACTCATTCCATGTTTGTGATCACAAGTACATTATGTTGACGCAGAAATGGGGTTAATTCGATCATGATCCAACCTATATGGATCCCCCAAGAAAAGTCACAATATTCAATACATTTCTAAAGTTTCTGAAAGAAACACATCATGTAGTTTATCTAAGACGGTGTGTCAATTGCAGGCCGAAACACTCTCTCCCAAATAAAAGCAAAACTATGTGTCAGCCATATGACACAGTGTGTTTGTTAGTTACTAGAATTCACGAAAGTCCCTACCTAGCAACAACACATCATGTCTTAATTATACATGCCATTGTAACACAACAACCTAACATATCTTAAATGCACACACCACGTTCACGAAATTAGGACTTGCCCAAATCTCCTTGACCAACAACAATACAGCGTGTCTCTTCACCAACATGTTGTATAACCAACGATATCTAGAAAATTTTATGACAAATTGTCCCTCATTTTTTAATACAATTGGAATCTTATGGGATGGTTATCACTTGTCATTTGAAGAGTTTTTTCAATCAAAGAACATAGTAGATTAAAGGAAGGAAATTTTGGCAAAACAAGGTGGTTACTTGAGAGAGAACCTCTTCTCTACTCCATTTTTCTTCACTGACTGCAATAAAGACATCCATTTTCTATTCCAACCCCTCAGAAGAGAAGGTTTTTGGAGTATGATTATTAGCAAGGAGGAATCTTTCTCTCCTAGCTAGAGTTCTTCACTTGTTTCTTTCCTTCCACAAATTTCGTAGTTCTTTCTCTTCTCTAATCATGTTTAGATTAATCATTCTCAACTTGTACCTGTTCTTTACCACCATGTGCAAGTAGAACTCTTTTCTTGAGCATGATCTTGAATTTCATTCTTAATACTAGTTGTTAACTATTCTAAGATTGCAACAGTGCTTAAATAACTTGCTTGCTTGACTGGCCATCTTTTTTTCTTATATTATGGTTCTTATATAATGTGGGAAGATGTATCTAGAAGTATGAGATGTATTCTTGGAAAAAATTCCTTGAATAGGGGAGTGGCTGGAATGTGTTGAGGAATTAAGGTTTGTAGTTTGAAACAAAGCATATGCACATGACGAGTATGGGTAGTTATAAATGTCCCATTCCACTGGGAGGTGTATGAGACATGAACCTCCTTTGTATGCTCAACTAGTAATGTATATTCTTTTAGTTCTACTAAGTAGTAATATGGAAGTAAAACCTCATTCCCAAGATCCATTAAATTTGATTGTAATCATCATTCAAAATACATGTGTTTACTTTCTTTGTTCTTTTCCCATTAACAGTTTAATCTAATCAATCTACATGAGTAAACAATCTAGATTGTTGAACTTTGACATTATTGCATATAGTATCCTAGCTCCTTGTTGATGCAACCTTGACTACAATCGATCCAGTATACTAATAGGGGAGAAATGAGTTGAGACAATCAAATATTAAAAATTATTTGTGAATATGACCAACAAGTTTTTGGCAATGTTTCCTAGAATCTACGGTACTTTTAGTTTGAGTGAGAATGTTAATTAGTATTCAAGATTAGATCACCACCACTCACCACATTCATAATCATTTCAATCATTTGTATTTTTCATTTTTTTGTGTAACTCACTCATCTTATTTGTCTACAAGAATGTATACGGTGTTCTAAAAGGGGTCTTGAATCATCCATATTTTCTAGACTAGGAATTGAACACATATTCAGAAGCCATAGGAGATCAAGAAGGAGAGAAAACTCTTCAAAATAGGAGAATTCACAACCATCATCACCCCCATTCAACACCTTCATCTTCATGACCATCTTCACCCTATCACGAAGAGAAGATCATGGAGGACAACCAACCACTAAAGGATTTTTCTATACATGCTTCCATCAACATATGTGGAGCCATCGATAATTCGATTATTGTGTCTAATAACTTCTATATCGGTCCCACTATCATGTAGATGATCCACCCAAATAGGTTTGTAGGAACTCCTATGGAAGATTTGAATCTTTAAATAGCTTATTTTTTGCAGTTCATACGTTTTCAAGAGAAGTGATGTTCCAACTGATGGGATACACCTACTATTTTTACATTCACCTTGAGTGATAGAGCCAAGGAATGGCTTTCTTCCTTACATAGGAGGTCCACCTAAAGATGGGATGAGTTGTTGAGTGATTTTCTTGCTAAATATTTCCCACATATCAAGACCACACAATTAAGGAGTCAATTCACCAATTTCAAAGAACATCAAGGTGAAACAATATATGACAAGTGGAAATATTTAAAGGCCTTCAATGTCTTTGTCCTCACCATTGCTTGACCAATTGTCTATTGTTGCAAACATTGTACAACAACTCATGTATGACTGTGGATGTTGCAATGATGGAGCTTGATGAACAAGTGTTACAAGGAGGTATATATATTTGAAGACCTGGATCTTAACCATTGCAAATGGAGCTCAAACAAGACCAACCAAACATCTTCATCAAGTTATTATACTGAAAAATCAGGCAGAAAGCACATTGTTGATGCAGTTGATCTCATTCCAGTCAAGCGAGATGCCCTTACATAGAAATTTTAAAAGCTCATTACCCATCCCATCCAAGCACCAGAGTAGCTTTGTTATTGATGTGGAGTTGCATGGTAGAATTCTTAATTTTGTTTTGCCCCAAGGATGGACGTTGAAGAGATTCTGGAACAAGCAAATGCAGTTGGTAATTTTGGGAACAAGCAGTCCTACAACCCCTACTCCAACACTTACAACCTACAATGGATATATCATCCTAACTTCTCCTAGAAAAACACAAGCAATGCTCAAAACACACTTTAGCAACAAGGACAAAATCAACAACAACAAATGGGCAACTAACAACCATGAACAACAACCCTCTAGGGAGGAACAACAACAACCAAAATTATAATCAACAAAAACAATCTCAACCAAGTCTATAGAGTTTGCATGAGACCTTTTCTCAACTCAAATCTAGCTGAATGATGAATTTCACAACCATGGGGAAATAGTCAAAGATGTAATTACTCATCACTCTTCTAAAGTACACACAATTGTTACCCACACAAAGATACTAACGAATCAAAAATTTACAACAACTTTAAACAACCAAATGGTCCCTTCTAGATCACTAGAAAGTCAACTAGAGATGAATCCAAGGGACTGTAAGTCCATCACTCTAAGGAGTGAAGCTGTAATTGAAATACCCCCACCTTAAATGAGAAGATAGTTGATGATGTTCTTGAAAAGAAGATGATACAGATGAGAAGAAAAGAAAGAAGAATGCATATGAAGCTCCATTGTCTTACAATCCCACTATTTCTTTTCCTCACATGTTTTCCAACAAGAAGGATGGTTCAAATTTCCATAGATGAGTGGACATCCTAAACAAGCCATAAGTCAACCTTCCTTTAGCTGAAGTTTATGTTGACATGCCTTCCTATGTAAAATTTCTCAAAGACTTATTGACTAATAGAGAAGGATTTCCCAAGTGGAGATTGGCATGCTATTAGAGAAGATGAGTTCTATCATCCAACAAAGTATACCAGATAGACTTGATGATATTGATCCTTCACTCTTCCATGCAAGATAGGCAACACCAAATTCAACAAAGGTATAGTTGACCTTGGAGCTTGTAATAGTCTAACACCATTTTTACTATGGAAGTAACTTGATCTTAGATATTTGAAGCCAACTAATATGGCAATGCAATTGACAAATTATTCCATGAAGTACCCTAAAGGTATTATAGAAGATGTTCTTGTCAAATTTGGCAAATTTTATATTCCAATGATTTTTTTTGTGTTGGATATGAATGAAGTTCCATCCAACCTTATTCTCTTTGGAAGACCCTTTATCCGAACAATAGATTGTATAATTTGTGTACAAGAAGGTAAACTCATTCCTAGGGTAGGAGAGAATACTATGGAATTTTCTATTTTTGATTCCATGAAAGGTCAAACAAAAGAGAAGATGTATGTCTCGTTGATTGTGTTTATGAGATTTTAGAGGAAAATGAAGATTTTTTTTTATTTCTTCATTAACTATTGTGATGAAGATGAACTAGACACCACCATGACAATAGAAGTTTTAGGCTCTACTCATATTCTTGATTCATATCTTACCATAGAATATATTCCACCATTGGTAAATAATTCTAGAAAATCTACTAAGGAGAAAAAGGTACAACTCAAACCCCTTCTGCCCAAGGCTAAGGTTTTCTTTCCTTGATCCTGACTTTACTTCTCCCATAATTATAAACACTCATCTAACCAATGAATGAGAACTCACATTTCTTAATGAAACCTATTTGTAAAAACAAGTTATCGGTTATTTCATTGATGATTTGAAGGGCATCAATCCTTCCATTTGTATGTGCCGAATTAATTTAAAAGATGATGCATAACCATGTGTAGATCCTCATAGACATTTAAAAAAATATGCTTAAGGTTGTAAAAATAGAGATATTTTCAAGTTGAGAGATGCATGAATCATTAATCATTTAAGTGACAACCCTTGGGTGAGTGTTATTCATCTGTACCCAAGAGAGGGGGCATGACTGTCATTACAAGGGATAATGATGAGTTGATCCAAACATGTGTAGACATAGGGGCACATGTGTGGTGACTATAGGAGATTAAATACTTTAACTAATAAAGATAACTTTCCTTTACCTTTTATTGATTTCATGCTTGAAATATTAGCCAACCATTCTTATTATTGTTATCTTTATGGCTATTCAAGAATTTTCCAAATATAGATATACCCACTGGACAAAGAAAAGTCCACATTTACAATCACCTATGAATCTTATACTTATAGATAAATGTTGTTCGGCCTTTGTAAAGCTCCAATGACTTTTCAACATTATATGATGACCATTTTCTCTGATTTCATTGAGTGAATAATGGAGATTTTCATGGATGATTTAAGCATGTATGGCAATTCATTTGACGAATGTTTTTTGAATTTAACTAAAGTTCTTCAACATTAGAAAAAGGTTAACCTAGTAGTCAACTGAGAAAAGTACCATTTTATGGTACAATCTGGAGTTGTACTAGGTCATGTGGTATCTAACAAGGGTATTGAAGTTGATAGAGGTATGCTGGAATCAATTGAAAAGATGTCCTCTCTAACATCCATGAAAGACGTTCACAAATTTCTTGGGCGTGCATGATTTTACACATGTTTTATCAAGGACTTCTCCAAGATAGTAAAACGATTATGCTAACTTCTTTCCAGAGATTTAGATTTTGTTTTCCATGATGATTGTCAAGAAGCTTTTAGGAAAATGAAGAACGCTCTTATTTCTGCCACTATTATTCAACCCATATATTGGAATGCACCTATTAAAATTATGTGTGATGCAAGTGTCTACATCGTTAGTGTAGTTCTAGGAAGAGGAAAGATAACAAAATCCATGTTGTTCAGTATGCCAACATGACCCTAGATGAAGCACAAATAAACTATGCCACGATAGAGAACGAGATGCTAGCAATATTATATGACTTTGACAAATTTAGGAAATACCTTGCATGATCTAAGGTTGTGGTCTACACTGACAATGTTGCAATCATGTATTTGTTAAGCAAGAAAGATGCCAAGCCGCACCTAATTCGTTGAATGCTATTGCTTCAGAAGTTTGACCTTGATATAAGAAACAAGCAAGGTAAACAATGTTGTTGATCACCTATCATGGATGACAGAGATGTTACAAATTCTCTCCCTAGATGATTGTATACCTTTTGAAAGATTATTTGCTATTAGAACTTTTCCAGTCCCTTGGTTTGCTGATGTTTCCCATTTTCTTGGTATTGGACATCTCCCCTTTGATCTTACTTATCCACAAATGAAGAAGTTACTACATGATGTTAAATTCTACTATTGAGATTATATATTGTTGTTTAAGAAAGGGACATATTGGCTAATTTAGAGGTGCGTAGCTGATGGAGAGATTCCAATTATCATTTATTCTTCTTCCTATGGGAGACATTTTGAAGGGGAGAAGATAGTTGCAACAATTCTGCATGCAGGTTTCTAGTAACCAACATTGTTTTGAGACATTTATGCTTATTCAAAAGCTTGTGACAAGTGTCAAAGGGTGGGAGGTATATCAAGGAGAGATGAAATGCCACTTCACATCATTCTTGAGATAGATGTATTTAATGCATGTGTCATGGACTACATGGGACCCTTGCTGTCCTCTTGTGTCTACAAGTATATATTAGTTTCTTGTGATTATGTGTCCAAGTGGGTAGAAGCTATTCCTACTCAAGCCCCGATTGCAAAATCTATAATAAAACTATTTCAGAAGATAATCCTCCCCCACTTTAGGGTTCTAAGAGTTGTGATATCTGATTGAAATACAAACTTCTGAGAAAATCAATTCAATAATATGCTTAATAAATATGGAGTTAAGCATAGATATCTACTCAATATCACCCTCAAATGGTGGCACAAGTTGAAGTATCAAATAGGCAGCTGAAGAGTATCATAGAGAAAACCATTTCTTGGTCAAGAAAGGAATTGTCAAGCGAGCTGCATGATGCACTATGGGCATTCCAAACAGAGTTCAAGACATATTTTAGCACAACACCATTTAATATGACTTATGGCAAGTCATGCCATATTCCTCTAGAATTAGAGCACAAAGCTATATGGGCAATCAAGTTCTTGAACTTTTATTTGAAGAAAGATGGTGAAAAGAGAATGTTGCAACTCTAGGAGCTTGAAGAGATCCGTCTACATGTCTATGAAAATGTAAAAATCTACAAAGAAATGATGAAATTACGTCATGACAAGAAGATTACAAGGAAGGAATTCACTAAAGAAGACCAAGTTCTGCTTCTCAATTTTATGTTGAAGCCTTTTATGGGAAATCTACATTCCAAGTGGTCTAGACCAATCCTTGGTTGAACATCTTTCCATATTGGACTATTGAGCTTTGAAGGAAGCAATCAACATTCAAAGTAAATGGTCAGAGGTGCAAGTTGTACTTAGAAGGGAAAAAGATAGAGAAGGGGGTTTCATGATCCATCACTAAGATATGATAATGAAAATTCAAGTCTCATTCCACACTCTAAACAGAGGACCTTGTGGGAGTTGACCCCACACATAGGATAGATTTTCTTTGAGCATTTTACTGAATGAATTTTTATTTTACAAATAAATTTTCCATGAATGAATGTAATAAATTTGTACCTGCATCCATTGTATGCCATCATCATTATAGGTGACGTAGAAAAATCAAACTGGATCAAACACGATGAGTATGCCAAATGACATGTTGTATCAATCCCAGACAGAAAGATTTTAACCACTCAGTTCATAATAGACTACGTGTGGCAAAACCAACATGGCATGTTCAAAATAGGTTGTACACGCATACTGTTCTATGCAATAGCAACAGGGCATGTGCTTTTTTGTACATTACGTGTATGGTTGAGGAAATATTGTCAATCATTCACCATGAAGCTAACGTGATGTGTCTTACATAGAACATGGTGTGTGTAATTCAAGTATGTTTTCTAGAAGTCTCTATGAACAAAAGACACGATGTGTGCATTTCAAGACACAACATTCCAACAATGGAGTTTTTTCATGAAGCCTTCCATTGGGATGAGACATGGTATGCTAGAAAATGAACATGATGTGTCACAGGCCATCCAACCATAGAGGAGAACAACTGTGAAGGAAAACATGGGGTGTCAAGATTCAGATACGGGGTGTTGTACTTAAGCAAAGTAAAAAAAAGAGGTGTGATCCATGATTAAAGCACAACGTTTGTCTAAACTGACATGATGTGTTGGTTGAGCTGAAATAAGGTTTTTAACCATGATTTCAAACTCATTCTCACACCTTGCCCTAACTCAGGCTATGTTCAAGACCTCATCCCTCATCCATGTTCATCCTCACCTCTAGATACAGATCTACACCGGAAAGCTGCTCACTATCGATCCATTCACCTGCAGATGCCTCTTTTTTCTAGCCATCCTCTCTGCATTTCCATTGCCTGAGAAAGCCTTCTGAATCCACATGGTGATTCAACTGAACTCCAACCTCCATCACCCCCCTGCTACTACGATACCTCCTCCCATGTAACTATCCACCATCTGCAAGCTCCATTCTCTCCCATGAGACAACATAAATCACACACCAAACCAACTTCAAGTTTCCATCTTCTTCACTGAGTTTGTCTTCCAAGCAAGAGATACATCCTGACTTGATAGTGCTACCATTTAACTTTGCCAAAACTCAAGGAAACATGTCCTGGTCTATTTTCCAAGTTGTATTCCCCATTTTCCTCCCTACCTACAATTTTCCTACAAAAAGACACAGACATGATGTGTCTATAATGCACACATGCAATGTTGGTTGTCACAAAAACAGTTCTTCAGCACTCATAGCCCCCATCAAGTAAGCCTCCAAGCTCCACAGAGGTAAGAGCTCCTCTTCAATACCAAACTATATCTTATCCACTCAATTGAACATCAGTACTAAAGCATATGCTACATACCAAAAGTTATAAATTACACAGAGGGTCCTTCAAACACATTTTTACTACAATGAGATGTTGGGCACACTAGAATTGAATGATGAGGTTTTGGGATTCCCTGAGGAGCTAGGGATCAAACACACCTACTGCAATGTAAGATCCACTTATCCCATATTGACCTATGAATTCCTTATTACTCTAAATTTGGTGGAAGACCTAAGAAAAGAATTTGAATCTTTTGGTATTATCACCTTCTGACTTCTTGAGAACTGATATATATTTACATTTATACAATTATGTGATTCTTATCAATGTACCTATGAAGGGAGCATAGAAATGCCTTCATAATCTAACAAACGATGATTTCTGGAGGGAGATTACTGAAGATGACATGCATGATGCTAATTCTACCAGGGCATCACACATTCACAAACCCGTCTTTCGCTACATACACATGCTTCTTAGCACTTATGTTTTTTCCAGAAAGGAATACAAGGTGTATGTGGGAACCAAGACTTATTTTTCTTATGGGAAATGCTACACAACTATAAAATCAAAGCATCATTTTATCGTATTCCATTTCATTCAGGTTAAAAGGAAGAAATTAGGTCACATAGTGGTACAAGTACTACTAACTAATATTTCTTAAAAGCTAAACATTGACTTGACATGTTTTGAAGCTTCCACTAGGAGGAATAGGTTTGACCTCCAATTTCTTATCTCAGATTGAACTATTAGGGACCCCTCTGATGTTAATAAGTTCAAAAAGTTCTTCCATGGACATGAAGAACTAATTTAAAGGGGTTCACTCTGATGAATCCTGACAATTGGGAGTTCACTTCTAATGATGGAATGATTCTAGAGACAAATTAACCTAAGAATTCCACTATAACAGAGGAGCCACCTCCTCCTTCTACTAGCAAAAAGAAAAACTATATCTAGGCTATTCCAGATGTGCATCATCTTTATGGGTATGTCCAACAATGATTTGATTAGAAGGACATCCACTTGGACCAAATGAGCCAGCAATAGTGATATTCATTCCATGATTCAGAGGATGTATATGCATCACATCTCTTAGTGCCACTATGTCATGCATGTACTGCCTCCACTACCACTGATGCACTAGATTTCAATCACTTTTCACATGCTATTTTCCCATATATTTCATGCATTATTTTTCATATTTATATGATTTAGGAATTGTATATCATCATTAGTTTGTTAAACATTTTGCATCAAATTATTAATATTAGTAAAAATTGTGTTAAAAAATCATAGTTTATTCAGATTTATGTTGGTTTTTGTCTTGCTTCAGCATTTACAACACAACTCGATGCTACCAATTGAGAATTAGGTGGTACTGACTTTTAAAAAACTCTAATAGGGAAATCTCAAAATTTTAGTGCTATTGAGATAGAACTCGGTGCTACCAAGAAGTAGTTCTATGTTGACAAAAGATAGATACAATGCTACTGACTCTCCATGCAGAAAGCATCAAGATCCTGACATTATGAGCTCATTTCTACCGATAGCCTAGTCGTGGGTACCAACTTTCGTATTCATAACAAGTCAAAATTTACAAGAATCAACTCGGTGCTACCAACATACTAGTCAGTAGTACTGGCACTTATAAGGGTTTCAAGTCAGCTGACAACTCAGTGCCACTGACTTTCCTATCAATGCTACTGACTTTTTGTGACCAAAATAGATTAAAGATTAAGACAGATCTGACAAGTAAGACTTAATGATGGCCCCAGTCCCACTTGTGACCTAAGGGGAGTTTGTCTAGATCTATCCATCTAGTTCAATCACATTCTCTCACTTTGCAAATGAGCACAAAACCAAGAGAGGAGAATACAAAGGAGAGGACCATGTATCAGCTGATTTAGGCACCTCCAAGAAGTAGATTGGTAGCCGAAATGCTACGGATCAAGACTTTTACTAGAGGGGATCATCCAGAATAATTTCTATAGGGATTTTCATTATCTTTCTTGATATTGATTATCTCTTTGCATCTCTCTTCCTCATCATATTTTTTTGATAGAATTCATGCAGGACTAATCCCTTTGTTTCTTAGGACACGGAGTCGCCCAATTTTTAATTGCAATTGACGTAGATAGGGGATGGCCGAATGGATTGCCTGCACATAAACCTGTTGATTTTGGTTTCTCCTCACACCCTAATCGTTGTGAGGATATCCTATTTTAGAGTTTGATTGGGAAAGAAGGAGATAAGGATGTTGATGATGTCTCATTTCTACCGTTGGTTTCATTTGTTTTGTGCCACACTTTGCATGGGCATTATCAATTTTTGCTTTTTATTTTAATGTTTAGTGGCAAGAGGTTTTAATCATGGTTATATTATAGGATCATTTTCAAGATCCATGATTCTAAAACTTTATACAAGGGTATATCAGTTGACTGCTCGATTCATTTTGTTTAATAAATCAGTAAATATATTAATATTTGAAATTTTATAACTAAATATTGCTAATTCAAAAATTATAATAAATATGTTCTCAAATTGTGAGATGTTTATCTTTCCAATGGTGTCAATTTTATCTCCTAAATCAAATATAATAAATATGTGATTTTCCTAGGATTTTCCTAATTGCTTAATATTTCTAGAATTCGTAACTAATAATATACAAGTCAGAAAATTAATGTAAATACATTATGAACTCAGAAAAATATAAAAAAATCACATGGTTTTGATAATGTAATTTGATAATAACAAGAAGATGATCTTTAGGGTTTATATAATTAATGTAAACCTAGCCCTAATCTCATATATGCCTTTAATAGGTTGTTAGGCTGTATTGAGATAGAATTAGGGTTTTGACCTTGGATACGTATAGAATTCATGTGAGGTATGTTGCATTCCATATTATTATTATTGAGCAATCACCTATTTTTCCTCTCTCTCTTTGTCCTATGGACAAATTAGGCTACACAATTTCTCTCTTTTCTAAGAATTTTTTTCATGTGAGTTTCTTTGTTGATTCTTGTGACCAACTTATTTTACTGGATATTCATATTGTACTCTTATTTGTATCATTTTCTTCTCATTCCTTATGGAATCCTAATTTGAGATATTAAATGAAATGTGAATCTTATGCGTCATATTTTTGGAGATTGTTGAATATCAATTTATGGATTATTTACCCCACATGATAATTGTTCGATGTTATCATCCCATTATTTCAATTAACTGAACTTAAACTTGCATCTACATTTTTGTGCATGGCTTAGGTTAGTTTAATTTCTTGTAGTGGCACATGTTTACAACCATATATAGGGAACATTTTTTTCACCCCTGTGTTCTTTCCCATTCGATATATATATATATATATATATATAATTTTAGCCCATGGAGCACTTTTTCCACCAATTACTTTTAATGTGAGATCCTATGGTGTTCTAACCCTACTTGAAATAACCTCAGTCTACGTTGTTTACATGCAATGTTTATATATAATGATATTTTTTTAAGGCAAGAAATATCTTAATGCTTATCTTCTTGAAATGTTTTTCTTTTTATATCAACTTGGATAGTAATTCTCCTCTTATATGGGAAGGATTGCTGTATTGATGTCCTTATTTCATAATTTTTTCAATTCTCAATTAATATGCACATATTGGCTTTTATGTTGACAACTTCCATTTTTGTGTTCTCTTGTGGGTTATGATTCCAACTCCAGGTGTCAGATTTGAAAGACTAGAGATTGTGACATGGACTTGCTAGGTGGATTTCTTGGGTAGATAGACTTGAGATAGCAAGATATCCCTCTACTTAGACCTTAATGTTGTAACTTGTTGGTATATATGCCCATAGAGCTAATCATATGATGATAAACCTGGGGCATCATATACTTGATTTGATAATTCTAAAGGTAATTCCATCTATTATGTTTGTCTCAATCATGAGATGATGACACAAGCATAGAAGATGTCTAAAGAATGATGTTACTTAATGATGTATGTGTTCAGGATTGAGGACCTGAACAATGAGATCATATGTATGATAAGTGTATACATACATCTTTTTATATCCCTATGCAGATATTATTGTGGAAAAAAAATAGACGAGAATAATACATAAGACTAGATTGTGTCTTGAGTGATGGAAAAGTCTCATTAGTCATGATATATGATATCAAGTCAATCACACATGTACATATTGGAGAATAGTGTATCACAGAGACCCTTCTGAGAGCTATACATGGATACCATGAAATGGTAGTCAGAATTGGCTCTCATAGTGATAAAGGTGATTATGGTTCTTAGACCAGAAATTACTACACTCATCACATATTGTTTTATGTACTTTGACATCATCAAACATGACCTAGAATAAGTTTTTCCATAAAGGTGATGCTCAAATACATAATAACACATGGGGATTGAGTGTGAATGATGTAGATGGGATTTTTTCCCTCCCATAGGAGATTGATATCCTGGCCAATTGATAAGTGAGACTGAGAAATGTAGGGCCATACTGATGTGACTCAATATGTGATATCTGAGCTTACATTCATATCAGATAGTTTGCTCTATTTCAAGTAACATGGATTGAATGTTGAAGAGGATGAAAATTCCATGCCTTGAGTTCAACACAAATATCAAAGGAAAAGAAACTATACAATCATGGTAACACTGAGAATGAATTATAGGTTGAAGTTATTCTCCAACTTTTCAAATTTCTTGGGTAGCAATGATGTGTTGCAAGATACTGCTCATTGTTTGTGATGTCATAAGTTGGTTATGGACATTCATTGTCAATGTAAATTGGGACCTATACGGTAACACACATGATGCAATTAGAATATAAGTTTACTCATGAGTAATATTTAGCTTTATTACTAAAGTGTTTCAGTATTCAATTTAAACAACATTTGTTGAAAATTGGCTGATTGGACTTTGAACCATCTGATTCAAGTGTTCAATCGATGCATTCAAGTGTTAGGTCAATTGAAAACAACATTGGCAGAACAATAACTAAACCAGGGCATGAACTGACCAGTTCACTTAATCATCTGAATAGTTCAAGGGACTTGCTCCAAGACTAGTTATATGATTTGGAAACACTCATTCCCATTACATAGTTGTTGACATGATAAATTGTCTAAGGGGAATATGGAAATTATTTTTTTTCACAGTCGTATGTGATACCATATTTCCCAACATAACTTTCATGTAAACCCCATGGCAAAGATTGTGTTGTAAACTTGATATATTTAGTACAACCATGAATTATTATTAGCTGCTACATTTGGTCTTTTTGTTTATTATCATTTGAGAAATGAAAAGTTTCCCCTATCCCAGCATATGTTTTTAGTATGTTTGGATTAGATGGATTTGTTCCTCAAATTCAATAGGGAGTGGATCTATCATCGGGCCCCACTCCTTACAATATGGTATTAAAGCTATTGGTAGTTGGAATCTGACTATTCCAATTTTGCCTCCCTATTTGAATCCTTACTCTACATTGTCACCATCTAAGTGAGGTGTTTACCCTAGAATTGACATATGCTATTCATAATATGATGAAAGGTCAATTGAATCATATGCAATATACATAAGAATCATGATGAGTAATTTCTATGAGATTAGGATGGAGATATGTAGTGGAAAAGGAGATTCTATAAGGAAAACTTGTGACTTGGTTCCCTCATTGAATTTTGGCCACCATGTTTGTTTTACATTGCGTATTTGTTTATCAACAAAAACATTTTCTTTATACTATAATGTGTACAAAGAAAAACTTTATGGATTTTATCAATGTTTCCTTCAGCCAAGTCACAAAAAAGAGATTTAGGAATTCGTGGAAGAGAAACTCTAGAATTAGTTGAAATAGGAATATTAAACTATAGTTTTGGCCATGAAATGGTGGCTAGGAATATGTCTCGTGCTAAAGGATTAGTTGACGTACCATTTTTTACCATAACTGTTTTTTGTTTCTCATGTGAATCTTAGGGTTGACGGGTTAGTAATGAGAGAACCTAAAACTCAACCCTAGATAGGTATGTCCTATTAGTCGGATACATGACCTATGAACAACATAAACACTCAAAATATTCACATTTGACCCTATTAATGTGATGTTGTTTGGCTTGGCATATTATCTTATACCTTTAAGGGGTGGGGAGTCTTGGTGGATAATATAAGGATGGGTGGATTTTAGGGACATAATCCTCTTTAAGGGTTGGAGTGTTATAACATACTCAAACCTAGAATATTGACTCTAGAAACCCCAATTCGACTAAGATATTGGTATGTTTGGTTCCTTAGATTTGACCAAACAAGGATACCGTTATAACTTAATGAATATTGTTAAAGCATAAAACACATTAAGTTACATTAGATTATATAATCAACACAAGATATCACAATCTATTCTTATTAACATAATACCCTGAATGGGTGATAACATGTAATTAAGTCCATGAATAATGTCACATACACAACCACCTTTGCATGATCTTTCCCATACTCAATACTCACCCATGCAACTCTAGGGCATAGCTTCCCACTTCAGATTTGGTCGGGCACCTACATTTCTGGAGGCATATGCTCTTATCAAGATAGTTGCATTTGATTGGAAAACAACTGTCAAGTACTATGGACCTATGGTGATGCTCCATTTCTTGGGAAGAATCCTGAGGTTGATGTAATATTGAGCTCTTTAAAGTGATGTTAACCTATGTAGTGAGTAGTAAAGTTTTTGTAGTCACTTTAGTGAAGTTTGTGTTGTTATCCTATGTTTTTGTCAATGCAATCGAGCTTGTTTGTGTTCCCTTGATCATGATAATAAAAATGTATCTTGTGGCTTTCATTGGACAATTTTCCATCACATTGTTTTTACAACTTGTGTATGATATTGAGGTGGAGTATCCCATTCTGGGGGAGTAATTAAATTAAATAACTACATCGATATCTTTTTGAAATGACAAAGAGGGAGAAATAAAATAAAACAAAATAAATGAGTTTCATAATCTCTTGTCTTGACATTTATTTATGCTACAATTCCTTAAGATATGAATACTATGTTCCATATCTCTTTAGGAAGAATTAGCACACACTGTTTGAAAATAATGGAATCTTCACATCTCAGGTAAATCTCATGTATGCAACTCATCTCATTTAAATTATTTTATTATATTTAAGAAATGTTTGTCATCTTCAAAAAGGGGGAGATTGTTGGCTATATTGGACATTACCATACCCTTTGTTTTGATGATGAAAAACATTTCATACTTGTGGATCTAATATGCTATTTGAGTATTTAAGGGTTCAAGGCAATAAGGAAATTCTACTAAGTGGAAAAATGAAGTTCTATGCAAATTGAAGATCAAATGTGATAAATTATATAGATGTTCATGATTGTACTCAAATGTAAACACTTTTACAAAATATAATTGAAGTACTTACATATCATGCAAATTAAGTTTTAGATCTTCCATATCCACTTATAACCTTATGATAGGTTTCCCCCTAGAGCTAGAGTCACCATCACCCATTGAAACACACACTTAATAGGTGAGTCAAAAGATTGGAACAGGGACATCCTCAGTCAAAAAACTTGTCGACTGAGACACTCTCAGTCAAAGTTTTTCTTGACTGAGAACCACCTCTGTAACATCCCAATTCCTTGTGAACAATTTAAAATTTAAAATGTAGTTTTTCTAGAAAAAAAGCTAAGGACTTTAATGCAAAAGACCACGAAATTTAATTTTCTTAAGATATCATGAGAATGGGAAATAAAAATGGTATCCAAAATGCATTTCCTTTTCCCCTCCATTTATTTATGTGTTGTGATTAACTCGGTTTGATAAATAATAGTTTCCCTTTTCTTTTCTCACTCCTATTCTTGAAATTATTTAAAAATAAATAAAGGAAAATATAAAGGGGATAGAATTCAAAAATAGGGCATACATTAACTTGGGTAAGAAGTCTCCTTTTTATAAGAAAGCATAATTAGCCTTTTTCTCTCTCCAACAAAACAAGGTTCTCAAAAAGGCATAGAAAATAGATGACATAATGATGGAGTGGTTAATATAATCATATCTGAAAAAATTTAATCCAAGAGACACAAAGGAAATGTTTTTAGTCAATCTTGTTATCTATTAATGCATTAAAAACAAGTGAGATACCATTTATAGAAATAATAGACAAAACATGTGAAAAACGAAAATATAACTTTATGAGAAGAATCTAGACACCTTTTTGAGCATGTGGTCCAAATTTGGACTTATTTTGACCATATTTGACCCTCCAAATTGATTATACAAGTTTCCATATAAGTTGGTTTTAGATTTTGCATCGAATTCCATTTAATGCACCTAATTTCCTAAAAGTCGGGCGACATATCTCTGTCACACTCCTTTCCTTTTTTGTACGTGCTACCCCAGCCGTAGGATCTTGATCGGACAGTCAGTCCATAATCTCCTACCTCCGGTTATGTCACATGGTGGGCGCAATTTTGTGCTTTCCTGATTCTTTGATCCGTTCTCCCTCATCTCACAACAGTTTTAGGAGATTTCTTCCCTGCCATTGTCCTCTCATCTTCCCGAACAAATCTATCACTTGCTCTCCCCTCATCTCTCTATATATAAGAAATGCCCAACTGAGGGCTCCCGCTGCCTCTCGATCACCACATCATAGCCGCTACCTCGGCGCACCCTAGGCCCTCCTAACCATCCCAGAAGTTCTGTCACCCCTCACCCTCAACTCCTCCTCCTTCAATTTCTTCATTTGTTCCTTGGGAAGTCATGCCCTCCCCGATCTTCAGTTTTGGCAACGAAGACCTCGCCCCCGATCTCAGTGCCACCACAGACGAATTACCTCTCCGGTGAGTATCCTTGACCCTCCTATAGGCTTTTTGCAACCTCGATTTGCCTGGAACCTACCCCATTCAATGTAACATGTAGCCCCATTTTGGGTCTTCAGCGCTACTAGTCACCATGGTGTTTTGGTGCATCCACAACCATGAAAAAAGGGTGTATGGCTTCGCCTTGCCTCCATGGTCATTTTCTGATCATCTCATGAAGGTTTCATATCACTTTTCTTGACCTTGGATTTCCGATGTGCTTCCTCTATTTCTGCCTCTCTTTGTGTTGTTCCTGATGTTCTAGGGCATGTTCAGACTTAGTTGCCTGCTCGATAACTTCGTCAGTAGGTAACGAACTGGTTGATGGCCTCAGAATGACGTGAAAGCTCAGGTTGTTCGGAGTTGCATCTCAACTTCTTACTCCTGGAGCCAAGCTCGAGCCATGGCTCGCTTGGGGAAACAAACCAGGTTGTCGTTTGACCCTGGTTCCCTCATGATGTTAATCTCTTGATTAATGTTTCTAGGGAAACATCGGTACTTCCATTTTTTTTCATTTTTGTTTCATGCGGGATTAATTTTTGTATCTAAATGACAAGTTTTCCCCCACCTAATTGATTTTATATAATAAGTTCCTAAGGTACTTTGGTACTTCCATATTTTATTTACATAGGGTTAATTATGGATTTTAATAGTGTCACACTATAGTTTTCTTGATTCTGATTGGTCGGTTTTATAATATTCACTATAAATCATATGGTGGTCACAAAAATGCAATTAAATAGTTGTTGGAAAGCATTTTTTGAGAGGAATACGATTTTATGATTTCCAGGTCATGTTTTGCCTTCTTGTTCTGATGTATTATGAAAAACCCTAGTTTGAACCTTGAAACCCTAACTAAGTGTTACATGTGCTTAATATGATCTAATCTAACATAGTTTTCTTAATTGATGATGTTGATCAATAACCTTAATCCTAATACGCCCAAACCCTAGTTCACCCTAGTTCAATATAGGATCAATACAAGGTATTGATATGATGCTTAAGAATTACGAACATGTGTTTATGGCCTAATCAAGATAAGAGAAGACCTAGGTTTGATCAAGATCAGAGATAGATTATCTTAGGGACAACTTTACTCCAAGGTAAGTGGGCCATGCCTATTTGGTACAAGTACTTTGATTGTTTGAATGTTTATTTATGATTATGAACATCAATTGAGTTCATGAATTATGAATGTCTTACCAAGAATGCATCACGTATATATATCACTGCTTGGTTGATTGTTTATTTATGGTCTATGGTAGAATGCTAATTAAGATAATGATTAAGACTTAATGAGTCATGTTCAAGAAGGGGAAACCCTATTATGGTTTAAGAGGGAGAAATCCCATTATGACATTAAGAGGGAGAAATCCCATCATGTTTAAGATCAATATTAAGTCATTGTTTAAGTCAAGAGTTATGTTAATCATGAAAATTAAGAATTGGCTAAGTTTTTATATGTGCCTTGTTTATGGACCTGAAAAGGTTGTTATGGACTTTCCTAGCATTATGGGCTTTTCGAGCAATTATGGGCTCCAATGGAACATTAAGAGAGGTGGCATATATTTACTTTTCCAATTCGTCATGTTTAAAGTTTTCCATGAATGTTTAAGATAATCCATGGTCAAATTATGTCAAAGTATTTCATGTCAAGTTTATATACATCAAGTTATTATTTTTCTAGTCTTATAATGTGTCAAATACTGCTTATTGATGTGTTCTTTGTTTTGCATGGCTGGGGACGCGATGTCCGTAGGATTTGGAGCAAGAAAAAGATAAAGAGGATAATCAAGGACTAGGACCTCTTCAATCTTAGCCTGGTGGGGTGTCGTTACCAATCCGATCCAGAGTTTAAGAATATTTTCCCACTATGTTTAGTTACGATGCCAAGTAGCTTAGGTCTTATAGATGCATGTGATGTAGTTTCCTTTATGCTAAGAACAGTGTATGAATCAAAATTTTAAATTAATGCAAGTCTTTCATTTACTTTAATTTCATGATTAGAATATTGTGAAACCCACACTGAGTAAAATGCTTCCGCTCATGTGATATGGAAAATAGGGTGTTACATTATGGTATCAGAGCAATTTTGGTAAATGGCCACCAGGTAAAAGTATGATTCATATGTTCTAACCTTAGGTTTATGTGACCCTTTTTAGATGGCCCCTAAGAAAGAAGAAAGGGGAAAGGATAAGGATGATGGTGCTAGCTCTTCTAGTGGGGGAAGTGGACTAAGAGAAAACCCTAAGTCAACCATAGGAGATCTTGTCCAAGCACTCACCAATGCCCTAGCACAAGGACAACATCAACCTAGGCATCATGATCTAACTTTAGTGGATTTCCTAAAGATAAGGTCTGACTCTTTCTTGGGTGATGGAGAAATTGATGTAGTCACCAAAGCTGAGGACTAGGTTAGAGGCATGGAGCATTTCTTCCGAGACATGGACTACCCACAACACTCAAGGGTTCGCTTTGCAACCCACATGCTCAAGGGAGCAGCCCGTACATGGTGGGAAAACTTCCTCAACTCAAGGGAAGCTGATGCACCTCCACTCACGTGGGAGGGATTCATTGAAGCCTTCTAGGAGCACTACGTGTCCGAAGCCATGATAGAGAAGAAGGAGCTAGAGTTTGCCAACTTGGCTCAAGTGGGTTACATGACTGTTACCCAATATTCCATGAAGTTTAGGGTCCTCCAAAAGTATGGCTATGATTACGATGAACGTCGAAGGACAAAGAAATTCATCCAAGGACTCAAGCCCGACTTGAGTTTTGCCTTGTCAGGAAGAGGCCACATGATCCTCTAGGCTGCCCTAGATGCAACCCTAGAGCTTGAAGATCACCCTGGAAGATCCTATAAGAAGGAAGTTACCCACAAGCACAACCAACACCCTCCTCCCAACAATCATGATGTGAAGAGAAAGGCACTTGAAGTAGAAGCAGAATGACCCAAATGCCCAACTTGTAGGAGACATCAGGAAGGACCATGTAGACAGGGTACTGGAGCATGCTACTACTGTGGAGAACTAGGGCACATCAAGCCAAATTTCCCTAAGCTCTTGAAGAAGGAACAGAACCAGAACAAGGACCAAAATTCACCTCCTAAAAGACAAGATAGTGTTTTTGCTATGGTAGATGAGAGTGAAGATGACAAAACTGAGTAGAGTTTAGTAGCACAGTACCCTTTCCTTTTGAAACTTTTGTTGCATGTTGATGTTTAGAACTATGAATTCACATGATGATATTAATATGCTAAAGTTTTGCACTAAGGATATGGAAAGTCCTAAGGTGGGTAGTTTAATGAAATTTCAAGGAAGAAATTTATTTAAGGTGGATAGAATTGTAACATCCCAATTCCTTATGAACAAATTAAAATTTAAAATGTAGTTTTTCTGAAGAAGAAAAAAGTTGAGTGTTTTAATGCAAAAGACCACAAAATTTAATTTTCTTAAGATATCATGAGAGTGGGAAATAAAAATGGTATCCAAAATGCATTTTCTTATTCCCTCCATTTATTTATGTGTTGTGATTAACTCAGTTTGATAAACATTAGTTTCCCTTTTATTTTCTCACTCCTATGCTTGAAGTTATTTAAAAACAAATAAAGGAAAAATATAATGGGGATAGAATTCGAAAATAGGGCATACATTAACTTGGGCAAGAAGTCTCCTTTTTATAAGAAAGCATAATTAGAGTTTTTCTCTCTCCTCCAAGAAAAGGTTCTCAAAAAGGCATAGAAAATAGATGACATAATGACAGAGTGATTAATAAAATCATATCTTGAAAATTTTAATCCAAGAGACACAAAGGAAATGTTTTTATTCAATCTTGTTATCTATTAATGCATTTAAAACAAGTGAGATAACATTTATGGAAATAATAGAAAAAACATGTGAAGAATGAAAATATAACTTTATGAGAAGAATCTAGACACCTTTTTGGGCATGTGGTCCAAATTTGGACTTGTTTTGACCATATTTGACCCTCCAAATTGATTATACAAGTTTCGATATAAGTTTGTTTTAGATTTTGCATTGAATTACATTTAATGCACCTAATTTCCTAAAATTCGGGCGACATATCTTTGTCATGCCCCTTTCCTTTTTTGCATGCGCTACCCTGGCCATAGGATCTTGATGGGACTGTTAGTCCATCATCTCCTACCTCCGATTAAGTCACAGGATGGGCGCAGTTTTGTGCTTTCCCGATTCTTTGATCCGTTCTCCCTCATCTCACAACGGTTTTAGGAGATTTCTTCTCTGCCATTTTCCTCTCATCTTCCCAAACAAATCTATAACTTGTTCACCACTCATCTCTCTCTATATAAGAAACGCCCAACTTAGGGCTCCTGCTTCCTCTCCATCACCACATCATAGACGCTACCTCGGTGCACAACATGCCCTCCTAACCTTCCCAGAAGTTCCGTCGCCCCTCACGCTCAACTCCTCCTCCTTCAATTTCATCATTTGTGCCTTGGGAAGCCCTGCCCTACCCGATATTCATATTCAGCAATGAAGACCTCACCCCAGATCGCAGCGCCACCTCAGAGAATTACCTCTCCGGTGAGCATCATTGACCCTCCTATAGGCTTTTTGCAACCTCGATTGGCCCGGAACCTACCCCATTCAATGTAACATGTAGCCTCATTTTGGGTCTTCATTGCCGCTAGTCGCGATGGTGTTTTGGTGCATCTACAACCACGAAAATAGGGTGGATGGCTTCGCCTTGCCTCCATGGTCATTTTCCGATAATCACCTAAAGGTTTCAGATCACTTTTCTTGACCTTGGATCTCCAATGTGCTTCCCTTGTTTCTGCCTCTCTTCGTGTTGTTCCTAATGTTCCACGACATGTTCGAACTCAGTTGCCTTCTCGACAACTTTGTCATTAGGTAGCAAACCAGTTGATGGCCTCAGAATGGTGTGAAAGCTCACGTTGTTCAGAGTTGCATCTCGGATTCTTGCTCCTGGAGCCAAGCTCGAGCCATGGCTCACACGGGGCAACAAACTAGGTTGTCATTTGACCCTGGTGCCCTCGTGATGTTAATCACTTGATTAATGTTGCTAGGGAAACATCGGTACTTCCGTTTTTTTTTCATTTTTGTTTCACACAGGATTTATTTTTGGATCTAAATGACAAGTTTTCCCTCACCTTATTGATTTTATATAATACGCACCTAAGGTACTTTGGTACTTCTGCTTTTTATTTACATCGGGTTAATTGTGGATTTTAATAATGTCACACTATAGTTTTCTTGATTCTAATTGGTCAGTTTTATAATATTCACTATAAATCATAGGTTGGTCAGAAAAATGCAATTAAATAGTCATTGGAAAGAATTTTTTGAGAGGAATACGATTTTATGATTTCCAGGTCATGTATTTCCTTCTGGTTCTGATGTATTATTAAAAACCCTAGTTTGAACCTTGAAACCCTAAATAAGTGTTACATGTGCTTAATATGATCTAATCTAACCTAGTTTTCTTAATTGATGATGTTGATCAGTAACCTTTATCCTAATACGCCCAAACCCTAGTTCACCCTAGTTCAACATAGGATCAATACATTGTATTGATATGATGCTTAATACTTATGAGTAGGTGTTTAGGGCCTAATCAAGATAAGAGAACACCTAGGTTTGATCAAGCTCAGAGATAGATTATCTTAGGGACATCTTTGCTCTAAGGTAAGCGGGCCATGCCTATTTGGTACAAGTACTTTGATTGTTTGAATGTTTATTTATGATTATGCACATCAATTGAGTTCATGAATTATGGATGTCTTATCAAGAATTCATCATGTATATATATCACTGCTTGGTTGATTGTTTATTTATGGTCTATGGTAGAATGCTAATTAAGATAATGATTAATACTTAATGAATCATGTTCAAGAAGGGGAAACCCTATTATGGTTTAAGAGGGAGAAATCCCATTATGGCATTAAGAGGGAGCAATCCCATCATGTTTAAAATCAAGATTAAGTCATTGTTTAAGTCAAGAGTTATGTTAATCATGAAAATTAAGAATTGGCTAAGTTTTATAAGTGCCTCGTTTATGGAACTAAAAAGGTTGTTATGGGCTTTCCTAGCATTATGGTCTTTCCTAGCAATTATGGGCTCCTATGGGACATTAAGAGAGGTGGCATATATTTACTTTTCCAATTCATCATGTTTAAAGTTTTCCATGAATTTTTAAGATAATCCATGGTCAAACATCAAGTTATTATTTTTCTATCTTATAATGTGCCAAATACCGCTTACTGGCGTGTTCTTTGTTTTGCATGGCTGGGGACGTGATGTCCGCAGTATTTGGAGCAAGACAAAGATAAAGAGGATAATCAAGGACTAGGACCTCTTCAAGCTTACCCTAGTGGGGTGCCGTTACCAATCTGATACATAGTTTTAGAATATTTTCCCACTATGTTTAGTTACAATGCCAAGTAGCTTAGGTCTTATAGATGCATGTGATGTAGTTTCCTTTATGCCAAGAACAATGTATGAATCAAAATTTTAAATTAATGCAAGTGTTTCATTTACTTTAATTACATGATTAGCATATTATGACACCCACACTGAGTAAAATGCTTCCACTCATGTGATATGGAAAATAGGGTGTTACAACCTCGGTCGAACTAATGAGCATTGTTCAATTCTTTACATGTTTTTTTTGTAAAATAGGTTTCGGTTGAAAATATTTTCGACCGAACAAACCTCAGTCCAAAGCCTATGATTGTTACACCTAGCAGTTACTGGTTAGGAGTTGGAAATAGACATTCCACACAATTTGCTTTAAACGCCTCCTCTGTGGAAGAAAAGCACAACCGAGACATTGTTCGGTCGACAAATTTTTGGACCGAGAGGGTTTCTAGATTGTTATTTTAAGCACAAAGAAATTAGCCATTGCAATTCAATTAGTGTACACTTAATGGATAGTTAAGCACTAATAACACTCTAGAGACTCCCTAGAACTTCCCTAAGTAATTGCAAACCATTCCTATAAATAGGAGAGGCCTTAGGACACCTAAACCACATAAGCTACACTTGAGAATACATTCTGAAGAGCAACAAAGATAAGAAACACTTGCCATCTTGTTATATAAGCTTCACACACATGCCCTATAGCCATAGCCTCTTAACCACCTTAATAGCAACGTCCATCCTAAGTGGTTTGAGAGGTGTAACGCTTGATATAAGATCAAAGTGTTGTATTTGATTGGTTTAGTATTTTCTTTCTTCCAATATTTTTCTTCTATATTGTACTTTGTTCTCCTTGACTACTCCTAGGGTTGAAGGCTATTGAAAGGAGGTTGCTTGGTTCTACTTCAACAAGTGAAGGTTGCTCCAAGGTGGACTTGAGGTTACTTCAAGAAGGCTGCTTCAAAGGAGATTGGAGCTACTTCTAGGTGGAGGCTATCTCAAGGTGGTGGAGCTACTTCAAGGAGGTGAAGGCTGCTCCAAGGACTTAAAGTTACTTCAAGAATCTTGCTTCAAGGAGGTTGAGTCTACTTCAAGGGTGTGAAATCTAGTTGTATTTTGTGTAACATTCTTGTGAGGTAATAAAATAAATCACTTTCAAAATCCCAATTGGAAACAATTGGTTAGTGGACTGACAACCTTTGATTTCAAAGATTGGAACCACTATACATCCAAGTGTCTTCCTTGTTTCCTCCTCCTTATTTGGTTTGAGTGTTTAGTTATTTTTAAAGTTCCAAAAATCTATATTTACCCCCCCCCCCCCGTCTAGATCTTTCAATCTTCACCAAACCATTGACACATTTCCTAACAATTGTTAGGAATATGGGACAAAACACTATGTCATTGCCCAACTTGAGGGGGTGATAGAAAGAATCCATCAGTCCATATGCTTACCTAGCTGCACAAAGTGGATCCAAAAGTTGTCACTGCAATATTTGTTGTGCTCCCATGCAAATAGGTTGCCAAATGGAAGTTTATGTATGGTTAGAAATATCTAAACCAGAAATATGTATATAACTACCAATGGGTGTCAGATGCAAAATGCATCTTGAATTATTAGCACTTACTTTCATATTCAAAATATTAACATGGTGTCTTAGACTTTTGGCCTCGATCAAACTTCCTTCACACAAATGAAGTAATTATTTGATATTGTAGTCTCCTTATAAATATGAATAACCCCCCTATTCAACTGCCAACTTTGGCTCAGCTGTCATTTTCCCACAATACTATCCATGTAAGCTACAGTTTCCCATCCATTATTATGTCAAATTTTTCTCTCTTTATCTCATCAAGACAACTATCTACTATGGAGGACCCAAATCCTTAGCTTGGCTGAGAGCCAAGACCTCACCAACTTTGATGCAGTAGTGAACTGGAAAAGAACTTATGGGAAGCAACATTGCCTACCCCTTATTGAGGGCTTTAGGGACATCACTTGCCTTAGGTGAAGAGAATACCCCAAGGAATAACAAGAATGAAACTCATCTCTAGGATCACCAAACATCTCTAAAATGTCCAACGTAGCATGATCTAGATCCAAAACGGCCAAAGAATTAAAATGGAGAGCTTTTAGGTAGAAAAAAAGAGAGTATACCACTGAACATGAAGAACTTTGTTGAAAATGGTAGGGATATAAAGCTGTAAAAGAGACAAGAGAAGTGGAAAATACTTACACGGATTTGATCTCTATAAGATCTTAATGGTAATTACAAGCTTTAATATTTAAGAACATTGAAGAATCACCAACATGTAATATTTTTTATCCAAGAGTCACTCTCTTCTTGTGTTAACTAAATCTAGCTTCCAAACAATCTAATAGAGGTCCAATGGTTGAAGGACATCTATATGTATAGCTAAACTAGATTTTGAGTTAAAATTCTAAAATAGGTATTTTACATGTCACTTCAAATAAAAATATGCCCACTTTGACCTACTTCAAACTACTTTGACCTTAAAACTAGTCAAAAGCTCCCAGAAACCACCCACTTAATCATTCCCTGGCATGATTCAACCTCTTTTCTTCCTTCTTTAACACAATACTCATTTGAAACGCTATAAAACAACATACATTGACCCAAAGTAGGTCACATCAACCACTTTTATATAGATCAAGATGGGTTGATCCATTTAACCCGATCCAGACCCACATTGACTGTATAGAGTTGTTGAAGAGACTAACTCAAACCACTTCGACCCACCCAAACATTTTAAGTGGCCCTCTCAAAGCCCACTCAGAGCCTAAGGATTGAGCTGATGTCATAGATCAATACAATCAGTCGATGCAATACCGAATGTACATTTTTAAGGTTGCCCCTTTCAATATTTCATTGAATAAAATTTTAGTCACAATTTCTCTACATCATTTATCATATATGTGAATTCTTAGAAAATGTCATTTTTAATTAGTTTTATTGTTTGGATAAATCTATAACATCACATAGTTAAGTGGAATGGAACACGGTTAAGCAAAGTATGGGAAAAAGGTTTAACATAGCCAACCAAGTACTAAATTTTCATCCCAAATAATGTTGTCATTGACATGTATAAATTTTATAGTGAGTTCAACTCATGACCCAACCATCAGTATGTTGGGACAGCAGTCCACCACAACAACAAGATCAACACTAAACTAGTCAGACTGACTAGCCAATTTTGCTAACAATTAACCGATCCAATTAAGCATTTATACTAGTAGTTGACATATTAAGATGTTTTAATCATGGTCTAACATTGTGAAAAGACCAAATTACCCCTTAAAACTTCTGACTTCTCATTGTTAGGGTTTCAATCAAACTAAACCATAACTAAATGTAAGTAAAGCATGTCAAAGATGTGTATAAAATGATTTTAAAGATTATTACCATCATTAAATAAAAACACATCATGTACTTAATAAAATTAGACATGGTGAAGGTTGAACAAGAAATGTTGTCTCAAACAATTCATTTAGTAAAAACACAAGGATAGATTTTTAGAGGGAACTAAAATATATTAACGTCAAGATTAGTTATCTAATTGTCAACTATATATGGCTTTATGTAAATAGATTCAACATAGGATCTTAATGCTCTAACACTTCCACATAAAATTAATATTATAACAAAAAATAGTATAGTCAACAATAAAGCATATAATTTTCCAAGAATGATGTAAGTACAAAATAGGCACTTGTTTTATTACACTATGTTCACGACATCTTTTGGACATGTTTTGTTCGTGTGCATTCATTTGCAATATAATTTTATGTTAATTTCATTAAATCACCTCCTTTCAATGAAGGTGTGGCAACACATCCCACTATCACACAGACATCGAGGTGTTACGTGAAAACATGCAGAAATCACCATAACCATAGATTATCGAAAACACGGGTTAATTAAAACCGATTGCGGAAAGCTTGATAAACTGAGAAACTATTACATTACACTCCACATCCTGCAAGAAAACAGGTTATATACATTCATTCAAGCCTGGATACATGTCCACAACTTAGAGTAACAGCTGTCCTGTCATATCAGGAGTTCATTACCTATTCATACATATAGAGGCCCGCATCCAGCCAACAACAGGATATACAAAAACATCTACAGTTGTACATCGCGAAACAACGTCAAAACATCGCCAAGGACCTGATAGTACAGGGATGACTCTAGACTCTACTACAAAACATCCAAAACAGCAGCATCTCCAACGCTTGCCTTCTACTGATCTTCTTGCTGCTCGGCCGCAACTCCGCGACCACCACCACGTCTAGCTCGACCACCTAAAAAGGGTGTAACTCAGTGGAGTGAGACAATTGAACATTGTCCCAGCGGGAGGCATAACTCCCCGCTAAAACTACAAAACCTCAGGTATAGAGATAAAGCAAGTAACTGATGAGAAGTATAACAAGAGCGGTTAATGAAGTAAAGTTGTTCAAGCTAGCAAGCTTACCAGATATATGAAAGGCATATACTCAAGTATTTCTTTATGGGACATGATAAATATACAAGGTTTACCACATATGAGAAACATATAAGCAACTGCAAGATATGATGGAATTAACTACACAAACAAGGCCTCAACCAATGTTTCGTGTTTGTCTTAAGCAGTAATACTTTCGGCTGAATTACATATTATTATGCCCTGAGGAAGTGAGTCGTACCGCTCAAATCCAACCTTCGGCTGCGAAGCCCAAGCCGGTGCCATACAAGGTCAATGGAAGAGCCAGACTCCACGACCTTCTCTGCCTCATGGTCAGTGCATGAGTACAACATAAGCAGGACCACAGTCTCATGCTGAAGTGGTCTTAGCCACAGGGTCAGCTCCACAGGCTACCCTCCGCCTAGTCCGCCTCGGTATAGGTCTCGACGCTAGTAAAACTGAGCCATGGGCCTGTTCACCGTGCTCTGAGCGATGAACGCATTCATGCTCGTCATACGCATATCCTGAGCCATGGGCCTGTTCACCATGCTCTTCACATACTTGGGCTACGGGCCTGAATCCGCACCCTAGAGTCTAGAACCGAAGTTGCACTCTTACCTCCTCACTTTAGGCTAGGAGCAACCTCGCATATTCAACAATATGCGCTCTGGATTAACCCGTAGGAGAACCCGTTTCACCATCACCAAATCCTGACGATGATGGATCTGTGGCCAGGGCAACTACATGATGTATTTCATTGTGATTATTTAGTGTATTTTAGATGGATTGCAAGGTTCAACCAAGTTGTATAACATGCAAACTATAACAGAATAAACAACATAAAACTCAACATTATGCTTTTATTGTAATCACATCAACCTAATCCATCTCAAGGATCCAACATCAAATGTTATCACCTGGCCTCTTGCTAACCATCTAGATCCATCTCAAGGATCATCACATACCATGGGATCTCAATCCCTCATCATATAGTACCACTGCCTCTCAAGGCTTACATCATCATCATCATCATGGAACAAACACATCATGTATGCAATCTCGTCCACAAGAGTAATTTATTAAAGTGATGTTACTCACCACCTATTTCTCATAGCCCTTTCATGACTAATCATCACTTGCATGGTTAGAGTACTCAATAATCATAGTTTTCAACATAAGGACTATGCTTACTATCATGAGAGGATATTCATGATGCTATACTTATTAATTATTCATCAACTGGTGATCATGTTCACGAGACACATTATTAAGCAACCATTTATACACTTATCTTATCTCATCATTATGTAGATAATCAAGATGATCACTAAATGCATGTAGTCATGTCGGATATGAAGGACAATCTTTGCCATTATAATAACCATTATATGAGCAAGGAGTAACCATTATTTGGAAACAAGGACAAGAAATATATAATCGGTCAGCTTCTATGCATCGTGGAACCCTCGCTATATGAGCCACAACCCTCACTAGAGAAGATGTATCGGGCAACCTGCCCTCACCCAAGGTTCAACACACATGGCCATCTCACAATGTTGCATTGCAATCAGTAGCAGCGCAACACTACGTCTCAAGAAAAAGAGAGTAACGCGCGTCAAGAGGGAGTGTAACAGGCACATAGTGCTATCGGGCGATGCCCGTTGCGGTTCAGTGTTATCGGCCGATATGTGTGACGCCCGTCACAAGGAGCTCAACAACGCCTGACACAGGGCTGTCGTCCAAGTCATCTCAAGGAAATAACAACCAATAGAGAGAGAACAAATCTACAAAACAACCAACAACTTGGTCAAGGCCTAACGGCCAACACGAAGCAAAGGAAAGGGTGTGACGCCCATCACAAGAACAAGGGATGATGCCCGTCAGGCCTGTCGCCCAGCACACACTCACCTATTGGTAACGTGCAAGGCTAAGGTAAGGGGGTTGTCGGGAAACACATCAAGATACCACTCACAAGGTCATCTTCTTCCTCAAACACAAAGGCACTTGAAAACCCTAGGAAGATGGCTCACCTCAATCGACTAAGAAGGAGGGGTTTTGCACATAAACCATCACCAACGAGCTCACCCTTCTAGCCCAAGGTGAGAGGAGAGTGTTGCTTGAGCAACTAGGACATAAGCTCACCTCAATCGGTTAAGGGAAAGAGGGGTGTTGCTCATGACACTAGCAACTCAAACTCACTCCTCTAGACCAAGGGGAGAAAGGAGTATTGCTCCCTAGATCACAAGAGACACTAGACCACATGGTGATCGACCAACAAGGGTACTAAGCAAGAAACTAAGCTACTAACATGTAAACAAGATCATAGAAAGAGATAAGGTAGCTAGGGTTAGAAGTTATGCAACCCGCCTTAAGCTCCAAGCTCCAAGGAAGAAGAAGATCTCCAATCTTCAAGGGATGTTGACCACCACTTGCTCCTCTAGGGTGTGTCGGCCACCAAGCTGCTCCTTCAAGGGGTGTGTCGGCCGACACAAGCAAGGAAAGGAGGGAGTGTCGTGCACTCAAGGTGGAGGAGGAAACAAAGGACCAAAGGGACCCTAAGCTAAGGAAAGGACGCGCCTATATAGAAGGAAAGGGAGGAGAAAACAAGGTGGAGCATGGTAAGGTGTCACTTGCATAGGGACACTTGTCCTAGAGCTCAAGCCACTACTCTAGCAAGCTCCATCCACATGGCCAAGATATGCACCAAGTGTCCACTAAACAAGGTCAAGGTTAGATCAAGCACTATGGGCGACACAACAAGCCTGCAACATGGGTGACACACTTCCATGTTGGCCGACACAAGAACTCCTAGGCCGATACACTCACCACTTGGCCGATACAAGGCTCAACCAAGCCCCAAACAAGGCACCTCAAGGCCCAAACAAGCTCAACCAAGGCCCAAAGAACTCAAGCAACGAGCCCAAGCCTTCCTCTCTACACAAGAGGAAGCAAAGAGAGGGAAAAACACCTCACAAGGTGGCAAACTTGTCCATAAAACCCTAGACGTGGGTTAGTTGTTAGTAGCACCTCCAACTCTCAACAAAGCACAACCAAACCCTAATCACCATTAAAGGTGATTAGCAAGCACCAAAGCACCAGGGTTAAGCAAAGCAAACAGGGTAAGCCCTAAACGAAGGTCAGGGTACTTACAAGCTAACCCCCTTTAAGGGATTTCGTCCCCGAAATCCGAAGAGAAAAGCGAGGGGTACTTCCTCCTCATCTCTTCCTCAAGGTCCCACGTG
Organism: Alisma plantago-aquatica; assembly: GCA_963693085.1. Lineage (NCBI taxonomy): Eukaryota > Viridiplantae > Streptophyta > Magnoliopsida > Alismatales > Alismataceae > Alisma > Alisma plantago-aquatica. The sequence goes on along the minus strand of OY856411.1, from coordinate 1,358,181,727 downwards.
GCTTCTTCAACGCCACGACGCTGCCAAAGAACCTTCACAAGAACCAGGTCCTTTCTATTTAGCTTCTTGACCCTTCTGTCAAGGATTGCCACAGGACCCTCCTCGTAGGTCACATCTTCATCAAGCTCAACCTCAACTGGCTGTATCACTGTACCTAAATTTGGATGACTTTTCTTCAGCATACTGACATGGAACACTAGATGCAACCTGTGCAACTCTGGAGGCAACTCTAACTCATAAGCTACCTTTCCAACACGTGCTATGATTGGATAAGGCCCCATATACTTGGGTGCTAACTTACCCTTCCGACCAAACCTTAGCACACCTTTCCATGGCGAGACTTTAAGATATACCTTGTCTCCTACCTGGAACTCCAAAGGTCGTCAGCGATTGTCTGTATAAGATTTCTGTCTGTCCTGTTCCACTTTCAACTGTTGCTGTATCACTTTGATCTTTTCTATTGTCTGTTGTACTAACTCAGGACCCAAAAGCTGATACTCACCGGACTCGTACCAACACAAAGGAGATCTGCACTTCCTCCCATACAAAGCCTCATAGGGAGCCATATCAATGCTCCGTTGATAACTGTTGTTGTAGGCAAACTCTATCAAACTAAGATGTACATCCTAACTGCCTAGGAACTGCAAAATACAAGCTCGGAGAAGATCCTCCAGAATATGAATAGTCCTCTCAGACTGTCCATCTGTCTGCGGGTGGAAAGCGGTACTGAATCTCAACTGCGTTCCCAACGCTCTGTGCAACTGTTCCCAGAAACGACTTGTGAACTGAGGACCTCTGTCAGAAACTATCATTGCTAGTACACCATGCAAATGTACTATCTCATCTACATACACTCGAGCGAGCTTCTCAGCTGTATACATCGTCTTTACTGGTAGGAAATGGGCAGATTTCGTCAATCTGTCCACTATCACCCAAATGGAATCATGATTCCTAGTTGTCCTGGGTAGACCAACTACAAAATCCATGGTTATATGATCCCATTTCCACTGTGGTATCGGCAAAGGTTGCAACATACCTGTCGGCTTCTGATGTTCAACCTTCACTTGCAGGCAAATCGCACATCTTGCTATGAACTCAGATACATCTTTCTTCAAATCGGGCCACCAATACAAGTCCTTCAGACTATGGTACATCTTGGTGACACCTGGATGCATAGCATACATTGACGTGTGTGCTTCCTTGAGCACCAACCTCCTCAGGTCATTAACATCTGGAACCACCATCCTATCACAAAAGCAAACCAGTCCATCCTCGGACTCATGAAACCCATCACGCTTTTCACTACCGAACTCTGATCTGAACAACTATACTGCATCATCTGTCTGCTGTGCATCCTTGATCTGCTGTCTCAACATAGGCTTGACTTGCATCTGTGCTAAAAGTCCAGCGAACGAGGAAACTTCCATCTGCACATTCATCTGTCGCAGAGAAACAAACATATCCCGTCTTCAGCATACCAGGGAACTCAACTGTGCCTTCTTTGAAGAAAGAGAAGAAGACTTTTTGCTAAGCGCATCAGCTACCACATTCGCCTTACCAGGATGATACTTGATAGTGCAGTCATAGTCGTTGATCAACTCCATCCATCTCCGCTATCGCATGTTCAACTCTTGCTGTGTAAAGATGTACTTCAGGTTCTTATGGTCCGTAAAGATCTGACACACTTCCCCATAAAGATAGTGTCTCCAAATCTTTAATGCATGAACCACTACTACCAACTCCAAGTCATGAGTCAGATAGTTCTCCTCATGTTTCTTGAGTTGTCATGAGGCAAAAGAAACCACATGATCTTCCTGCATCAGCACACAACCTAAACCTTTCTTGGAAGCATCATAGAAAACAACATAGCCCTTCCCATGCTCTGGCAGGATTAACACTGGAGCACTGGTCAACTTCTCCTTCAAACTCTGGAAAGCTTGCTGACATCGATCATCCCAAACAAAAGGTACATCCTTCCTGGTGAACTTTGTCATTGGCAACACGATCGTACTGAAGTCCTTGATAAACCTCAGGTAGTATCCTGCTAAACCCAGAAAACTGTGAACTTCTGTCGGCGTCTTCGACTATTCCCAATCTGCAACGGATTCCACCTTCTTTGGATCTACTTTGAATCCTTCAGCAGATATCACGTGACCCAAGAAAGTCACCTCTTCCAACCAGAACTCACACTTACTGAACTTGGCATACAACTGATGTTGGTGAAGTACTTGGCATACAACTGATGTTGGTGAAGTAGAGTCAACGCTCGTCGAAGATGTTGCTCATGCTCTCGCCTGTCCCAACTATAGATCAAGATGTCATCTATAAAGACTACAACAAACTGATCTAAGAACGGATGGAACACTCTGTTTATCAAGTCCATGAAAGTAGAAGGTGCATTGGTTATCCCAAACGGCATAACCACAAACTCAAAATGACCATACCTCATCCAAAAAGCTGACTTTGGTATGTCATCCGCCTTAATCCTCAGCTGATGATATCCGGACCGTAGATCGATCTTTGAAAACACTGTAGCACCACGCAACTGATCAAACAGATCATCTATCCTCGGTAACAGGTACTTGTTCTTGATCGTGACTTTGTTCAACTGCCGGTAATCTATACACAACCACATTGAACCATCCTTCTTCTTGACAAACAACACTGGAGCACCCCAAGGCGACGTACTCGGTCGGATAAAACCTTTGTCCAGCAACTCTTACAACTGCTTCTTCAACTCTGCCATCTCAACTGGAGCCATCCTATACGGTGTCTGTGCAACTGGCTGTGTTCCTGGTACCATATTGATCTCAAAATCAATCTCTCGGGGTGGAGGAACACCAGGAAACTCCTCAAGAAACACATCGGAAAACTCTCAGACAACTGGCACCTCTTCAAGTCTAAGACTTTTCGCCTTGGTAGCTACAACAGTATCTACCATGTGAGCTAAGAACACCTCACATCCCTTTCGTAGCAACCTATCTGCCACCATAGATGATACCAGACACGTCGGAAGAATCTTCCTATCTCCTTGGAAGATCCACTTCTCTCCAGCATCATCAAACACCGCCTGCTTGGTACCGCAGTCCAAAACAACCTTATACTTTTCTAAGGTATCCATCCCAAGGATAACATCGAATCCATGCATATCAAGTGGTATAAGATCCACTTGGATGCAGTGTCCCAAGAAAGACAAGACACAAGATGGACACTCTTCTCGAAACAATGAGGAACCATCAAGAGGGGTTTCTAACAACAAATTATCCTCCTTACAGCTAACCGATATACGACAGTTTTCAAGCATACTATAGGCGATAACAGAGTGTGTAGCACCCGGGTCAACCAGAACAGATATAAAGAAAGAAGAAGACATATCAGAATGAAATAACTCCATCTGACCTGTCACTACTCGCGGGTTGACTATCGCCTCCGGCTGACTCATGGCATAGAATCGAGTTGTTGCTTGCTGCTCATGACCTCTGCTTCCTTGAGCAGATGATCCAGCCTGAGACGCTTGACCGCATCCTCGTCCTCTGCTACAACTAGGCTACTACCGATCCAATCCTTGATGACTCTGCCTCGGCTGTTGCGTTACCTCAACATCTCTATTTGGGTAGTTGAATCTCATATGCCCGATCTGACCACACCGATGGCATGCTCTATCATCAACCCGTGGCCTAGATGGCCCTGTCACTGCCACAGAAGCCAAACTTTGTGCCTTAGATGGTGAAGAAATATTGATACTCGTCGTTTTGCAATATCAATCACTAAGATGGTTAATCCTAGAGTTTAAACATTTTTTACTTCCGGTTTTAAGGGTAGTATAGAAGGGTCGATCCCACAGGACAACTAATTAGAGATTGTTCTTAGAACCCAAAGATTTGAAGAACTTTTATTAATTGTTTTTGGTATTTTTCTTTTTAAAGCAGAAAGTAAATTCCAGTTGGGGGTTTGAATGATTACACTAATGCAAGAAGGAAAGCACTTAACAAGAATTAACATGCACAAGGGAAAAATAAAAAGATTGTTAACACAAGCAAACTAAATGAATGAAAGACTAAGAATTAAAGGAAATGAAGATGCGGTGTTTAAAACAAGAGATGGAAATCGAGGCTCGTAGGGGTTTTCACCACCTTAGCCTGGGTGATAACAACTAAATCTTAAACGACAATTCGATGAAGGCTTGCGAATGAAAAACTCACAAAAGAGAAACTCCACAAGAGCCCATTGGTCCTGGTGCTCATGCTTCCTAGTTTATCAACCTAAAATACGAGAATCCACGGTCATATCAAAACGTCTATGTAATCGATTTTATTGTTCTAAATCCGGATTTCCATGGTCACATCCATCCGGATTAACATGCGATCCAAAGATCGACTATTCAATTAAAATCGATTACCATCTAGTCGTTTAAGAAGAAGTCGTTAAAATCATGGCTAAGGGGTTATTCCCCTTGCCCCGATAAGAGACTACTCACACATAGAGAAATGGGAGTCGGAGGAAGAAAGAATTGAAGCCATAGTCTAGCCCAGAAATCAGGAAATTAATCCTTATGCTAGAGATGATGAAATGGATTAACTCTTTGTTCCTTGCTCCAGAATAAAGCGCGGATGAAAGCAGATCAAGACTAAAGCGGGAAGAAGAGACAAGAACGAGAATGGAAGAACATTGCTTGAATTTAAAATTACTTTATTGCATAAAATAAAAATGATTACAAGCCTAATTGTTGCAGAATCATAATAAAAAGAAATCCAAGATGCCCTTGGGAGGAGGAAGTACCCTTCCTTTTATAGGAGAAGGAGGAGTAGGCTATCTAAAAAAATAGGGGGGAAAAAGAGAGGGAGCCATCCTTTTGAATTTTCAGATCTAGTCAACAAACTCTTGATTGTCTTTCTTTAATGCAGATTTTCGCAGCAGTAATTTCGAGCGAATTTCTGTTGTCCAGAGAATTTAAAGTGCGTCCTAAAATATGATTTTACTGTAGGGCTTTGAATTCCCTTTCCAAATCATATTTGAACATTAAATTCCGCCTTAGGATGTGAGAGTTATGCTAATTTTGGTGCAAGGTATGCATTTAAGTCAGCATTGCGGGAAACTGAATTGCCTCCTATCTTCATCTCTTCTTTTCTCAATTTAATTACTTAGATAATTCCGGAAAATTAGGAAAAATATCATAAGAATTCAGGAAAAGTATATCAAGAAGATGAAAGTGCTATTTATTTTGAATTAGCTAAAATTAACAAAAAAAGTCCTAATTACTTATTCTAAATGAAGTAAAAATAAGAGATGAATATGCATTCATCAAAATACCCCAAACTTAAACTTTGCTCATCCCGAGCAACATTAAAATCAAGAAATACTTTCAAGACATACTCTCAACCTATTATCCTCACTCTCCTAACAATCATTAGATTCCTTCCACCAAAATATGGCCAAGCGACCCTGACTTCCTGAATTCACAAAAAGTGACTTTTATATTTCTTACTTCACAAACTTGCATTTATTCAAGACCTGCAATAAAATAGATTTTCATTTCACCTTTGCATTTGGTACTCCATTTTTTTTTAGTTTTACACAAGAACAGGGCTGATTTGGATAGTTGGGGTTTTTGTAGTTTTCCCCTGGGTAGAAAATTGGAGTGAAGGAGGTATGGAAGAAGGACAGTCTCTCCTCTATTCGACTCGAGACCTTTTTATTTAGTGGACATGCAGTTACATTGACTGCATTTTTTTTCTTTGATTTTTGGTGATACACCCAATTGTGTGGGTATGGAAGAAGCGAAAAGGGGGGAAGGGGTGTCACCCCAGACTTAGCCTTTTGGGCATTGTTGGCTTTTTTTTCTTTTTGACGAATGGAAAGATTTGGAAGTGGTAGAAGAAGAGTAGAAGAGGCTGTTCTTGTGCAACTTTTTTTTCATCTTTTTTTTAGGAGTACCATGCATTGGTTCAACTATTACCGAATCATGCGAAAATCAAGAAAATTTATACAAGTTGTACATGATAAGAAAGCATCACTCTTGAATCCTATCGGTCCTCTATGGCTTGCCATCTTTTCCAAGGAGTGATTATTATTTGAGGTCCTAAGTGACAGGAGGATTTCTAGTCATGAAAGTTTCAAAATTTTAGTTACAAGGAAGTCACATCATTAAGGGGAGTATTTTGACAAATGATCATATCAAGGCCGACTAGATAAAGGCCATTTTGTAACAAAAGAAATAAAAATATGGCCGACTAGATAATGGCCATGAACAAAAAAACTATATGCAAAACCAAAAAAAGAAAGGTAGAAATAATGCAAGAATAAAAAGATAAGGGGTGGAATAGAAACATACCACCCACCTCCACCCCAGACTCAAATTTTTGCTCGTCTCGAGCAAAATCGAAACCCGAGATGGAGGGAAGAGAAGAGCAAGGATTTCCAGGTGGCCCTGGTAGCTCAAAAAACATCCAGCTGAAGGGGATGTGTATGAGGGCTGGGACCTTTATCTGAGGAGCTTCATAGTGTACCCTATGATAGGGTAATTGTAGAAGCTCAGTGGGGTGCTCATATTTTCTTTCACCTCGCATTCCCTCCAATAGGATCCACATATCTTCCATCAATAGCAAAGGAAGTGTTGAAGATGGATGTGGATTAGGGGAGGTTGGTGGGTACCAAATTGGTAACACATGCAGTACCAGATGTGCAAAGTTAGGTGGAGGATCAGGCTCTGGTTTCCCTCGGTCATATTGACCTTCATATAAGAGAATTGGTGGTGATATGAGAGGGACAACTAAATATAAATCAGCATGATAAGTAATTTTGCTCTACTCAAAATTCATGCAACCAACCTTGTGATAGATGGGATTCATGGTTGATATAGCATGTAACTCTAGTTCCTCTATGCAAGGAGTTCCCAAGGGTTCATGAGGGATAAAATTGGGAACATATTCCTTGTAGTCAGTGGAAGAGGGTATGTAGACTTCTCCTAAGGGTTGTGTCTCTTCTTCTAAATCAGTTGTGCATGGAATGAGAATTGGTTGCAACAGAACATGTGGAATCATTTTGTCAAAGGGGGTTGGATGCTTATTATCAAAAATAGACTCAAAATAAGGGTATTGGTCTTTGATGTCAATTGAAGACTCACAAATGGATGCCAGTGGATTTGGTGTGGAAGACTCACAAATGACATAATTGTCGTCATAATTATCAAAAATGATCAATCTAGGTTGTTCCATCTCTATTGGGGAGTTCTCCATCTCTTCTTCATAAAAGATCTCATCAACATGGATGTCTATGGACTCAATTGGATCCTTTACTATACTGAAGTGGAGATCTTATTCCTTTATAGGATATGTGCCCAACTCAATGGGCTCAGAAGGGATCACCTCACAATATAACGATGTAATGTAAGGTTCTTGCGGTGGTAGAATCACATCATCAGGTTCAACCAAATGTGGAAAAAGAGGTGGGTGAGTGAGGTCATAATGCTCTTGATGAGGAATCCTTTCAAAAGAATCCATCAGTGCATGTTGGGGAGGTGATGGTACATTGGTCACAATAGGCTCAACCAAGATGGGATGATTATTGCAAACATCCAAATATGGACCTACAACCGAGAAGGGTGGTGGAGTCTTAGGTTGTTGGGATGTTCTTTGATCCCACCAGTCTTTAACCTTTTTTTTAAAAGATTCTTGATTCATGAATTTATCAACATAGGCCTCCATCCACTCATTTTCTGACTTATATTGATAGTCAGGGCCCCATACAGCTGCGGCCCTAGCTAAACAAAGTTCTTCATTTGTGGCATACTGAATTTCTTTAAAACACCTATCCATCTCCTGATCAAGGTTGTGTGGAATCTCAGCTATATCACATTGGACATCTTCTAAGGGTGGCGGTTCATTATAGAGAAAGGGTTCCAATGAAGTAGATTGGCCATTATAATCAACTAGATTAACATCCACAATAGAAGTGATTGGTGGAGCTTTAGGTACTGGAGTTGCTTCTACTTGATTGAAGATGATATAATCATCGTCGTCATCATCTATTAAAATCATCCTTAGCCTCTCTGGTTCCAGATTAAAAAATTGCACCGCGGAATTGACGTTCAGCTAGCGTCGCATGCACAAATAAAGTAGTTAATCGTGTGCAGAAAAAATAGGACTGCCGGAATGGAAACTCGGCAGAAGGAGGAATAGCACTTCCGGAATGTTACTCGGAAGGCAAAAAAAAAGTTTTTCAAAAGATTTTTGGGGGTTCGAGAAAACAATCCGTTGTCCCCGGCAACAGCGCCAAATTGATACTCGTCATTTTGCAAGATCAATCACTAAGATGGTTAATCCTAGAGTTTAAACATTTTTTACTTCCGGTTTTAAGGGTAGTATAGAAGGGTCGATCCCACAGGACAACTAATTAGAGATTGTTCTTAGAACCCAAAGATTTGAAGAACTTTTATTAATTGTTTTTGGTATTTTTCTTTTTAAAGCAGAAAGTAAATTCTAGTTGGGGGTTTCAATGATTACACTAATGCAAGAAGGAAAGCACTTAACAAGAATTAACATGCACAAGGGAAAAATAAAAAGATTGTTAACACAAGCAAACTAAATGAATGAAAGACTAAGAATTAAAGGAAACGAAGATTCGGTGTTTAAAACAAGAGATGGAAATCGAGGCTCGTAGGGGTTTTCACCACCTTAGCCTGGGTGATAACAACTAAATCTTAAACGACAATTCGATGAAGGCTTGCGAATTAAAAACTCACAAAAGAGAAACTCCACAAGAGCCCATTGGTCCTGGTGCTCATGCTTCCTAGTTTATCAACCTAAAAGACGAGAATCCACGGTCATATCAAAACGTCTATGTAATCGATTTTATTGTTCTAAATCCGGATTTCCATGGTCACATCCATCCGGATTAACATGCGATCCAAAGATTGACTATTCAATTAAAATCAATTACCATCTAGTCGTTTAAGAAGAAGTCATTAAAACCATGGCTAAGGGGTTATTCCCCTTGCCCTGATAAGAGACTACTCACACATAGAGAAATGGGAGTCGGAGGAAGAAAGAATTGAAGCCATAGTCTAGCTCAGAAATCAGAAATTAATCCTTATGCTAGAGACGATGAAATGGCTTAACTCTTTATTCCTTGCTCCAGAGTAAAGCGCGGATGAAAGCAGATCAAGACTAAAGCGGGAAGAAGAGACAAGAACGAGAATGGAAGAAGGTTGCTTGAATTTAAAACTACTTTATTGCATAAAATGAAAATGAATACAAGCCTAATTGCTGTAGAATCATAATACAAAGAAATCCAAGATGCCCTTGGGAGGAGGAAGTGCCCTTCCTCTTATAGGAGAAGGAGGAGTAGGCTATCTAAAAAAAGAGGGGGAAAAAAGAGAGGGAGCCATCGTTTTGAATTTTCAGATCTAGTCAACAAACTCTTGATTGTCTTTCTTTAATGCAGATTTTCACAGCAGTAATTTCGAGCGAATTTCTGTTGTCCAGAGAATTTGAAGTGCGTCCGAAAATATGATTTTCCTGTAGGCCTTTGAATTCCTTTCCCAAATCATATTTGAACATTAAATTCCGCCTTAGGATGTGAGAGTTATGCTAATTTTGGTGCAAGGTATGCATTTAAGTCAGCATTGCGGGAAACTGAATTGCCTCCTATCTTCATCTCTTCTTTTCTCAATTTAATTACTTAGATAATTCCAGAAAATTAGGAAAAATATCATAAGAATTCAGGAAAAGTATATCAAGAAGATGAAAGTGCTATTTATTTTTGAATTAGCTAAAATAAACTCTAAGATGCCCTTGGGAGGAGGAAGTGCCCTTCCTCTTATAGGAGAAGGAGGAGTAGGCTATCTAAAAAAAGAGGGGGAAAAAAGAGAGGGAGCCATCCTTTTGAATTTTCAGATCTAGTCAACAAACTTTTGATTGTCTTTCTTTTTCGAGCGAATTTCTGTTGTCCAGAGAATTTGAAGTGCGTCCGAAAATATGATTTTCCTATAGGCCTTTGAATTCTCTTTCCAAATCATATTTGAACATTAAATTCCGCCTTAGGATGTGAGAGTTATGCTAATTTTCGTGCAAGGTATGCATTTAAGTCAGCATTGCGGGAAACTGAATTGTCTCCTATCTTCATCTCTTCTTTTCTCAATTTAATTACTTAGATAATTCCTGAAAATTAGGAAAAATATCATAATAATTCAGGAAAAGTATATTAAGAAGATGAAAGTACTGTTTATTTTTGAATTAGCTAAAATTAACAATAAAAGTCCTAATTACTTATTCTAAATGAAGTAAAAATAAGAGATGAATATGCATTCATCAAACATAACCTCTTCCTTTACTCAGAGACCACTGAGATGGTCCACCAGAACCTCTCATCACTGACGGTGCGGTAAACCTTGACTTCTTGAAGACACCGAACCTCTGACCCTAGAACTGAGTAGGTTTCTTATTAGCCATAGACTCTCTCTTCTCCCTTATTGATCGTTCGATCCTCCGGACAGATTCCACAAATGTAGCAAACCGCTCCCGGTTCTCCAATGCAGAAACTGGTGTTGTTAGCTCAGCACTCAGACCCTTCTCAAAATGTCTGATCCGCTCATCATCTGTCGCTGCCATGTGAGGACAAAACCTCAACAGATCCACAAACTTGGCTTTGTACTCGGTGATGTTCATCGTTCCTTGTCGCAAACTCTCAAACTGACTGATCTTTTCATCCAGATACATCTTTAGAAAGTATCTGCTGACGAACTCACGTCGTAACACTTCCCAACAGATCACCTCACCAGGCCGCTTCTCTTCCTCGATGGTCCACCAGTGACCACCACTACCTTTCAGAAGGTAGACAGTGTGCTTTACTTTATCTGCATTGGGGATGTCGAGGATCTGGAAAGCCTTCTCAAGGCTTGTCAGCCACAGATCTGCATCTGCTAGATCAGCCATTCCAGCATAATTTGAAGTTCCGACTCGGCGAAGCCGCTCGAAGCTCTTTTCAATACCCGATGCTTCTCCATGGGGAACCTGTGCTCGCGGAGGAGGCACTGGCAATCGCTCAACCATGAGATTCATCGTAGCCATCATCTTCCCCATAAGCTTTTGGTAGACAGGATGTTCAAGAATGGCTGGGTCAGGTTGGGGGACCTCAGGCACCCGATCTCCCTGTGCTTGTCCTTCAGCTGAAGCAGCATCACTGTACTCAGATGAGTGTTCTTTATGGTTTCCACACATCTTGACTTTTCTTCCGCTGGGGGCAGAAGATGATTGTAAGAAAATCTGGACAACACACAAGAACAGACGACCTAGTCCTAAATCCCTGTAGACTCAGTGAACCAAAGGCTCTGATACCAAAACTTGTGGCAACACATCCCACTATCACACAGACAGTGAGGTGTTACGCGAAAACGTGCAGAAATCACCATAACCACAGATTATCGAAAACACGGGTTAATTAAAACCGATTGCAGAAAGCTTGATAAACTGAGAAACTATTAAATTCCAGTCCACATCCTGCAAGAAAATAGGTTATATACATTCATTCAAGCCTGGATACATGTCCACAACTTAGAGTAACAGTTGTCCTGTCATATCAGGAGTTCATTACCTGTTCATACATATAGAGGCCTGCATCCGGCCAACAGTAGGATATACAAAAACATCTACAGCGTGAAACAATGAAAAAACATCGCCAAGGACCTGAGAGTACAGGGATGACTCTAGACTCTACTACAAAACATCCAAAACAGCAGCATCTCCAACGCTTGCCTTCTACTGATCTTCTTGCTGCTCGACCGCAACTCCGCAACCACCACCACGTCTAGCTCGACCACCTAAAAAGGGTGTAACTCAGCGGAGTGAGATAATTGAACATTGTCCCAGCGGGAGGCATAACTCCCCGCCAAAACTACAAAACCTCAGGTATAGAGATAAAGCAAGTAACTGATGAGAAGTATAACAAGAGTGGTTAATGAAGTAAAGTTGTTGAAGCTAGCAAGCTTACCAGATATATGAAAGGCATATACTCAAGTATTTCTTTATGGGACATGATAAATATACAAGGTTTACCACATATGAGAAACATATAAGCAACTGCAAGATATGATGGAATTAACTACACAAACAAGGCCTCAACCAATGTTTCGTGTTTGTCTTAAGCAGTAATACTATTCGGCTGAATTACGTATTATTATGCCCTGAGGAAGTGAGCTGTACCGCTCAAATCCAACCTTCAGCTACGAAGCCCAAGCCGGTGCCATACAAGGTCAATGGAAGAGCCAGACTCCACGACCTTCTCCGCCTCATGGTCAGTGTATGAGTACAACATAAGCAGGACCGCAGTCTCATGCTGAAGTGGTCTTAGCCACAAGGTCAGCTCCACAGGCTACCCTCTGCCTAGCCCGCCTTGGTACAGGTCTCGACGCTAGTAAAACTGAGCCACGGACCTGTTCACCGTGCTCTGAGCCATGAACGCATTCATGCTCCTCATACACATATCCTGAGCCATGGGCCTATTCACCATGCTCTTCACATACTTGGGCTACGAGCCTAAATCCGCACCCTAGAGTCTACAACCAAAGTTTCACTCTTACCTCCTCACTTTAGTCTAGGAGCAACCTCGCATATTCAACAATATGCGCTCCGGATTAACCTGTAGGAGAACCCGTTTCACCATCACCAAATCCTGACGATGATGGATCTGTGGCCAGGGCAACTACATGATGTATTTCATTGTGATCATTTAGTGTCTTTTAGATGGATTGCAAGGTTCAACCAAGTTGTATAACATGCAAACTATAACATAATAAACAACATAAAACTCAACATTATGCTTTTATTGTAATCACATCAACATGATCCATCTCAAGGATCCAACATCAAATGTTATCACCTGGCCTCTTGCTAACCATCTAGATCCATCTCAAGGATCATCACATACCATGGGATCTCAATCCCTCATCATATAGTGCCACTGCCTCTCAAGGCTTACATCATCATCATCATGGAACAAACACATCATGTATGCAATCTCGTCCACAAGAGTAATTTATTAAAGTGATGTTATTCACCACCTATTTCTCATAGCCCTTTCATGACTAATCATTACATGCATGGTTAGAGTACTCAATAATCATAGTTTTCAACATAAGGACTATGCTTACTATCATGAGAGGATATTCAGGATGCTATACTTATTAATTATTCATCAACTGGTGATCATGTGCACGAGACACATTATTAAGCAACCATTTATATACTTATCCTTATCTCATCATTATGTAGATAATCAAGATGATCACTTAATGCATGTAGTCATGTCGGATATGAAGGACAAGCTTTGCCATTATCATCACCATTATATGAGCAAGGAGTAACCGTCGTTTGGAAGTAAGGACAAGAAATATATAATCGGTCAGCTTCTATGCATCGTGGAACCCTCGCTATATGAGCCACAACCCTCACTAGAGAAGATGTATCGGGCAACCTGCCCTCACCCAAGGTTCAACACACATGGCCATCTCACAATGCTGCGTTGCAACCAGCAACAGCGCAATGTTGCATCTCAAGAAAAAGAGAGTAATGTGCATCAAGAGGGAGTGTAACAGACACATAGTGCTATCGGGCGACACCCGTTGCGGTTCAGTGTTATCAGCCGATACATGTGACGCCTGTCACAAGGAGCTCAACAACGCCCGACACAGGGCTGCCGTCCAAGTCATCTCAAGGAAATAACAACCAAGAGAGAGAGAACAAATCTACAAAATAGCCAACAACTTGGTCAAGGCCTAACGGCCAACAACGAGCTCACCCTTCTAGCCCAAGGTGAGAGGAGAGTGTTGCTTGAGCAACTAGGACATAAGCTCACCTCAATCGGTTAAGGGAAAGAGGGGTGTTGCTCATGACACTAGCAACTCAAACTCACTCCTCTAGACCAAGGGGAGAAAGGAGTATTGCTCCCTAGATCACAAGAGACACTAGACCACATGGTGATCGGCCAACAAGGGTACTAAGCAAGAAACTAAGCTACTAACATGTAAACAAGATCATAGAAAGAGATAAGGTAGCTAGGGTTAGAAGTTATGCAACCCGCCTTAAGCTCCAAGCTCCAAGGAAGAAGAAGAGCTCCAAGCTTCAAGGGATGTCGACCACCACTTGCTCCTCTAGGGTGTGTCGGCCACCAAGATGCTCCTTCAAGGGGTGTGTCATCCGACACAAGCACGGAAAGGAGGGAGTGTCGTGCACTCAAGGTGGAGGAGGAAACAAAGGACCAAAGGGACCCTAAGCTAAGGAAAGGACACGCCTATATAGAAGGAAAGGGAGGAGAAAACAAGGTGGAGTATGGCAAGGTGTCACTTGCATAGGGACACTTGTCCTAGAGCTCAAGCCACTACTATAGCAAGCTCCATCCACATGGCCAAGATATGCACCAAGTGTCCACTAAACAAGGTCAAGGTTAGATCAAGCACTATGGGCGACACAACAAGCTTGCAACGTGGGCGACACACTTCCATGTTGGCCGACACAAGCACTCCTAGGCCGATACACTCACCACTTGGCCGATACAAGGCTCAACCAAGCCCCAAACAAGGCACCTCAAGGCCCAAACAAGCTCAACCAAGGCCCAAAGAACTCAAGCAACGAGCCCAAGCCTTCCTCTCTACACAAGAGGAAGCAAAGAGAGGGAAAAACACCTCAGAAGGTGGCAAACTTGTCCATAAAACCCTAGACATGGGTTAGTTGTAAGTAGCACCTCCAACTCTCAACAAAGCATAACCAAACCCTAATCACCATTAAAGGTGATTAGCAAGCACCAAAGCAACATGGTTAAGCAAAGAAAATAGGGTAAGCCCTAAACGAAGGTCAGGGTCCTTACAGAAGGAATCAACAGTCAGTAATTGGAGGGACAACAAAACTTAAATGCACAATATAAGATTTGAACTCATGACCTTGGACAACAACAAACATGTTAAACACTACACCAACTGTAACTATGTACTTTATTGTGTCAAAGAGCATATATCTCAATAGTATTCAACATGTATTGTGAAAAATGTATAATGCCTACACCAAGAATCAAACCTAAGACCTATTGGATATGCTTGCAGTTGCAAACTAATCGTTGCACCAATTCTGTGTTTGTGACCAATATGTAGTATGTATTAACATAGTATTACAAACATTACATATCTATATGTATTCTATATTTTTTATTTTTTGAGTGAGCCATGGCCCATGCCCATCCCCTTGGTTCTGCCCTTTGCTTCCTTCCATTTTTATGTCTTTATTAAATCAAAATTGATGAGGAAAGTTAGTATATACTCATCAATAATATATTTTATAGTTTTTTTTCAAAACATGTATGTTAGATGTAGATGAAAATTCAATATTTGATGTTGTTCAATTGTAAGCATGTGTAATTTTTGAGTGTCACCAAAATTCATTTTGCATCATGTAAGTAGGAGGAGGGTGGGACTTATGAAATTGCATATCTACTTTGCTGGTTAGAAAAGGTTCCATCAAGCAACAAAAAAACTCGACATGAGCTAGCATTGGATGTTGTTAGACTACAATGAAGCTAAGGCCAAGGCCACAGTCCAAATGTAATGGGATTCCACGTAGCACACTTGGTGGTGGAAAAAGTCCCTCCCCCTTTCCCCCTAACATGTGTCTTGATGCTAGTGTTGTTGCTCCACTTCGCCCTTGCAATGGTCTGACCTTTGGATAGTACTGATGTAGATATGGTGTGATTTATACTAAAATTATAATCACAACATGAAGAAAAACTAAACACCATATCCACACAATATTTATATGGTTTTAATATGAGAAACTATATTTGCACTGCCAAAAAGAGCAGTTAATTGCACCATACCACGTAATGAAAAAATTTCTATTAATTATAGTATCATGACACATACAATTTATGATTATGTACCCAAGAAATAGAAATAACAACATAAATAGTCCAAAATGGAAAAATTATATTCATGTTAGATAACAAAAAAGCTAATGTGTTATTTATGTGAATGCACATTCTAACTAGTAAATATAAATATAATATTTTTAACTGCACATTCTTTCTCATTCAGAGTTTAAACACCATCCTGTTCTAAAATGGCTCATTCAGACTTATTTTTCTAATATGTATTCTATCTTTGTTCAAACGTTTTTTAATTTAAAACAACTTATCAAGTATTTTTCCTATTCAGTTTTCTTCCTCATTTTCAACAATGTAACATATGTTTCTTTCGTTCTTATATTTATTTTATTGGGAGAAGTATGATTACATTTTAATTTTAATATGGTGACATATTCTTTGGATAGAGGGGAAATCTAAAAGCATTGGTATATGAGGGTGGAAGGATATTTGAATTACTTATGAAGAAAGATGATTAATAATGATGGATTTGATTATCGTATGTTGAATCTCACTCTTTGTGTTATATATTCCCATATTCTTTTCAAATTATTTATTCTTTGTAATTTGATTTTATCTACATAAATAACTACATCTCTCACACACCAAATAATTGTTTAGTTACTATAGTAATGAACTGAATTGTAACATTAATTATCTATATCTCTATTTGTGATGTTTGCATGTTTGCACTCCATATCTATAAGAAATAAGTTATAAAAAGTAAATATAACACATCAGATCATTTTCAAACCCAACTATCTCTACCAAACTTCTAACATTATACAAATGAATATATATGCTTGTGAAAACATATGGAATACAAAATATATAAATCTTATTGTAACACAAAATTTCTCAATTTTTGTTGCGACGGTCCTAGAATTCTTGTGTGGAGGAAGTCATGAGAGGGGGATCTACGATAGTCATGGCCATGCTTACCATGATCACCCCCCACTTGCCTATGTGCTTTGTTGCCAACCCTACAATCCCTGATTAGCACCACGTTGCTACAGATGAAACTACTACTATACACCAATTAAAATATGGCTTCTCAACCAAAGAGAGATATGGTTATGGAAACTGCACCATCCACATAAGACTTGAAGAAGTCTTATGCTCAAACAATCAACTGGAAGCCCATAGGCATGTTAACATACATCAAACCAATATCCCTTGATACCCTAAAAGATACCAACGTAAAAGTCAAGCTCAGTGGTGTCCTTCCTTTCTTTTCATTCATAAATGAATCCATGGAACCTCTTCTTGAAACCTGGAAGTATGAAGTGTTCCTAAAGGCGATAGGCATCAACCTGGGTTTCACCACTCTGGTAAACAAAATCTTCTCCATTTGGACACCAATGGATGAGTTTTTATTCATCTATCTTGAGCAAGGTTATCACATTATTCAATTCTCTTGTCATGAAGACTATCTTACTTCCATGAGGGAAGGACCTTGTAAATTTTTGAGATTACCTCTCAGTTTAATCATGGTCGCTGTCCTTTTGTCCATATGATCTGATCCCAAGGAAGGTAGTTGTCTGGATCAGGGTCCCTGATCTCCCTATATTCCTCTTTCAAAATCAACTGCTAACCAGTATTAGCAAGGTGGTTGGAAAAACAATCAAGATTGATTCCCATACATATCAAAGAAATAGAAAAATATTTTCCCATATTGTAGTTGAATTTGAGACAGCCAATCCCTTACTTCCCACTGTTTTCATCAATGGTGAACACTTTCAACTAGAGTATGAAAATCTACCAACAGTTTGCATGAAGTGTGGATAGCTAGGCCATGTCGATCCTGACAACAAACACGATACAAACCCCATAACTCAAGTGCTTCATCATCATCAACAACAATCCCACTTCCTAGAATCTCTTACTCTATGGCTACTCACGCCAAACTCCCAGAACCCCAGAACTCCCTTTCCAAGCAAGGCACTAAGACCAAGTAGGCGACTAGAATGAGAAAAGGGAAGCAAGCCCAATCTATACCAATCCTAGTGTCTGATACTGAGGACATTATTAATAATGATGGTTTTACAAAGGTTCCGAGTAGGAAATAGAAGAAAAAGAGCAATTTCCAAGCACCTCACTCCCAAGCAATGGATAAGTCGGCCACCGAAGACTCGAAAAAAGTTGTTGAGCCCAACATTGAGGGTAACACTATAGTTATATTGACTGGTGATAAAGTCAATAAAGGTTTTCCACCTCCACAAGGTGCGAAGGCCATGCAATTCTAGTTGGAGGCAATCCTGACACGCATCCCATCATGCCCCCATTGGCAAACTGGGAAAAGATAGGGGAATCAGATTCGTCATGCTGAGAAATTGAAGATCGTCTACCAGACAGTTGTGAACCCAAACAAAGTTTGTAAAAATGGCAAGACGGACCACTCATAGATCCCTTATGATCCTCAAGCCCAGCCTTTGGAAGCTAAAAGGTCCCTTGACATCGAAGGGAAGCCAGTCACTAGTCCTTCAACACATCATATGATCTCTTAATCAGAGGAGCAATCAAAAGGGTTGCTTACAGTGATCTGAATGTTACCTTTACCCTCTCCTTCCAATTATTAATGAAGATTTGTTGCCAGAATATTCAAGGTTCATGTCAAGACATGAAAATTAACCTTCTCAAAGAATTCAAAGCTTCTCATCAACTTTAGATTCTTGTTATCATTGAACCTTGGTGTAGTGGTGTCACTTTACCAGCATCATCTGGAAACTAGGTTTCTCTTCCTCCCATAGAGTGGAGGCCATTTCTTTATCATGTGGAATCTAGTTATTCTGGGATAACTAATGTTGTGACTTTGAGATCTTACTCAATCATTGTCAATTTCTTCATTGTTACACCAATAAAAGTTGGAACTTGACCATTGTCAATGGCAGTCTTAATCCAACTACATGCAAGTTTCTTTGGAAATGACTCAAGGAACTCTCACTGCACATTTATGGCACTTGGGAAGTTGTAGGAGATTTTAGTACCATGTTAAATGTCAATGAGAACAAAAGGAGGCAAATCCTTCAACAACTACTCATGTTCTCACTTCAATGACACTCTTCTCAACACTAGACTCAATGATACTCATACGTAAGGTTACTGTTCACATTCAAGTGAGGGTGTCTTCTCGAGAAATTGGAATGAGTCATAGTCAATACCAAATGGTTTGACTCTTTCATGAACGCTCGTGTTTTTGTTCTTCCTTGAATCTACTTCGATCATCATCCTTTGATCATCTACACTGTTGCAAGAGCTTCAACTCACTAACGCTCCTTCAGGACAAAGGTGAGTTGGAAGCTTGTACTGGACTTCCATACTACCCTCTTTCCTCAGTGGAACAAGGAGGAAACCTTCACTTATATGCTAGCTTGTTTTCATAAGGTTTCTTTGAAGTGGGACTCCAAACTCATGAACAAATAGAATCAAGAGAAATTATCTCTCCTCTCCCAAATGAAAGGATCAATGTACCATCCCAATCCTCTCCATCTCTATATAATGATTCTCTGCTGATAGAAATCTAGGAAAAATACAATGTGCTACTCACCCGTAAGGAAGCAGACTGGAGTCAATGCACCCATATTGATTGGCTCCGCCATGGTGATGTCAATATCAAGTTTTTTCAGTCACAAGTCAAGGCCAGGTTGCATTATGACAAAATTATGAGACTTAAAGATGAAGAAGACATCTAGATTGACAAGAATGAAGCCTTAAAACTCAATGTACGAGACTACTTTCTTCAACTTATGACCTCTAGTGTTGTTTTGAACCCTGATATGGCCTAGAACTACACAAGGTCCTTCACCCCTTTACCACCTAATGCTTTTTTCTTCCATGAATTTGTGTCCCTCCCCCATGAAGATTCGTGATGTTATGGTCAAGATGGCTCCATCCAAGGCACATGGCCTAGATGGTATCTATAATGAGTTCATCCAAATAATTGGGTACATGTTGGAAACTCCATCATTAGAAGTATGACTATAGTTTTTTCAGTCAAGGCATCTAAATAGCTCCATTGAAAATTCTAATATGGTTTTTGTCCAAAAAATCGAAGTTTGGGTCAGGTGTAGTGATCTCTGACCAATTTCTCTCAATAGCGGTTGTTTCAAGCTTCTACGAAAGATCCTTGTGGAATAAATTAAACCTTTCTTAAATTCATGGGTCTCTTTAAACCAATCGAGCTTTATTCCTATGTGGAGGATTAATGGTAATATCTTGCTAGCCCAGGAAGTTATTCACTCTATGAAATCATCTACATCAAAGAAGAAATGGATGTGCATTAAGCTTGATTTATTGAAGGCTTTCATTAGAATGAATTTGAGCTTTATCAAAGATACTCTTGTGAAAACTGATATGCCTGAGTAGCTTATTTCACTCATATGAGAATTATCCAATATGTACACACATCAATTCTTTGGGAATGTAAACCCTTGAACCATTTAAGGCCTCCCAAGGAGTTAGATAAGGAGACCCAATCAGCCCCTTGTCTTTGTGCCATGTATGCAACGAATATCTCAATCCATTGCCCAGGCTAAAATTGATGGGAGATGGAAACTTGTAATACTCACCAAGAGATGTATGCCTCTCACTCATATCTATTTTGTAGATGACATTCTTCTGGTCTTTGAAGCCTCGGTCTCCCAAGTTGCAAACATCTTCTACATCCTTGATTCTTTCTCTCTAGTATCCGGACATCTCATCTTCAAGGAAAAATCAAAGTGCTATATCTTAAAATATACCTCCTCTTTGGAGAAACCTACTATCAACAATAAGATTAGCTTCCCATGGACCAATGACCTTGGGAAATATTTGGGCGTTTCAGTTCTCCATCATAGGGTGAATAAGAATACACATGATCACCTCTCTTCTCACATCAAAGACAGTCTCAATAGTTGGTCCACGTGGCACCTATCTCTAGAGGGGTGCATCACCCTTGCCAAGTGTACTCTACATGCCCTTTCAACCTATACTTTGCAATCTTGTAAGTTTTCACCAATGCTTTGTGATGACATAAATAAGCACATCAGGAACATCATATTATTCGGTACCACAGAGTGACGTCTATCCATAGTAGCATGGAGGAAGGTTTCAATGTCTAAGGAAATGGGTTTCCTAGGCATCAAGGATGCTAGAGACTAGAACTTGTAACTCATGATGAAGAATTTTTGGGTTTTCCTAAATGAACTTAAAAAACTTTGGGTCTGCATTATGAAAGAAAAGTATCTCAACAATGATACACCCATCAACAATCCTTGCTCGTCTGTATGGGGTTTTATTAAAAAACATCTTCTTGAAGTAAAAGGTATATGTTCAAAGATCATACACAACAAAAGTCAACAATAGTGTGGCATGACTTTTGGCTAGGCAGACAATCAATTACATACATCATCATTGATTTCTAGGTGCCTACAACTCTCGATGACCTCACGACTAATTCAATGACACTGGATTGCGAAGACTGGGACTGAAGTTTCATTTGGGCCTATTTACTAGATCCAACTTGACATCTCATCACAACTATACCACCACCCTCACCCGCATGTGGGGAGGACTCATGGGCTTGGCCCTAAAAAATTAATGGAGTCATGAGTAGTAGATCAGTCTATTGTTGGGTTTGACCGGAAAAAGAAGTTCAAATGGCTGGGCAATGGAAACACATATGGACTATAGAAGTCTTGGAGTGCTTTAGAGTATTGATCTGGCTTTCACAGCACAATTCTTTACTCACTAATGTTGAGAAAAGGAGGCTCAACATAGATGTTAACATATTGTGCCCTATTTGCATTACTACACGCCCTGCGTGACTCTAAAGACAGCAAGGAGATCTGGCTTCAAGTTATAGATGATCAACAACATTTTTCTAGGGATGAACCCGAACTGGATTGCACACTACATTCAATGATCCTCAATTAAATACCCTTGCTTCCTCAGAGCCATTACCTACTGGCACATCTGGAATACACACAATAAGGAGATCCATGACAAGCACAAGACTCCAACTGCTTCTACCACAAAGTTCATCACTGAATGATGGAAGTCTATCAAGAACCTACCTCCGCTATCATCATCACCACTGTGATATGTTGAGCCCCTCCTTGTCCTTCTCCAGGTGAGCACTCTTGTCTTTGTGGATGTAGTGTTCCAAGCTTTGTCTCGCCAATCTGGTATTGGTATCCACTTAGTCCAAAATAGAGGATCTCACACACTGTCTGATGGTTACCCGTCAAGTTGCTCATCTTCTCTTGAAGCAGAACTACAAGCCATCATTAAAGCCATGGAAGTCTTCCACTCGCAGCACTGGACAAACTTTACCATCCTGTCAGACTTACATCAAACATGCACATAGATACCTCCCGCTAGGGTGGTTCCTTCCTAAGAAACATCACTTCTGAATCCTATGTGGAAGCCATGATCAGATTGTCGTTGGGCATATCCCAAGAAATCTCAACTTTGTTCTGGATTCTATGGAAAAGCATGTAACTAGAACTAGGTAATGTTTCTTTTCAAACCTTCATCCTTGTTGGCTTAATTATAATGTCCATGTGATGCTATCTCTATGTTGGCATGTAGTAGATCACAAGATCAATAAAAACTAAGCTCTATTACTTACCAAAAAATACAAAATATATAAAAGTAAAATGTGTTGGGTTATACTTCACATATAAGGACATGTGTGTTATTAGTTGTACAAAGAGGATAACCATGTGTGCAATAATTATTTTTTTTATATTTTCCTACTTCTCTATCCATTAAATGTAATTTAAAAATAGAGATCTAGCTATATATGAGAACAACAACAAATAATGTGATTAGGATAAGATTCTGCTAATATTTATAAATAGTTATTTTTGGTGTGATTTTTTATCAATGGTTTTTCCTTCAGAAGTATAACCACACAACCCCATATTTGTTATATAATCTTAAAAGTGCATTACACCATAACCGTTTAATGTGGTTATGCAGCATAAAAAAGTGGTGCAATTATCCATGGATGTGATTTTTTCTAGCACCATTGACATCTCTAATTGTGCCCTTGAATGTTTTCCCACCTTGCCCTCATTTTCATATTTTCTATCTTAGAGTCTTACCTCTTCCTTCCATTCACACCCTTTGTGGTAAATATCCAGATGTTAAAAAATGCTCATCGATCTAATCTACTATCACTGTCCATTTTTTCTCATTTTGATATTTTAGGTGTAAAAATAAATCTTGTGGAACTACATGTACTTCTTAGTCATAGAGTCCAATGCAACCAAGAGTAAATACAAAATTAAAATCAATGAACAACAGCGTTGATCAAATTCAAACATGATATTAGGTCCATCACCTTTAGTATGTATCTTCATTAGATATGATGTCTATTGTATAAACTGATTGAAACATAAAATGAATTCAAGAATTATTTCATCTACTTGCATCATACATATACTTCCAAGTGTAAATTAGAAAAAAATAATTAGTACTCTACAAAACTATTATAAACAAACATATTTTTCTTAAAAATACATAAAAAAGAAACCTATAGGTACACAACCTATTCATTCCTAATTTTTGTATTTAGATGCTTATTGATTTCAAACAAGGAAAAAACTAGACTGACTTTTGGAATGATTCCTGAGCTCACTATGTTGACTATTTTCAACTCCACATTCCGCAACAAGTAAAAGACAAGGTGATGATTGTGTGTTTGATCATGCATTAACTATGAAGTTTTTTGACAAAAGTAAGAGTTTTTATTTTAATATTTGTAAATAACTACTATATGAAAGAATATTAAAGGCAAAAAAGTAAAAGGGAAAAATGACATAACTACAACCCTGAATTGAATAAAAATTTGGTAAGCTCTCTTTACTAGTATATGTATGTGGTCACAAAATGTGACTTCTATGCATGATAACTTCAATGAATTTATAAAATTATGTGTCTAATTATATGTTTCATCGATTAAATTATTTAAAAATGACACCATTGTAGTATGTGTATGTATGCATATACAAATTTATAAATATATAGTACATTCTTTGATAAACTTGATTTTTAGCCATATCCGGTTGATGTTGTATGTCTCACTAAAATTTCTCCATGTCAATTTGGTATTGATCATTTTCCTTGATGATTCTACCCGTGGCATATCCTTGAATGAATCTCCATTGTACAAAATGGCATATTCAATTCTTTTTATATAGTGGTTGGTATCTTAAAATAATTATCATATTAACAAAATTGTGTATCAATTCATAGAAGGACAAAACATAGTTCCTTCCATTAACATATTCTTATGAAGCATCATGGTTCAACAATATTCTAAATATATAGTAAAGGTATCTGCTATGCAAATGTATGCTTACTTCATGACTGAATAATGTGGCTTAATGTATGACTTGTATTATATTCACAATTTCTTAAAAACAATAAAATACTTTGTTTAATTTATATATATATGGCTTTGTGTCATTGATCATCATTAAAGAGTAGACTAAGGAGGTCATATTTGTCATAATTCATTTACTACCCATATATGTAGGTAAAAGGACTACCAAAATACTACTAATTTTTCAAAAGGTAAGGGGGTACCTTTTCATTTTATTGTAAAATGTAATAGACTTAAATCATAAATTTTTTTGGCAAATAACTAGTAATTTTCAAAATGACAAACTTATTTAAGTAGAATAAACAACAATGTGACCAAAAATAATATATAAATCAGAGATATATTCATATGGAAATTTTAGTTAAAAATAAACATAGAATTATATACTTTTAGAATTTTAGGTTGTATAGTATTTTATAATTTCAAATATTGTTTTAAGTTGTATAGTGTTTTGTTATGGTGAGAGGAAAATGTATGGAAAAATATAAACATTATGAAATAGCAAACTCTTTTGTAAACTTGTTGATAAAGAAAGAAGAAATAGAATCCTAGAACTGGGTAAAACAATTTGATATTTTATGTTTGTGAGAATTTATACAACTTATTTGTGTAGTATTGCTCAAGTTACATGAAAACACTAGTAAAACTCATAAGAATTGATAAGGAATTTAATGTCATTTATTCTATAGACATTGTCTGAATTCTCTGTATTATAATCCATCTCGTTTTGGATCCACTCCAACCATGTTGTTTGTTGGCATCAATGACAAATGGCATATCATCAGAAATTTTTCGGGATGTGTATAAATAGAAATGATTTTTTTTCATAAAGAACTCTATAAATTAATTATATCAGGGAGAAATGTATATGGGCGAAAAATAAACAACTCAACAAGTAAGTTTCGCATGAGACACATCTTCACTGACATATAAAACAACTTATTCATCCAGTCGATTCAATCTACCATACCCGTGAAGATTATACCAAAATCACTTTTGGTTTTTGAACATTATGTTGTCATCTGTCATCCGTTTCTTAATGTAGTTATCCATTAATCAAAAGCGAGAAGCCATTCTTGTATATAAAAACTTGAAGTCGGGTTGTCTCTAGAAGATTGGTACGATAGACAATTGGTTGCACAATATAGCTAGCATAATCATACTTTCTATGTTATACATTTATATGAATAAGAAAAAAAACAATACCCGGTCAGTGTAGCGTAGGCGGTTCGGTCCGGCTTGTCCACCCCGGGGGACCCGAGTTTGAATATTTCAGTACTAAAATTCAAACAATTGTTAATACTGAGATTTCAGCCGGAATCACCTCGTTCATATATAAGAAAGATTAAGAAATAGGTGTCTCCTTGGACAAAGAAGATATTTCAAGGAAAGTATAAATCTAAAAAAACATTTCATTTCAAGTGAGAAAGAATTAGAATAATTTTACTGGAGAGAATTTTTTTTAATAATGTTAGACTTCATATGTATGTTTATGATTTTGAATCATGCAATGCTAGCTGAGAAATTATATACGACATTGTTCTTGTAATTGATAATATATGCAAAGTATACATTAAGAATTAGAATAATCTTGGACTCCATCTGTATGTTCATGATTTTAAATGGTGCAATGCTAGCTGAGAAATTCTATACATCATTCTTCTTGAAATGGATAGTATATGCAATGTATACATTAAGCCACAAGTAATCAATTTGAATGAAAAACACAAGATTTTTGTTTGTACATAAATAAAAAAACAAAGATGTGTGCACTAGGTTTTCCATGATCATATTCCAAGGTATTTAGGAAGTAATTTTAATTAAATACCATTATTTTCATGGTGAGAGTGACCAAACGTCCATAAGAAGGACGTCAACAATTAATGAATACAACTCTTGCTAGTTAATAAAGGGACGTGGACCCCTGTGGAGAAAAACAATGGTATACAAAAAATAGTACATGTATATAAATGGAAATACATATAACCAACATAAGAAATGTAACTCATGTAATACATGGATCCAAATAGGCATAAAAAAGAAATGAACAAAGTTAGAAGTTGTTCTTGAAAAGAAAATAGATAATGTGAACAGAGAACAGCTTGGTAAAGTTTATTGCAGTATATATCCTTGGAATAACGCAAGGCTCTTAATCGTATGGTTATGGGTTCGAGAACCACAGTGGGAATTTTTCAAATGTACCTTTTGAATATGATATTTTTAGATTCTTAACATCAGAGACTTTGGAGCTTCTCAAAAGAGTCCAAAAAGTTATGCATAATAATATTTTAATCCCCAAGTCTATGGATGTAGTATTTTGGAGAATTAATTTTACCATCTAAAAGGGGTTAGTGATGCAATTTGTTATCCGTCAACCTTCTATTTCCTTATATTTCATGATTTATGAGTCTTGGATAAGCATACATCTATTATATAAACTCAAACTGAATCATTATTTATATCTAAGAATAGAAAAATATTTTGTTGAATGGACTTGTAGTGTTTGGAAAATGAACACACAAGAACAAGACTCCATAAGCAGATTGCATGCATACAATCATCATCGTGCATTGTGAAATCTATCTGTGTAACACTTTGGTTGTTACTAGGGCTGTCAAAATTTGTCCAAGTGTATGAACTTGATTGTCTCTAATCCAGAAGAAAATGGTTTTAGGTTTTGGTTGGCCGGTTCTGAGTTTAAGATTATGTGTCTGAATCTAAACCGGGTTAGTTTCGAGTCTAGAAACTAGAAAAAATCAGATTCTAAATACTTATATACCTATGCATGCTATATTTTAAAGTGATACATGTCTTGTTTTGGTATAATATATGCGATGTTGCAATATATTTTAATTATTTGATGTGATATATGTGTTATTTTTAATAGTATTGTAATATTCCTATTGTATTATAATTTACTAATGTGTTAGGTAACATCGATTATGGCTTTTTATACAAATGTTGTTGTGATACGATATAGATATTGTTTTGTATGGTATAGTCATCTCGGTTGGTTTCATGGGTTATATTTTGATGTGAATATGTGTCGTTTTGGTATTCTATAGGTGATGTTGCAACAATGTTGATGTGATATATGTGTTATTTTAGAATGATATGTGTGATGTTACAGTTGTGTTGAATTTTTTTTGCGTTTAGGTGATACTAATATTTTACTGTTTCTCTGAAAAAAGTGAAAGAAAAATGATGTTACAATCGTTTGATGTTATATGATCATTGATATGTTTGATAGTTTATTTTATATAATGAAATTTTTTAAAATTGTGTAGGTTAATTAATGTATATAAAAAATATTTTTCTGTAAGTTCATCTTGAAATCTGGGTTCAGATTGATTTTTCGATCTGATTCGGTTGTGGATGGAGAGGTATGAGTAAAATTCAGGTCCAGGTTCAGATTTAGATTTGATAATCGAAGAATCTAGATAAACTTTTCTGACCTAGGACCGACCGGAATCCGATTTATTTGGCACCCCTAGTTGTCACCATCAAACTTACAAAAAGGGCCAAACAATATTGCCTCTTGATTCTTTATTCGGCAAAGTGTTATGATATGTAATAATAATTAGTATTACCAAAATGTTTCTTACAATAAAGAGTAGAACAGAAAGATACACATTACTTAGAGTGACATTATATACGAATGAGCATCTGAAAGTACGTAATACCAATATTACGAAAGCTGAATGCATAAGAAGATAGAAGCGCATGCCAAAAATAATTTTTCACGGACGAATCTCACACCTGAGAACAACACATCAGTACTTGGTATACCAATCTTTGTAACGCATATGGGTGTTTTGGTAGCACCATACTTGGAAAGCAAGACATATGGTATATTGGTATACCAATCTTTGTAACGCATATGGGTGTTTTAGTAGCACCATACTTGGAAAGCAAGACATATGGTATATCGTCATGGGTATTTGTTGGAACCTAATACAAGAATATATGAAAATAAAATTTAATGAACGAGAAAATTTTAAATTTAATCTAACTGAATTTCTCATGGAGTTGCATATCTCTATAATCGGCTTAAAATTGGTTCAATTAATCAAGAAGAGAGAATCGCTTACAGTAAGAATTCAAAGAAGTCAAAATAATATGTTAGACGTAGAAACATTCTAGGTGTTCTGGGTGTTGACATATCTTCATACAGTCCCTTTGAGTTGAGTTATTTCTGTAAGCGTGGATACATTCTAGATGCATACAATTGGAACAGAAGGGGGATGCGAGGTCGGAACCGTAGCCAGATAATGACCATGTGGCTTAGCTTTTATTCATAGTCGAGCTGGCACAGCTATACACGTCATAGCTGCCAATCATAACAGGACAACTGTCCTCGTACAGCTAACCACCAGGTCTTCACTTAACAACCTCGTATTGAGGTGACACTCTTGTGCCGATGGGACATATCCCAATCCTCGAGGTCCCAAGTTACAGGACTGCCCTCTTATTACAGGATCGTAACAGGTAGAGAAGTTTTGCCATACAAAAAGAAAGAAAGAACCAGCAGCAGCTAACGCAACGGTGGGCTCACAGTTCCCACAACCGCAGCCTGTCTCCTTCGCTTATCACACCCCAGTCCCAGTAGCATGGCTTCATAATGCTGAGCTCCTCTTCTGTGTGGCCCAATCCTAGAGCGTGACCGATATAGTGCAGTGCAAGAGCCTCCAAATCATACATTTCCCAATCAATTTCCGAGTTGAAGCTGATGCAAACTCTGCGTTCACCTTCCCGTACTGCCTCTTCTTGAGTGACAGAAACTGCGAATCCTGGACCAATTTCACTTGCAAAAACTGTTAGATAATTGATTACGGTAGTTATTAGTTACGTAACTGCTGTAGCTATTAGCTAGTTACTGTAGCAGCTAATTAATGTAGCTAGGCTATTGTGGTAATCACTTATTTAGTATGGGTTAAGCCCAATGTAGTGCAGCAAGTACATGTGAGAATGTAGTGTTGTTTCTAGTGCAAATGGCAAAGAAGTTTTATCCCATATTGCTCACACCTAGAACTTTTGTGGTCCTCATATGTAGGATCACATGGGGCACTAGTGTCCAAAAGAGTCCTAAGAAGGAGGTATGCTCACCTCCTTGGTGGGTGGGGTTACCACATCACAACGCACGCGCGCGCGCCACGCCGGGCCGGGCCTGGCTTGTGGCTTGTGGAGAATGTCTTCCAATACAACTACGTAATTAATTACTCGTGTAATTAATTGTTGCTTTCTTATTCGGATTTCTTAAATCCTAATTAGAAAGTGTTTCTCTTTTACGTATTGTGTACGAGAGCAACCGAGTGTTGCGTCTAACTGGGAATAGGATTAGGGACGTGCGTGACTATTTATATGACTCCGGTCATTAGGGTTAAACACACCAAAAATAGTTTTCTGCCGCCGTGTGTTTTGTGAACCCTAATCCCGAGTGCGAGAGTCGTCGTCCCCGGAGTTGCTTTGCGGAGTTGTCCTCCTGTGCGAAGCGAGACTCGTCCTTTCCTTCAGACGCAGCTGTCAGGCGGTGGTACCTGCGGTGGCTGTGCTGCACTTGTAGCAGTGCGACGTGCGCGATCAAGACGTGCTATTTCCAGGTTCGTGCCGGATCGAGACTGGGAGAACGGTGCCTATCCGAGAGGATTGCCGGGCACTGGTTTCTTTAAGTAACACGTTCGTTTCTCAACGAACGATCTGGTTTGCGAATCTAACTCCTATTTTTCTATTCTCCTACATTGCTTGTTCTTCGAATCTTATTTTGGATCTGCCTGCACTATTAATTAATTTGCACCTGACGCTGTTGCATGATCGACAACAACATATATTAACAACAGTCTTAAAGAAACCAATTTCCGTCGTTAATTAACATGGCCGGTCAGGGTAGTTCGGGATGTAGGATTGATACAACCAATATGCCTGAAAAATTTGGTACGAACTTTGCCCGTTGGCAGAGTCGTATGGAAATTTGGCTGAATATTGCGGGATATGATCAGTATTTAATTGAAACTGAACCTGTATCTGATGACACAATTCCTGATAATGCAAACATTATTGCTAATTGGAAGAAGGGTGATAAAACGTGTCGCGGGTTGATTCTGTTTGGTTTAAATAACAAACTATATGACTCTTACTCAAAACCGCCAGTCACTACGTCCAAGGTTTTATGGGAATTGTTAGTTAAGAATTTTAGCACTGAAAATCAGGGTGTTGAAAAATACTGTGTCAAAATTTCTTAAGTTTCAGATGGTTGAGGGTAAATCAGTTTCTGATCAAACACACGATCTACAACTCCTAGTTCATGAACTCTCAGATGCCAAGATGGTGTTGCCTGAGAAATTCGTTGTTATGTCTATCATAGAAAAATTCCCTAAGTCATGGGAGTCGTTTGGTATGTCTCTGAAGCATCGCAAAGGGACACACACCATGGATGAATTAATGATGGATATTAATATACAAGAAGAACACTTAAAGGAGAAAGGGGTCAAGGTGCCTACTAATGCTAATCCAACTGTTAATCTTACTTCTACGAAAAACACCAAAGATAAGAAATCTAAGAATGCACATAAACCCAAGGAAAAGATCCAAAAGAAACCGAAGAACAAACCTTGTTGGACTTGTGGACAGGTTGGCCACTGGAACAAGGATTGTCCTACTAAGAAGGCAAAGAAAGCTACCGCATCTGCAACTGAGGAGGCTGTGGTCAACATGATGACTGCATCCTTGAACCTCAGTGATGGGTACGTGTCTATTAAACCTGAAATTCTCTCTATATTTGAACCACTTTATTGGATAATTGACACTGGGGCTAATGTACATGTGTGTGCTGATAAATCCCTGTTTGTGTCTTATCAGGCCTCTCGAGGTCGGTCCGTGACTTTGGGCGATTCCAGCTCTGCAGAAGTCAAAGGCGAAGGATGGGTGGACTTGAAGTTCCCTTCGGGGAAGGTTTTGACTCTTAACAGGGTCAGACATGTTCCAACCATTCGACGCAATATCCTTAGTGGCGTCATATTAGTTAGAGAAGGTTATAGAGTAGACTGCAAATGTAATAAGGCTATTATTACACGCCTTCGTGATTCTTTGTTTTTTGGCAAGGGGTACTTATGTGATGTGGAGAACTTGTTTAAGATTCATGTTGAACCTGTTTCAAATTCAGTTTTAAATTTGAATGATTATAGTTCTGTTTGCATGAATCTTGTTTCATTCGATGTATGGCATTCACGTTTGGGACATGTTAATGTTGCCTCAATTAAGCGTATGATGAATCTAGATTTGATCCCTAAATCTGAAATTAGCAACAATAAATGTGAAATCTGTGTACAAGCTAAATTGCCTAGGAAGCCTTTTCATTCTGTGAATAGGAATTCAGAAATTTTGGATTTAGTTCATACATATATCTGTGAATTTAATGGTGTTGCTACGAGAGATCAAAAGCATTATTTTATTACTTTTATTGACGATGCGAGTAGATACTGTTATGTCTATTTACTTAGAAGTAAAGATGAGGCATTGGATAAATTTCAAATTTATAAGAAAGAAGCTGAAACTCAAACCGGTAAAGTACTTAAGCGATTAAGGTCTGATAGGGGAGGAGAGTATACCTCGAATTTGTTTTTGGAATTTTGCCAATTACATGGTATAGTTCATGAGGTAACTGCTCCTTATTCACCACAATCAAATGGAATAGCTGAACGTAAAAACCGAACCTTAATAGATATGGTAAATACCTTACTCCAAACATCTGGATTACCCAACTTTATGTGGAGGGAAGCTTTGAATACGACTTGCCATATTCTGAATAGAGTTCCCCATAAACATTCAGAAAGTAGTCCGTTTGAGTTGTGGAGAGGAAGGAAACCGAGTCTTAAATATCTTCGAGTGTGGGGGTGCCTTGCTAAGGTACTTGTCCCTGAACACAAAAGGAAGAAATTAGGACCGAAAACGGTTGATGCCATATTCTTAGGTTATGTAGAGACAAGTTATGCTTATAGATTCCTGATTGTAAAATCAGATATCTCTGGCATTGAGGTCAATACAATTGTGGAATTATGTAATGCAACATTCTTTGAGGATGTGTTTCCTATGAAAACTGGTGTGCCCAATGAAGTTTCTCAAGAAGATTCATTTACCACAGGTTCCATTCCCGAGCACGTGGAAAGGATGACAAATGTGGGGGGCGACTCAGAACAAGCTATTTCTGAATCTGATGATTCTGAAGAAATAGTTGAACCAAGGAGAGTAAACGGCCTAGGACATCAAAGGACTTTGGAAGTGAGTTTCTCACTTACAATGTTGAGGATGATCCTGTTACTTTCAAACAAGCTATGGAATCTCCAGAAGCTAAGTTTTGGAAAGAAGCCGTTAATGATGAAATCCAATCAATTCTCTCGAATGGAACTTGGGAATTGGTGGATTTGCCTCCTGGTTGTTCTGCAGTTGGTTGCAAATGGATTTTTAAGAAGAAACTTAATGCAGACGGGACAATCAATAAGTATAAGGCATGGTTAGTTGCTAAGGGTTACACACAAAGGGAAGGAATAGATTATTTTGATACCTATTCACCTGTTTCCCGTATGACCACAATCCGAGTGCTTATAGCATTGGCTTCCATTTATAATCTCTATATCCATCAGATGGATGTGAAGACTGCGTTCTTACACGGTGATCTTCAAGAAGAGATATATATGGAACAACCTGAGGGATTTGTGGGTCGTGGGAATGAGTCCAAAGTGTGTAAACTTGTTAAGTCATTATATGGCTTGAAACAAGCCCCTAAGCAATGGCATGAGAAGTTTGATTCTGTGATATCATCGTTTGGCTTTATTTCTAATGAATTTGATAAGTGTCTCTACTGCAAGGTTGTCGATAATGGATTCATTTTGTTATGCTTATACGTCGATGATATCCTGCTTTTTGGTTCCGATATGAAAGTAGTAAAAGAGACAAAGTCATTCTTGTGTAGCAAGTTTGAGATGAAGGATATGGGTGTCGCTGATGTGATTTTAGGGCTTAAAATCATAAGGTCTACTGATGGTATAACTCTCTCACAGTCTCACTATGTTGAGAAGATACTGGAGAGGTTTGAGTACACATCACGTAAACCTGTTAAGACTCCATATGATTCATCCAAACCCTTGTTCAAGAATGAGACTGGGGTTCCAGTGTCTCAATTACGATACTCTCAGATTATCGGAAGTTTGATGTATCTTATAAACTGTACACGTCCAGACATTGCGTTTGCCGTGAACAAGTTGAGTAGATACACCAGTTGTCCCGACAAGACCCATTGGAAAGCTCTTGACAGAGTTCTGAGGTATATCAAGGGAACACGTTCCCTTGGGCTGTATTATGGTAAACATCCTTCCTTAGTCGAAGGATATAGTGATGCAAGCTGGATTGCCATGAATTTTGGGAGTAATGGTGTCTCAGGATATGTATTCCTGTTGGGAGGAGGAGCTGTTTCCTGGAGGTCTAAGAAACAGACCATATTGTCTCGGTCCACTTTTGAGGCAGAGTTGTGTGCTTTAGATGAAACTGGATTGGAAGCTGAATGGCTACATGGACTTATGTCTAGTTTACCTATGGTAATGACGCCGCTTCCTGCAATTTCAGTTCACTGTGACAGCACTACAACTATTGCTAAGATAAAGAGTTCGAAGTACAATCAAAAACAGCGTAGACACATCCAAGTCAGATTGAAATCTGTAAGGGAGTTAGTGTCTAATGGGGTCGTGGCTGTGGACTACGTCGGTACCAAAGATAATATAGCTGATCCTTTCACTAAAGGTCTTACTTTGGCTTTAGTGGAAAAATCCAGGTTGGGAATGGGACTGAAACCCCTATAGATTTGCAGGCAGTAGCAACCCAACCCAAAAGAGTGGAGATCCCACAAATTGGGTTCAATGTGGTAATAACAAGCTGTCGGGTAAATCAGATGACACTATGTATTCTTGTTTGATGCTTCTTGCATCTGTGTGTCTATTCCCTGGGAAACCTGTTAGTGTCATGACTGCAAGTTAGTAAGAGAGTAGTCTCTTAATGGTGTCAAGTCTTAGGACAGGATGTTAGCTGTACATCCTTGGAGACTCCAGCTAAGTGATTGATGTTGTGTAGGCCGCAACAGGAGAATTGGGTTGTTCTCTGTTATCAATCATGATTTATATTTTGTATGCATAGCCTTAATGCATTGTTTTCTTTTCTACCATGTCTTTATTGTGTTGTTACCAACCTATACTCTTGTACCCAAGGTTCAGGTTCAAGACTTTTGTTCACCTAGTTCCTACGAGGGTCACAGTTGGATAACTCAGGTAGATTCAAACCGAAAGGTATCTGCTGAAAGCACAATATGGAGGACTGAATGGTAGAGCACACTACACATTGGACTTTGTGGGGGATTGTTAGATAATTGATTACGGTAGTTATTAGTTACGTAACTGCTGTAGCTATTAACTAGTTACTGTAGCAGCTAATTAATGTAGCTAGGCTATTGTGGTAATCACTTATTTAGCATGGGTTAAGCCCAATGTAGTGCAGCAAGTACATGTGAGAATGTAGTGTTGTTTCTAGTGCAAATGGCAAAGAAGTTTTATCCCATATTGCTCACACCTAGAACTTTTGTGGTCCTCATATGTAGGATCACATGGGGCACTGGTGTCCAAAAGAGTCCTAGGAAGGAGGTATGCTCACCTCCTTGGTGGGTGGGGTTACCACATCACAACGCACGCACGCACGCGCGCGCGCGCGCCACGCCACACCTCGCCTCGCCTGGCCGGGCCGGGCCGGGCTCGGGCTCGGGCTTGGGCTTGTGGCTTGTGGCTTGTGGATTGTGGATTGTGGATTGTGGAGAATGTCTTCCGTCTTCTTTTTGCACTAGGATACAACTACGTAATTAATTACTCGTGTAATTAATTGTTGCTTTCTTATTCGGATTTCTTAAATCCTAATTAGAAAGTGTTTCTCTTTTACGGATTATTCCCGTATTGTGTACGAGAGCAACCGAGTGTTGCGTCTAACTGGGAATAGGATTAGGGACGTGCGTGACTATTTATATGACTCCGGTCATTAGGGTTAAACACACCAAAAACAGTTTTCTGCCGCTGTGTGTTTTGTGAACCCTAATCCCGAGTGCGAGAGTCGCCGTCCCCGGAGTTGCTTTGCAGAGTTGTCCTCCTGTGCGAAGCGAGACTCGTCCTTTCCTTCAGACGCAACTGTCAGGCGGTGGTACCTGCGGTGGATGTGCTGCACTGGTAGCAGTGCGACGTGCGCGATCAAGACGTGCTATTTCCAGGTTCGTGCCGGATCGAGACTGGGAGAACGATGCCTATCCGAGAGGATTGCCGGGCACTGGTTTCTTTAAGTAACACGTTCGTTTCTCAACGCTGGTTTGCGAATCTAACTCCTGTTTTTCTATTCTCCTGCATTGCTTGTTCTTCGAATCTTATTTTGGATCTGCCTGCACTGTTAATTAATTTGCATTTCTGGATCTGCCTGCACTGTTAATTAATTTGCATATGACGCTGTTGCATGATCGACAACAACATATATTAACAACAAAAACTATGTCCGCATTGCAAGAATAAACATGTAAGGCCCTCCTTGTTCCCACATGCCAAAAGCCGACATCACCTCGTTCTTTGCCTCTTCCGTTTCGAAGACACCTGGGCCTGGTTGAAAGGAGAAAAAGATTGGAGTTTGGCCACGTCCCTCCACTTTGTTCCACGAAGGTAGGATGAAATCCGCAATACACGTAAGATCGTCCATGCTATTGAGTCGAACGCTGGGTGCGGCGGGACTAACAAGAGTGCGCCGGCCTCCTTGCAGGCAGCAGCCGGTTCGTCGTCTGTGGAAGGAGCCGGCGGGCAGACCGTGACTTGAATCTGCGACGCGTTGGAAGGTGGCGTTGCAGATTGAGCAAGGCGGCAGTCAGTTCGTTGCTTGTGGAAGGCCGCAGCTGGAAAGTGCGACGAGTTGGAACGCGGGCGGTGCAGAACGCCGGCGGTGCAGATGGGGCAACGGAAGATGCAGGCCGGAGTGCATGCACCGGCCTTGTTGCAGGCGGATCGTCGCTCGTGGAAGGCGGCGGCGGCGCCGAAGGCCGTAGCTGGAATCCGCGACAAGTTGGAACGCCGGCCGGCGATGCAGATGGAGTATGCAGGTCGGAGTGCATGCACCGGCCTTCTTGCAGGCGGATTGATCGTCGCTCGTGGAAGGCGGCGGGGGTGCCGATCGAGTAACCGGTGGTAGCAGGAGTGCGTCGGCCTCCTGCAAGCGGCAGAAGAAGGGGGAGGCGCGTGGTGCTGATTGCAGATGGATGCAGGCCAAGCAGTACACGCCAGAGGTTGGTGAAGCCGCTCAGGCGGCAGAAGAGGTGGAAGGGGCGCGGTGGTGGTGTTGATTGCAGAGGGATTCGGGCGGAGGGGTGCACGGCGGAGCTGTCGCCGGCCTCCTTGTTTGGGAGGTCGCGGCTCGGGCGGGCGGGAAGGTGGGGATGCACGTTGGTTGAACCAGTGCGACCCTTTCTTATAGGCCAGATGGCTCCGGCTTTTGCGCTTTTCGGTTAACCCAGTAACTAACAGAAGTTGGAACTGTACGAAGTTGTTCTAACAGAACTATAGTGTCGGTATCCTCGAATCCGGACACACGGAAAGTTCACGCCACGACACATGCCACGGTGGAGAACCATGACTAGGATATTTGTGACCCTAGCCTGCCATAGCTTCAGGAACCGGCGGCTTGTAATGCAGACTTCTTGTCGCTGATGGCGCCGTTTCATCATAAGTGCTTACAGCTGAGGGCAGGTTCCTCCGCAAGAACGGGGCATGAAGATAAGAATCAAATGAGGAGTGGAGATGCATACATGCATGGAAGCATAGACACCGGTCGGTTACTAATTAGTGTCGGAGGAAAAAGGAACCTACACTGTATATCATATTTGCATGGAGGAGGTAGCTAGCGCCCAGCCGGTTGGACTAGTACGTAAAAACCTTGTAGTCCTTCTCCGATCCTTTACTAGCAGAAACGTGTTTCTCTCACCAAACAAACGTTATACATCATCAAAGATACACATGTGGATGTATCACAATCGGAACTAGGGTCAACTACGTACTACAAGAGTCATGAAACTAAGACAAATATATCATATCACTAATAAGCCAAACCCTTATAAAACTCCTAATGACATTATGAATGAACCTAGGAATAACATAACAACATTTTTAATCAGAAGAACGACAATGAATGTACTGGAATTGTCTTCATCAATCTTCAACGGGTAAACTACAAAATGATCCATGTATGTACAAAATTTTTACAACATGTTTACCTTCACAATCACAAGAAATTGTAAACAATACATCGTTATCTTATCATTTACCCTCCCAATACTCATGAAAGTAATAGCACATGGACACTCTAGTCTGATCTATGTTATTCTTTGTCAAATCTTTATCACCTCGGCCTTGCCTTTTTCTCGGTTAACTCAAACATATGTAAAACAACTACGTACGTTAGACTCATAAAAAACTCCTACTGAAAGAATAAGTCCCGCCAAGATAGATAAAATTAAGATGATAGCATATAAATGAATAAAATTGAATACGACAGATATTAATGCCCTATTCAATACCAATAAACAACTTGATGGCTTAAAACAAGGCAAGGTTTCTTATCTCATGATATAGTGGCATCTCATTCTGCTATAGTGAACAATCAAGCACATCAACCATCTCATTTGAATAACATTGCAATTGCTTACAATTATTGGAAGGGCACATACAAATATCCAAATATAAATCATGATTGGGGATGGTCCATATGTCCTAACCTATTGTATTATGCATTAGATTCTTGCACTAGATAATTTGGAGTGCCCAGTCCAAACTACAAGCTTACGATAACAAAGTCCCTAGGCCCTCCATAAAGATCTCAAGAGTATCTAGACTCATTGCGATCCTGCAACGCCCATCATTGAGTGTATAAAAAGATGGGGCTCATCAACCTATGACCTACATATACATTGTGTATCTTATCACATTAGTAGTACTTCCATATAAACATGTCAAATTCATATAACATAAATCATATGTTAGAATTGTCATACAACAATGGGAGTTACAGCCTCGACCACACTCATATAGTCGATGATTTCAAGGCACCAAGGAGGACCACACCTCATATGGATTCTCAATAACCTGCATATATTCAACAATATACAACTTTGACCATTTTCTCACTATCCTCAAATTTTGATAAGAATAGGCACATTACTTTTTTGCAACTTCAGTTTCCGAATAATTTCTACAGTGCACATGGCATACAATACATGACTAGGATTTCACCATTACATAGTCCAATAACTCATCTTTCATCATTATTTTATGAAAATGAATATTATCTTTCTCCATACGAATCAATTAGAGATCCTCGGCTTTTAATTATATGTGAAGACAATATAAGGAGCAAGGAAATACTATGTAATAAATAGTATGAACATATAATATAAATATCCACATACGATATACATGAAATCTCGTGTGTTTATTAATTTCATTCAATACATTATCAATAGAACACATGCCTTGAATTGTCACCATGCTCACTTGGAGATTCCCAAACTAGGACTTATCATCTGGATAATATGCCCTTTTTTCCAAAGATACCCAAATATTAGCCTAAAACAAAACATCAACATTATATTACTCAAATCACCTTTCATATTCATAAATTCATATAAGGCTCACACGTCATAATACTACTTTCTCGTGTTTAAAAATTCATATCAGTTACTACTAAAATTAAGGCATAACATGTTATAAGTAAAACAATTTATAAGTTTAACATGTTACCAAAGGAGAACATCACATTAATGTTTCAAGAGTCATTAAGAATTAAAGCCTAAGATAGTCTTTCATTCACTTTGAATGTGTTCTTAATGATAATATGAAGCATAAATATTTATGTATACTTCAATGGAAAAAAGAAATAAGTAAATCTTTGTCATTAATCCTCAATCACTTCTTGAATTAGCCATTTTCCATATATTTTGTCAAGTAAAGTTAATGTAATTAAACCTTAAAAGCATCAACGCTTGGCATTGACCTCAAGGTATCGACCTCAAGGCATTAACCACAAGCCATCAACCTCATGGAAAAGACCTTACACATCACCTCATGATCTATAACCCTAAACCAAAGACTTCTCCCACAATATTCTATATTTTCATCATCCCTATCCCATTTCACTTAAGAACATACATATCTAGAAGATAAGTAGAAGCATTGATTGCTCTTTTGGGAGAAACAATCCTTAAATATGACTATTCCGTGTGGAATTAAGCTCTTTTAAGCAACCAATCCTTTTAAAATTAGTGACTTTATGTATAGCCCTTGTTCATGTTTAGGCAGTATTTGCTAACGTGATTAATTCAGATACGATGACTGTGGAAGATCAAAAGTCAACTGCAGTTAGCCAAAAATGGTAGTCCTGAAACACCAGATTGACAATCGGTAAAATTTTACACACTTTTCACACTCATCTGTGATTACCCAACTGATATTATCCATCAGACCAATTTTATGAGGTGTCTTATCTTGGATGCATGACTGTGGTTAAAATAATTGCTTTTCCAAACAGAGCCTCCGTTATTGTTACTGAATATTATTGTAGTGACATATTAACACTAGATCCATAATTAGAGCCAATGATTATTCCTAACTGATCTAGTCATGTCATTTTCACCTCACACAAAGTAATTGCATTTTTAGCATCAATAACCATTTTGATGTTCTCAATGAAAATTGAATTTACGGATATAGCTTCTTTTAAATATACATAGGAATAGAACATATGTATATAGGACATAAAAGTTTCATATTTTTGAGGAAACTGTTGATTTCATCCCCAAACTTAGAGTTATTAACACGCATGATTGTTTAATATATCTATATTAAGCCTTAATGTATAGATAGTAAATTAATCACCTGGAGAATGCATTTTAAGCTAGAAGAAGCATGAAATCCTAGATCCATTTCTCCATCAAACAACTCCCATCTTCCAACATTGTATGCACTATCTCCAACTAGGAGATAGAAGGAGAAAAGAAGTGATTTTAGGTAGAGAAGAAAGATCACTACCATGGAATGTAGAGAAATATGTTGAACAAGGTAGACCTGAGAGAAAAGTCATCAAAGATGATAAGAAGAGAAGAAATTTTACATGGACTCAACCACTACAAGGTTAGGAAGGTGGTTTCCATGTTGGATCTTGCAAAAAACTAGCTAATCACCAACATGCAAATGCTTTCCTATAAGAATCACCTTCTTCCATCTCAATAAAAGCTTTAGTAGCTCTACGATATTCTATTATAAGTTCAAGGGCCAAATAGTGTGTGTGTGTATATATATATAGAGAGAGAGTGTGTCAAGCTAGGATACACTCAAGTGTATAGATCACACGAATATATTCAAGTGTGTTTGCATATCAGGACTATTTTTTCCAAAATGTAAACCATTGATCTTCACTGTCATACTATAACTAGTGTACATACAAATTTTGAGCCCATTTGGATGAGTTCAAGTCACTCATCCGAGGACAGCAAAATCGACGTGTGAAACTAATTTGAAATGCATAATTTTTGTGGTTTTTGCAACATGACCTATAAATGTCCAAATGTGCTCAAATTTTTTCTATGAGCTATTCACAAGATGTTTAAGAAGATCAATGGATTAGATTTTTGAAAAAAAATTATTGCATCATGAAAAACTACTTGAGTATATTCTGCTCCGAATACACTCGAGTGTATTCTAGCCTGACTCTCTCTCCCCCTCTCTGTCTCTATATATATATATTTATTTGAGAAATATATATATATATATATATATATATATATATATATATATATATATATATATGTATATATGTGTATATATATGTATTTATATACATATATATACATATATATGATATGTATATATACATATATATACATACATATGTATATATATATATATATATATATATATATATATATATATATATATATATATATAGGGTAGCGATCCAGTGAGAAACATCCTACGGTGAGAGCATGAGAGGCATTTGAATAACTACAAACTGGGAGCTATTTTTAAAAATCCAATCAGATAAACGAAAAAAGCATCATTTCATTTACCTTCTCACAAAAAATCATTACAATCAGACATTGTTTACATGTCCATATGTACAATATACACTTTTTACATCCAACGGTCAGCATGAATATCAATATAGAGCGTCGAAAAGTATTTTGTTGTTGTGAATGATCTACAAATCAGATGGTGATGAAATTTTGTAGGAAGGTAAATATTAAGGTATACTTGTAATCTATATGGTTGGATTATGAAAAATTTATCTATGTGGAGAGTTATTCAAATGCCTCTCATGCTATCACCAAGATATGTTTCTCACTGGATCGCTGCCCTATATATATATATATATATATATATATATATATATATATATATATATATATATATATATATATATATATATATATATATGGTTCAGCTTGAGAGAAAATTCACAAAAAAACATGATATAGCTCACTTTGACCCAAAAATGCCCATTTTGACCTCATAACCTGCCCAAAGTGCCCAAAAACAATCTGGTTCAACCACTAAACATGTCGCATCAGTCACTTACCATACACATCAACCAAAATAGGTCTGCGTCAACCAGGAGATGGGTGCATTGACTTAGATTTTTTTGATCCTCTTTGACTCGAGCTACACTTGCGTTGACCACACATACTGGTCAAAGTGCTCTAACTAGTTCACTTTGGGCAAAATGGCACAAACATGGTTGGTTTTTAGTCCATCAATTGTTCCCTATTTCATTAATCCATCAAGATCAGTACATAAGGTACATTTTCTAAGTCTACAACTTTCAAATTATCATTTAACCAACTTTTACATAATATAAAACATATATGTGAATTATCACAGTACACTTTTTCAAAATTAAATTAATGCAAAATCATCCCATAACATATCACATTAATTAATAAATTAGGGAAAATAAATCATGTTCAAAAAAAAAAGAATTGAAGGGGGCTTAGAATTCCCCCCTCTAAATTGAATTTCTCCCCTAAAATCCTAAAGCAAAGGCATAAGAGAACAACAATCAACACATGGTTGCCTAATAGATTTTTAGTATTGTCACAATATGTTCTACATCGTTGGCATTTATTCCTCATGAAGTCACTTCTTAAAATTTCATTGATAAAAACCTTTATTTCTTATTATAGGTTCCAAATTCTTATGTTTCTCTTGTCATAGGAGATTTTGGTGGTCCCATAAGGATTTGTGTTATCATCATTCTTTGTTTGCCCTTTTAATTTTGTCTTTTTTTTTTAAGGTTACTTCTTTTATATTGTATACTTATTTCTTATCATACTAATTAGTTATTCATCACGATGTTTGCACTACGTATGTGTTTCTTTTCAAGTCCTTATTATTTGTATCAGATACTTATTATTCTGGTTCTTTGCATTGAGGAGGTTAGTTTATATGTTCTTGAAACTTTCTATTAATTGATAATTTCATGTACAAGTCCTTTTTTCGTCATCCTTGTGGCAATCTTTGACTTGGTTGTAGTTCATAGTGATATCATTATCATAGAGGTAAATTGCATATCTTTCCCACTTTATCTCTTGCTATTGACCATCTTGGCAATGTTGATGGATGGAGAAGGTTCTTATAAATTAAGCCTTGCTTTCCAAACTGTGGTTTATTTGCATATGATTATTTTCTCTTGATAATGATCAAATCATTAATAAAGTTCATCTTCATATCACAAACAACTTTCAAATTATCAATGATATGTGTCTCTCCTTTGTGTCTTCTCTCTAAACTCATCAATATAAGGGGCAATCATACATTACTTACTATTATATCACATCCAATCTTTTAACATCATTCTATTTCTTATCATGAAGCCTTCGATGGAATGGTTTCAATGTCAAATTTAAGATTTTCTCCTTCCTGGCTTGATTTGAATTCAATGTTGCTCCTTTTTATTGATCATCATGGAGAAACATTCCTTTATTTAATAAAATTCCATAAATTTTTGCACTGTATCTTTCCTAATCTTTGCATATTTTATTGTTTGTATTTTCCAAACACATTCCATTCACATGTAATCATTTCTTAAGTAAACATCTCTTTCCAACTCATACTTTTCCATTTTGAAGGTGTATAATTTAGTCGTATTCTTTTCCTTGAAGATATAATTTTTATATATCCACTTTCATATATGTAGTTATATCCTTAATACACCCATGAAACTTGTCTCTCGGTCTAAAAAAACTTCAATTTGCTACATTTCTTTCTCATAATATTTTCATGACATCTATGAAATCCTCCTTGTTTCACAATTTTATATTCACTTCTATGGGAATTATAACTTATGTTATTTTCATATATATATATGTGTGTGTGTGTGTTTATATATATATATATATATATATATATATATATATATAAACACACATATATATATATGTGTGTGTGTTTATATATATATAAACACACATACACATATATATGTGTGTGTGTGTTTATATATATATATATATATATATATATATATATATTATACGAATTTACATATTTAAGTTCTTCCATATTTACATTCCCTTATGATTCAACTTAATTTTACACACAATTACGTCTTGATGAGCTTCACAAATTATCCTTATTTTCATCTTTGTTTATAATTTTGACTTCAATATCTAGAACTTTATCCATTGAAATACATCCTTAGAACTCCTTTTCATATTAATTACATTCACTGAATATCATTTTTATACTTCCAATAAAATTGATATTCT
The DNA here is from genome assembly GCA_963693085.1 of Alisma plantago-aquatica. Classification (NCBI taxonomy): domain Eukaryota; kingdom Viridiplantae; phylum Streptophyta; class Magnoliopsida; order Alismatales; family Alismataceae; genus Alisma; species Alisma plantago-aquatica. The sequence goes on along the minus strand of OY856411.1, from coordinate 1,358,137,589 downwards.
TATGCAACAATGGGTTTGGAGATAGATATTTATTCACAAATATATTGTTTTTATAACTTTATTATTCATTTAGTAGTTATTGTACTTAATTTTTTCATTTTTTCCAATCAGTTGGTGTTACATATCTTTGAACATATGTTATCTTATTATTTTCATTATAATCATATATCTTATAATTTTCTCATACAATCTCCAAATGACTACTTGGCTAGAGAAACCAAAATAATAACTCAAAAGCTCCATAATAACTCCATGTTAATAATTGAATATCTGACTAGAGCACCCAAATACTAGGTTCAAATAGTTAGCATGATGTCCATGTCTTGTTCATCACTTCAACTATCATCTATTTCTAGTTCTAATGTCCTTGTGGATTCATCTAACCTAAACTATTATACCTAATAGTGTGGACTATTCTTTTAATCAAAACACTAAACAATTGTTAGGATAATGCTCGAACAAAATCCATCTTAAACAAGAATTATAAAACTTGAATGGGGAGTAACTAGACTCATCAAATCAGGCCAAAATATGTGGACACCTATGGGTTGACCCATTTAAGTTGGGTCTGGGTAATGAAATTTTCCACCCACTGAAAATTATCTAAACTCATACCCACCCTTTTAGTTAGCATATTTAACAGGTAGCCCATGCACCCGCGGGTGGCTCACTTAACTAAATTACTTACACTACTTTTGATAAAATGATAAACTTCTACTTAAAATAAATATGATGATGTATGTATACCTGCTAATTTTTAAGGAGTTCTAATCCAAATTTGAAGTTGTCCAAAAAGAGATAATATCATAGAGAAAGATATAAGGAGACAAAAAATCCACATCTACTACATTATATTATTACTCTATAAAAATAAATATGGAGTTTTAGAAAAAGTTACTAACTCTATTTGTCTTGCATAATCATACATTCATGCATTTAAACTATATATTAAAGAAATTTACCCCCAAAAAAGTATGTGGTTGAATAGTTGCAAAAATTAAAAAATACTTTTTGTTCGATGGTGACAATGTATAGTAGTTGGACTTTTTGTGTTGTATTTCAAAACACTAAATAATGGCCATCTTTCACTGTTAGAATAGCAACTTGCAAATATTATTTATTGAACATGTGTTTTATGGGCACCCACGGGTGACCCTCAACCCGTTGGGCCAATTTTGTATTTTTTTACCCATTTAGAATAGTGCGTGTTTTTGACCCATACTTGCGAGACCCAAGCCCACAATGATCCGACCCATCCACTTGTTTTTCTAATTAAAGGAGATAAAAAATCATAATAGATAAGAGATACAAATAATATCATAGATACATATGGATGTCTCACCAGTCAAACTAGTAACAAAATATGTAATCTTGAAACTAAGACCCTAGATCATCCTTCCAACAAGTCAAACAATTGAAAAACTTCATATAACACTGCAAATGAACCAAAGAGTAATGAGGCATTATTCTTAATCAGAAGAATAAACAATGAAGGAAAGCCCTATCAAACCTAGAACATATAGAAGGTGGGAGATAGCCATTGGTTGGGACCCTGCTCTTTGGGATGTGGATCCTATCAATTTCACTGATCAAGTACGCAAGGTGAGTTGTTGCAACAAAGGTGGCATGGACATTATTATCTTGGGAGTCTATGGTGAAAACCTAGAGAGGGACAGGGAAAGCATGTGGTGGTCCATTACTGAGACGACACAAGAGGAGGTACCATGGCTAGTCATTGGTGATTTTAACAACATTAGGAGAGCCAAGGAGAAATATGAAGGCTTACAGGTACCTGAGAGAATAATAGAGGCATTCAACAACACCATGGAGGCTTGTGGTCTTATTGATCTCATTGTCATTGGTGGGAAGACTACATGGTCCAACAAAGAACAAGGTAGGAGACGGATTGCTAGTGCTATTGACAGAGATCTTATAAACGAAGCCTGGCTGGATATATGGCCTCATACGATCATTAAACTTGGTGTTAAACCCTTCAGTGACCATCCATGGATGAAGATAGACCTATTGAAAACAACCCAATGACCCTGACCTTTCAAATTCAACAATTGGTGGTGTGAATGGGAGGTTTCAAAGATATTGTCATGAGCTACTGGAGATAGCATGTGTAGGGTAACCCACTTTATGTGGTGATAACCAAATTACAAATCACTAAGAAAGATGTGAAGAAATGGAGTAAGGAGAGAGTTAATCTCAGATATCTAATTCTTGAGGCCAAGGATAGTTATGAGAAATCTGCCCTCGATGTAAGCCTACAACCCCTGAACCACAAATCCGTAATTAGAGAAAATATCACAAAGAAAAGATTGCTACATCTAAAGAAGGTCAAGGAGACTTTCCTTTGGAAGAGGAGCAGGTTGACCTAGATTAAAGATGATGGCCATAACTTCAAACCTATTATGCTGCCATAAAGAAGAAGGAAATGCAAAATACTATTCATGAGCTCATAAATGAAGAAGGAGAGGTTGTGGAAGTGATAACCAAAATTGCTGCCAATGCTATCAATCATTTCCAACAACTCTACAATAAGACATAGACCATGAATGCTATTAATGGGGATATCCTACCCAATGTGAGAGTAACAGAAGACATGAATACCAAACTATGTAGATAGGTCATCGAGGAGGAAGTTAAAAGGAATCCTTCTCCATTAATCCTTCCAAGGCTCCAGGGCATGATGGATTCAATGGAAACAATTTCCAAGCTATGTGGACGATCATCAAGGAAGATGTAATCAAATTTGTCAGATGGATTGTGGAGGGCGCCACATGGTCAGATCAGAAAATCATGCCTTCATTAAAACTGATACCCAAAAAAAGACCCCATGGATATCACTGACTATGGACACATAGCCTATTGTGGGGTTTTACATAAAATCATTGCTAAGCTTATTATAGTTTGCTTGAAGGAGATACTACCCAACATCATATTAAAGGAGTGGAGTGTGTTCATACATGCAGACGTATATCAGATAGTAGTCTTCTTGTAGTACAATTCATAGTAGGTTTCAACATCAAGCTCTCCAATGCCAAAGCATGCATGAAGATTGACTTAACCAAAGCATACAACCTTGTCTAATGGATCACGATGTGGAAGATGATGGAGAGTCACACCTTCAATAACCAATGGATCAATATCGTCATGCAGTGCATACAAGAAACATCCTTTTCAATTCTCATCAATGGTGCCCTAGAGGGTCTACTCACAACCAATAATGGGATGAGACAAGGGGACCCGTTGTCCCCTCTATTGTTCACTATTGTTATGGAAGGATTAACAAATTTACTGAAGGAGACAGAAGATAGAGGTTTGGTCAAACCTTTCAAGATGAATGGAGTCAAGGTTTTATCTCACTTGATATTTGTTGACGACGCCATGCTCTTCTCTATGGGAAATGCTCAGAGACTAAAAGAGTTTAAGAAGGTGCTCACCTACTTTAGGGGGTGATAGGGCTATATATCAGCCAAATCAAGTCAAAGGTTTATTTTTTAAAATCATGTGACAGTAGAAGGGGAAGGTTAAAGACAACCATAGGGATGAATGGTGGAGCCCTACCTACAAGATACTATGGGTACCTATTGTAGGATGCAAAGGTTTGTCTCAACACTTTGCCATGTGCCTTGATAAACTTAGAGAGAAAATTGACAACTAGAGTGGCATTAAGATGTCGATGGTGGATAGAATGGTGTTGGTGCGATCAATGATAGATAGTATGATCAGGTTTTGGGGGGATGTGTGTAAGATCCCCATCCCAATAAAATTTAATGAAAACAATCACATCAAATTTCATCTGGGGAGGACGACATCATGGGGTGGCCTAGGATATGATTACCAAGCCGTATGAGTATGGAGGTTTGAACATAAAACATTCAATAAGTATCATTGATACCTATAGAATGAAGATATTGGATGGATTTTTTAGAAATAAAGAAAACATATGGTTGGATTGGATGACTAGGAGACATGGGACAATGCCCATGATTGGGACACAACCATCACGAGTTTGGAGAAGCCTATCTAAGAGTTGGAAGGAGGTGAAATCACTATACAGTGGTGATGTCAATGATATGATCGTGTTATGCAATCAACACATCACAATATGAATCAACACGAGGAATGATGAGAAGGTTTCTTGGTATAAGATCATCTGGCGATCCTACCATGTACCCAAAGGGAGTAGAACCACCTATAGGGCCATTTGGAAAAGACTAACCACAAAGGACATATTGATCAGTTGGGGTATCCAAGCTGCCAATGTTTCTTACTTATGGAAAAACAACAATGAAGATCATGAACACCTATTCACAGGTTGTACGTTCTCCAAATATATATGGGTGATCATTTTCTTAAAAAAATGGTTGCGACAGCTGCATCTTTTAAAACTTGGACATGGTCATCAAATGGATTATTGATAATCATAGCATAACTAAGTATAATATGGGCTTTGTGTGCCTCTATTTTACCCTTTTTTTCTAATCCATTTGGGAGGAGAGGAACAAAAGGATCTTTGGGGAGATCAAGACTTTTGAGAGATCTATTGTACAAAATATTAATAGGCACATTAGAAATGTTGTGAAAGCCAAGAAAGGCTTAGAAAAGGGTCTTACTGACTTGACCAAAATGTATTGGGGCATTTTATAGAGTTATTCCCCTAGTTGAGATCTTTAACTCTTGCTCTTTTGTATATTATATCCCAACTATACCTCTCTTTTGGTAATATATTTACCTATTTCCAAAAACAAAAAAAAATAGCAAAAGTCATCTTTGTGAATGTCAAGAGGAAAATTATAAAAAAATCAACATACAAAAGGGTACGACTTGATTCTAAGGAGTCCCACCCAAGAGAGATCCACCCCTTACTTAACAGAGTTTTATTTTTCATTTCAATAAAGAATGGTACACAAACAACATGAACATATAGCACTGAAAAAAATATAATTATTTCATTATATCAAAAGTAATCCATTTACATTATTCATCAGCCATTAAGGATGGCATGACATACATGAAAATCTACAACTTAACTTATTTGAAAGGACCACTTACAGAGGAAAACATGATCATCTCAATATATCCTTGAAATTTTACTTTTTGGTACATGCCTACCTAAGCCATATTCCTTAACATACCTATATATGGGTGGATTTGGAGCAACACCCAGAAAATCATAAGAAAGTATGAGTCAGTATAAATTGTGAATCTGCAAAATAAAAACAATTTTCATTTAATAGAAAGATGTAAATATGTAGAAATATCCTTAAGAAAAGGAGGTTTAGTAAATTTAGGTAGTTCAAGATGAAGTATCTTCAAGAGAATATTCAGGTCAAGGAGATGGAGTATGTAAATTATTTAGAAATATTGTGTTTTAAGGGAAAACTTGAATTAACATATTTAAACAGTACTGTGATAATCAAGAGTTCATGCAAAAAAACAAAGACTAATATTATTTAAGAAGGAACGAGACTTATAAAATCTCAAGACAAAAGTGTTGGGTGGGAAGTGCACTATTGGCACAAAAATGTTTCCATGTATATAAATGGGTGGAAAGATGCACCCCGGCTGGAAAGGTGCACCCAATAAATATATGGTAGAATAGAGATACTGCTACTCTAAATAATATTAGTTCAAGTGCCATTAACTATAAGGAAAAGTATATTTTTACACCATATCAGTTCAATACAATTCAATAGGATGAGAACATCTATATTGTATCAATTTGAGGACAAAAGACCCATCAATAATACTTATAACAACATCACTAACCAAAGAGAGAGAAAATTTCACAATATCAAATATTTTAAAATATTGCAATAGCTAAATAAACAATAAACATTTTCAAAGCATATGCATCTATAACATATAGAATATAGTTTTATAGTCTATTTTTACCTTGTTCTAGGCCCTTTTTGACCGTGTTAATATCTTGTATTGTTTCCTCTAGATGAAGATGTATTATAAATAAATACTCAAATAAATTCAACTCTAGGTTCAATGTGAAAATTCATTAATCAATGAGTGTTGACCTTACTTTGACATTCAAAAATCTTAGTAAGTCTATTTGAGGAAAGGAAATAGATAAATGCAAATGAATGTATCAAATTACTCAAAAGAGGAATAAACACATTAAACGTATGTGTACTTATCACCCAAGTAAACAAGTGGAATACTAAATAGTGCGGAAAGATTAAATTAATATAATTAGATTCATCACATCTTAATTATTCAATATCTCGATTTTTAGTTTAACCAATCATTATTTGCTTCCAAAATGAAATTAGAAAAATATGAAATGATTTTTTTTATTTTTTTGATTATGTGATTAATCTAATTGATTTTCCATACGGTCTAATTTTAATTTGGTTGTGTTTGCTAATACCATCTTCCTACCACACTTCTATGACTATGCCTTCCACCAATGATTGTAAACTACCATGCATTTTGCTTCCTTTCCAAGACTCTTATCTTCCCTTCCTAAATGCCTCCCTAATTCTCTTGATCAGTATCAAATGTCCCAAATCCCTAGCCGACATTCCTTCTCTTCTATATAGTGCCCAATGTCTAACAGAAAGAAACACACTAGTTAGTTAGAATGGATGGCATGGATCCTTGTGGTAATAAAATTATATGGGTCTTACTCCCCTCTTCACCCTATTTTCTTTTCATCTTCCTTACCCATCTCCCATGGACTCTTCCTAGCCCTAGACAATCTCTTTATCACCTTTCTTCTTCATCTCATATCTTTCCTCACCAGTAGTGATCAAGCTTCCTACAACTTGAACTTTCAAAGCATGTCGAATTACTTGGGATCTTTTGAGTCCTTCCATAAGTCACAAACTCAATTGAGAATACTTAGACTCTCAGTTCATGATCCAGATCATCAGTGGGGCCTCGAGACCCTACCCATTGATCTCCTTGTCAGTGTTAGTGCCAACCTCCCTCCCTATAATAGAGACTAGTGATTGGATTATTCTTCTCACAAGCACAACCTCCCTTTACATCATAACTAAGCTTCAATTGTGGGTTTTGGTGGTGCTCTAACTCTATAAGTGACACATGAGTACATGATCCATTATGGGAACATGAGAAAGGTTTGGGATGCTCTAGTCGATCTATGATGGGTTTGTAATGCCATGTAGGATTATGGTCTATTTTTGTGATGTGATGTTTGCTACTAATGAATGGGTTGCCATAGCTTCTTGTGTTTCCTTATCAATGTGATTATGTAGGCATCTTGAGTGGTGAATAAGAGGAATTATATTTGTTTGGACACTCAAATTGGAATAACTTTAATTCTTGTGAATCTTGAGTGTTCCTTTTATAATGGGTTATTTTATCCCTCTCTTGAATATTTGATGTGATTAATGACGAGAATGTTAATCTTATTGTCCTAAAATGCATAATAAATATTTTGACAAAATATCTAAAGTAGAGATACATATGTACTACCATATTTATTTAGGATGTTTCTTCTTCCCAAGGTGTTTGTTTCCACCCTTAGTTTTTAGGCCATGATCCTCTAGTGCCCTACTTTAGGTCTATCTACTCTACATTGTTAATGGATGAAAAATTGTTATTATTATGATATGTTGAATGATTATTATGGCACGAATATTGATCTCAAATATCTATAGAACTATAATGCCTCATTCATTTGATTGTTTAATTTAGAACTTACCAAAATTTTCATATCCCTCTTTTTTCATGGGAACATCCTTTTTATACACGTAACCTAATATAATTCCCAAATGTTATTTAGATGCACATACTATTTTCTAGGTGATGTTACCCTACCACCCATGTGTAGGTAAATTAGAGGACAAGGACTATGGAAGATCACTTACAGGATGTGGACTTAAGGATAACTTGGTATTTTGGGGTTTTCCTCTATAATGGATTTTGCATATTATTAGATTTATACCCTTTCATTTTGATATACCACCTATTATGGTGAGGAACAATTGTAGATGGGTTATCATGTCACCTTGTAATAATTTCTTTCTATTGCCTTATCTTTACATAGCTCATTGTATCATGTCACTTGACTGGATCCCCTCTTGGGTCCCGCTCTTTATAGCCTCATCTAGAAAAACTAGGGTTTTAGTCAACTGAATGCCCAAAAGGTAATAGGGTAGGTACACATACCTTGTAATCAGTCTTAGAAAGTCTAGGGTCAAACCCCAGGTTCACATCAAGGTGCCATCACTCGATTATTAAGTTCACCCAAAATTATGATTAATATTTTGCTAAATATAGAAATCCTAACAAACCAAATGTTTGTACTTAGTTCAATTAAGTCCAATAATCCCTATCAACTTTTGTTCTTACAATCAGATCTAGTAATCCATGTCACTCAATAGATCATATTTATTATGCATTATTGACACTATAATAATTAGTTATGATTTTATTCATATTGGCACATTTAATGAGATTTATAAGAAAAAAATCCAAAAATCAACCATTAAGCTAAATCAACATAGGTCCAAAAAAATCGGTCCACTTAAAACATCTTATTTTTATAATTTCAAGATGTATTCTAACTAATTTTTTGACCTTCCTATAACTAGCTATGTATTATTTAGAAAATTTATTTACTAGAACTATTATTCATAATTATGTGGAAATTTTTTCGATTGTCATCACCACACACATCAGTCCTTGATTTATGGAAAGGAAAATCGAACTTTTAATGAAGCATGTGTTGACCTGAGACATTAATCATTCTAAAAGACCGGCCCATCCCATTAGCACATACAAAATCATATTCCTATTGAGGATAAGATAGAAAATCATTACTTGATATCCCTTCTTTATCGTGTGAACCACCGGAAGTACCGTCAACTTGATGTAAATCTTCCTGTGTGTAGGAAGGAAAAGACAAGATCGAACAACTACGCTTCCTCAATAGGATGATAACATGACGACGCGACAAGGCCGATCAGCCAAAACCCAAGGGAATATACTATTGAAAGGCTCTAGTTCATGTATAGTTTTATAAGACATAGAAGAACAAGGAAAGTAGGTTTGTGGTTGTTACTGGTGGTTAGTAAATGAGCTTTATCCAAATAGTTTCATGAGACCACCACTGCTTATTTTTCACATTTACAGTTGACTAAGAAGTCTGTGATAACTCTTCCAAGGAAATTCAATAGGAAGTGACCACAGGGTAAGGAGGATGTTATAAGTCATGTCACTATTGGATACATAGAGTAAACCACACTTAAATAAGTTATGAAGGTGTATAATGAGAAAACTTGTCATGGAATATGTAGTAGTTTTTGTAAATGTAAAGATGATCCATAGGGATTTATATATGTTCAACTAATAGGCATTGATAGCTAGATATTTATTTTTTAGTTAATAGAAATTCTATCTAATGAATGTAGTAGAGGAGGAAAAATAAATGGGAAAGAGAAAGGAATTCTAGAAAGATAAAGGGAAAGGCACGTGATTCAACAAAGGAAACATAGATAACAAAGAGGAGAGAATTGTGTTGACAAATAATCATTCAGTATTTGAAATAAAACTAGAAATATGCAGAACTGAGTCACACTAGTAGAAGATAGAAAAAAAAAGAAACAATCCATATAATATTTAGAAGTATCACTAATGAAGGGAAAAGTTTAGTCAATATTGACTTGCCAGAACTAAAAGCATAAGGATTAAAGAAAGATGGTGAAATAGTCGATAGAAAATCCATAGGAATAAAGCATGATTGAATGGTGATGAGAGAATTTGAACAGTCATGAAATATGAAATAGGAAAGCATAAATCAGAAATTTCATTGACATTCCCATTATCTATGTCCATGTTCTTTTCATTATATATATCTCATATTTTATTCAATAACATAGTCAAAGACATATTGACTAGAACATCTACAACCAAGACATATCTGAATATCTTTTTGTTTAATTATCTACTTAATACAAATGTGCATCATAGTTTAATTCACCATTGTGAAGGATTAATTTACCATGTTTCTATATATCAATTCATTTATCAGTCTCTTATCTGCACTCACTCATCCCATTATGTAATAATTTTGTCACAAAGTTTATGTGTCACTCTAGATACATTAAGCACATCATTGTAATTTTATGGCAATGAAATGCATTTATTTAATGAATATGAAGTTATATCCAACCAAAATGCCAAACTTGAAGTAATCATGTATGTTACTAATATATTTTACATGAATTATTTATTAAGGAGTTGTTCATTTTATCTAAATTAATTATTATATGTAAAATATTATTTTTCATATAACATGTTAATTTAACTTAGTTATTTATTTAGTGTTTTTTAAACATTAAGGAGAGATAACTTGTTCTTGATGGAATGTGATGTTATGTTCTAGTTATATAGTGTATTATTAATATATTTTACATGAATTATTTATGAAGGAGGTAGATGATGATTATATCTAAATTAATTTAGATATGATCCATCTAAATTTAGATATAATTAGCACATGTATCCTTCATAAAAAAATCATGTAAAATATATTAGCAGTATACATGATTTATTAACATTTGGGATGCTAGTAGTCAAAATTGGATATAACTTTGTATTCATTAAGGATATATGTGTTGATTATATATAAATTAATTATTTCATACTTTATTGAGAGTTCTTAGACTCTCAGTTTGTGACTCAAATCATCACTGCAGCCTCGAGACCCTACCCATTTATCTCCTTACAAGTGTCAATGCCAACCCTCCTATAATAGAGGTTGGTGACTGAGTTGTTCTCCCCACAAGCTCCACCTCTCTTTGCATCATAGTTGAGCTTCAGTTGTGGCTTTTGGTGTTCTCTAAATATATGTGACACATGAATACATGATCCATTATGGGAACATGGAAAAGATTTGGGATGATCTGGTCGATCTATGATGGGTCTGTAATGCCAGGTAGGATTTTGGTCTATTTTTGTGATGTAATGGTTGTTACCAATAAGTGGGTTTCCATAGATTCTTGTGTTTCATTATCAATGAGATCATGAAGGCATCTCCACAAGTCTAATATGTGTCAGAAACTATTAATTTCCCTCAGTGAGAGCTATTTTGAATGTAAGTTGTATCACTGGTGCTTTAATCTAATTCTATGGAGCACCATTGTTGGGGCTTCAAGCCTTCTTACAGCTTAAAAATGCTACCACTAAGTCACTATAAAAGTTTCAAAGCTCCTCCCAATGGTATTTCCCACAATGTATGGTAACTCCTAGCCATCTTGTTTCTCTTTTTCCCTTTCTTGTTGTGAACCAAAACATGTATTTGGGGTTCTTACTTTCATTCTTCCCTTCTTTTCTTCCTCTGGCCTTGATACATCCTTTAGACGTTGTTTTGTACTATGATCTCTTATTATTCATGCCCAAATATTAAAGGCTCCCTATTTTTTGTTCATGGTGGAAGCTTTGGGGTTCTTGGTCACCTTTTTTTCTCTGTTCTCTATAATTTTGCATTAGTCTTATGGACTAGATGATAATTTTTGCATATGCTCAAATGCACTAACTTATGAGTTTTGATTCCAAATTATGGTCTATTCTTGTACTTTGCTTGTTTGAGAATAATGTTGACGACAAACATTTTATAGGTTTTCCCTTGAAACTATTTATCCATGTCAAGCCTCTATGGGCAAATACATATTCTTGCATGTTTTATTTGGTTGTGATAGCAGAAGACTAGAAGTCATTGAATTACTAGATTGTCCATGTTTTACCTATGTCCTAAATCCTGGATGCATAACATCCTAATCCTTTCATTGAGTTTTCTAATTAAACATAGTTGATTAGAGGTATGTTTTAAAATTTGTAACTAATTATTGATTATCATAAAATTGTAAAAGTTAATTCTTTTAGAATCAAAAAAATGAGCTTGAGTTATTGGTATTATTTTCATGGTCAAAAATCATAGCTCTTCCAAAAAACTATTCTAAGTTTATAATTAATAATGTAACTAACTACTAACGTACATATATTAATATTACAACTAGGTGTTTGAGAGGCTTGGTCCCTAAACTCTGGGATTACTTTTGGATATATTAGCCTAATTTTTTAGGTATGTATAAATTTTTATTTGTGTTTAGTTTATATGACTTTAGATCTAATTTTCTATAGTGAGGTAATCTAACTGATTGGGCATGTGTGAAGGCATTTATTTAGAGAATTTTTCTATTTAAATTTTTCCAAAAAAAACACTTGGCAATGGGAATATAGAATGTGATGAAATAAGAGAAATTATATATGTTCAGATACTCAAATTGAAATAACTTTACTAATTTTGAATCTTGAGTGTTCCTTTTATAATGGGCCTTTTGATTCCTCTCATATGCCATTTGAATATTTGATGTGGTTGATGAGGGGAATGTTAATCTTGTCGTCGTAGTTTGCATGATAAATGTTTTGACTAAAATATCTAAAGTAACGATACTTATGTACTACCATATTTATATATGATGTGTCTTCTACCCAATGTGTGTGTTTCCACCCTTACTTTTTTAGGACATGATCCTATAGTATTCTGGTCCTATTTAGATATATTTACTCTACATTGTTCGTAGATAAAAAATTGATATTATTATGATAAGGAGAATGATTATTGTGACAATAATATTGATCTCAAATATATTTTAAACTGCAATGCCTCACTCCTTTGATTGTTTATTTTGGAATTTATGAAAATTTTGATATCCCTTTCTTTATAAGAAAACACCAATTTTATACCTGCAACCCAATATAATTCCCAAATGTTATTTAGATACACATACTATTCTCTAGGTTATTTTACCCATCCACCCATGTCAGGTAAATTAGAGAACAAGGACTAAGGAAGATCACTTACAGGATGTGGACTTAAGGATAGCTTTGAATTTTTGGGTTTTCCTCTACAATGGGTCTTGCATATTATTTGATTTATACCCTTTTCACTTTGATATGCCACCTCTTATGGTGAGGTACAATTGTATATGTATTATCGTGTCACCTTGTAATAGATGTTTTCTATTGCCTTATCTTTATATGGATCATTGTGTCATGTAATTTGAGTGGATCCCATCCTAGGTCCTGCTCTCCATAGACTCATACAAAAAAACTACAGTTTTAGTCAAATTAATGCCCAAAAAATAAACAGGATAGGTACACATACCTTGTAATCAGTCTTAGAAAGTCTAGGGTCAAACCCTAAGTCTAGATCAAGGTGCCAAAACTCGAGTAGTAAGTTTCACCCAAGATTATGATTAATATTCTACTAAGTATAGAAACTTAGTTCAATTAGGTCCAATAGGTCCAATAATCCATGTCAACTTTTGTACTTAGTTCAATTAGGTCCAATAATCCATGTCAACATTTGTTCTTACAATCAGGTTTAGTAAACCATGTCATTCATTCGATCATATTTTATTATAAATTTTTGAAGCCATAATAATTAGTTATTACTTTACTCATATTAGTGCATTTTATGAGATTTATAAGACAAAATCCAAAAATCAACCATTAAACTAAATCAACTTGGCTCCAAGAAAATCACGACAATTAAAACATCTTCTTTTTGTGATTTTAGGATGTACTTCTAATTGACTTTCTGACCTTCCTATAATTAGTTATGTATTTTTTAGACAATGTATTTGCTAGAAGTATTATTCATAAATGTGTGGCAATTTTCGTGACTGATATCATAGCTCACATCAGTCCTTGATGTATGGTAGGGAAAATCAAACTTTTAATAAACCATGTGTTGATCAGAGACAATATTCATGCTAAAAGACTGGACCATTCCATTTGTGCATACAAAATTACATTCCTATTATGGATAGAATAAAAAATCATTACTTGATATCCCTCCTTTATCATATGAAGCATCAGAAGTACTATCGGATTGATGTATATATTCCTTTGTGTAGGAAGGAAAAGACAATATCAAACAACTATGCTTCCTCAAAATAACATGATGGTGCGACAAGGCCCACCAGACAAAACCCATGGGAATATACTACCAAATGGCTCTAGTTCATGTATAGTTTTATAAGACATAGAAGAACAAGGAAAGTAGGTTTGTGGTTATTACTGGTGATAAGTAAATGACATTTATCTAAATAGTTTCATTAGACCACCATTTTGTTGGTATATATATGCCTAGAGAGAAAATCATGTGATGATTATAATGGAATAATTTGTAATTGGTTTGATTAATAAATAAAGGAAAGCTTCAAATTTAGTATGTTTAATTTAGTTATGAGATAATGATGTAACATTATAAATGTGTAGAGAATTATATTACTCAATGATGTATGTCTTCAAGTACGTGACATGGAGAAATGTGATCATACGGATGTTAAGAGTACATATATATTCTCATTATGTCCCTGGTCAGTGGTTATTGTCGAAGGCTGATAGACAACAATGACACACAAGATCAAAGTGTGAGTTGGTTGATGATAGAGTCTCATTAGTCATGATATGTCTATATCAAACCAGGAACATATACATGTTAAAGAACAATGTATCAGACATACCTACTATGAGATTGACACATGGAAATCATCACCATGGCAGTCATAGTCAGCTCTCATGGTGATGGTGGTGTTTGTGGTTCTTAGACCTAAAATCACTACACTCATCGCATGTCATTCAATATGATTTGACATCATCAAATGCAGTCCTCATACATGGGTTGTTATAACGGTGATGATTGGGTGACTGTTACACATGGGAATTGAGTGCAAGTGATAGATAAGGGATTTGTCCCTCCTAAGGAAGTATGATATCCAAGGCCTCTTGATTAGTGAAAATGAGAAATGCAAGGCCATGCACATGTGAATCAATATGTGATATTGAGGTTACATATATCTCAGATAGTCTATTCAAGTTCAATATGGATATCAGTGACAAAATGATTATACAAACAATGTAACACCAAGCACACATTGTAGGTTGAAGTCATTCCCCAACTTTCCATTCACTTGAGTAGCACTGATATGCGACTAGGTACCATTCTTTGCTTGTGATGTCATAAAGTGTTATGGACATTCACTACCAATGTGATATGGGACCTATATGGTCACACACATAGGTCTTGACCTAGAAGAGGAGTTTAATCTTAAATGATGATTGAATTGATTACTAAAATGTTTAATTCACACAACAAGTCAGCTGGATACACTGCCAGCACTACTACAGAAATGGCTTATAAAGTCACTTTTCAAGGTGTCAGTTGTATAAATAAACCGACACCTAAACTCTACAGTGTCGGTTGATAACATAAACCGACATCCAATCTATGAAGGGCGACCAGACACGGGTACCGCTTTTATTAAGTGTCAGTTACTTAATAAAAAACTGACACCTAAAATTAACCGCCAAATCCAAAACTTCCAGCGAAAAAAATTACCTCCAAAATTTGACATATGACGTCGGTTGATACAACTACCGACGCTTATGAGTTTTCCCGTGCTGTCCGCGGGGAATTTTTCACACCCTTTAAGCGTCAGTTTTAAGTAGAAACCGACGACTATGGTCATAAATCGAAAACAATTTTTTTAATCGGCATATGAATATAGACGTCGGTTTTTTTATAGTTAAAAACCGACACTGTTAGTTTTAATTGTCAGTTTTTTTGAATAACCAACGCCTATGGTACAGTTAATAGCCCCGCAAACAGAACTTTTCTCCATTGTTCTCTGTTTCATTGCGACTCTAGTTGCTAGGTCTCGCGATTCTACTCCCCGTCGTCACCGCCGTCATTGCCCCGACCGCCGTTGCTCCCTCGCGTCGCCACCACTCGCCGCCGCTCTTGCTGCTCTCCCTTCCTCCGCCGCTCCTCGCCGACGCTTCTCCTCTCCTTGCCACCGCCCCCGCCGGTGGCTACTGTGCTCTCCTCGCCGCCCTACCTTCTTCCTTCTTCCTTTGCCCCGGCGGTTGCTGCTAGGTCTTGCTCCGGCCGCTGCTCTCCTCTGCCCTCAAGGTATGCCCGCCCTGCCTTCTTCCTTCTTCCTCTGCTCCGGCGGCTGGTTGGGCGGTGCCAAGGCACGCCCAAGCAGCTGCTGGGCATTTCTTTTAAAGTTATTTACTTATTTGTGCTTAGGGTTTAGGTACTAATTTTTTAGTTATATTATTTGGTTAGACCATTCTATTGCAAAATTGAAATGATTATTGATGATAATCTACAATGTAGTCAGATTACTATACTGAAAGGTAGTTACTAATGTTATAGCCTAGAGTTCTCCGAATTTCTTGAGAATTCTGCATCATGCCCTGTACACACAATCACAAACTGGGTTTTCTTAGGATCCATTTGCAATGGTTTTGGTCCAGCATTTTGGTAGATATATTGAAAATACTTTGGTTTTAACTATCCATATGAACATTTTAAATTATGCTTATAGATGATATGAATGACCATTATTATCAACTCTTCCCTTTCACCCTATTTGGCTAGTGCAATACCCAATAACACATGAGAACTTTATTTCACTCATAGAGAAACTAAATATTGGCACACGATAGCATTCCCCATATATTCAACTCATTCATTCTATTTGCAAAAAGGTAAATCAACTGTTACCTGATCGGTCGAGTTCTGTGTACCACCTATCCCATCCTTTAATGTTTGCCTTTTTAATTTTTGCCTAAGATTTAAACTTGTCCATTCTAGCATCCTAATTTGATTTGATTAAACCCTAACATTGATGAAACCCTAACATCAATTGTGATGAAACCCTAACATGTACATATCTATTATTGTGTTTGTTGGCCTAGAAACTCGTCCAAGATTTACTCATTAGGAGTAAATCTTGGATAGTCCCCAGTTTAGAACTGTCTTTGAACACCTAATCTCACTTAGGATGTAAGTGTATAATGTGTATTGGGTTTTTGAGAAAATTTCAGTAGCATTTCCTCGTTTGTTCTCTAAGTACATATGTACTTAGAGAACAACGGGGAAATACTGCCGAATTTTTTTTGAAAACCCAATACACATTATACACTTACTAGTGAGATTAGGTGTTCAAGGATGGGATAGGTGGTACACATTTATTATATATAAGAATGACATCACGTGTTTGTTGGTCTAGAAAGTGAACAATATTGGATAGGATGTAAGTGTATACCCTAATCTTGTCCTAATATATACTTGTTTTCTCTTTGATCATAGAATGGATAGATCATGGATGTCCATTCGCAATCGCTGCACCCCATAGTTTATTTCTGGTCTTGACCAGTTTATTAGATTTGCCGAGGAACATAGGAAACAACCTGGAGATAGGTTCTACTATCCATGTAGGCATTGCGGTAACAACTTGAAAGTCAACACTGGTGATGAAATCAAAAGTCATGTCATGTGCAACGGGATTATACAAGGCTATACAGAATGGCACTGGCATGGAGAGATTTCAAACCCGAAACCAGTGGATGTCGATAGCAGTGCTTGTGTGGAAGAAGAAATTGCCTACGATGACGTAGATGTGAATGAACTAGTTCCAGTAGATATCGTTGATGCGATGCTGGATAGTTGTGGGGTAGAGCACACCAATCCACCTCCCATTTTTAGAAACATTGTGCATGATGCTGAGATATCGTTATACACAGGTTGTACTAAGTTTATGAAGCTTAGCGCTGTGTTGAGATTGTATAAGCTGAAAGCTATTAATAGATGGAGCGACAAAAGCATCACGTCATTGTTGTCTTTGTTGAAAGAAATGCTTCCTGAAGGAAACGAGCTGCCAATCTCAACATACCAGGTAAAGAAATTGTTGTGCCCAATGGGAATGGATGCCAAGAAGATACACGCATGCCCGAATGATTGTGTATTATTTCAAAAGGACTATGCGGATTTGAAAGATTGTCCAAAATGTGGTGCGTCATGGTATAAATTGACGACTTCGGGGGAGTCCAAAACTGGTTCTCCTGCCAAGGTGATGTGGTATCTACCTATAATATCACGGTTTCAACGCTTGTTTGCCAATCCGATAGATGTGAAGAATTTGAGGTGGCATGCAGATGTTAAGAAAAATAATGATGGGATCCTACGACATGCGTCTGATTCCCCACAGTGGAAGAAGATTGATCTATTGTACCCTGAATTTGGTGAAGAAGTCAGGAATCTAAGATTTGGGCTTTGTACAGACGGGATGAATCCGTACGGGACATTGAGCAGCCAACATAGCACTTGGCCAGTTATGCTTGTTATATAAAATCTTCCTCTCTGGCTGTGTATGAAAAATAAGTATGTAATGCTGTCGTTGTTGATATCGGGCCCTAAACAACATGGAAATGACATCAATGTTTATCTTGAACCTCTGATTGATGACTTAAAGAAACTCTGAGGTGAAGGTGTGATGACCTATGATGCTTCACGAAGAGAGACATTTTGTTTGCATGCTATGTTGTTTTGCACTATTAATGACTTTCCAGCAAATGGGAATTTGTCTGGATATAGTGTCAAAGGAGCTAAAGCGTGTCCTATATGTGAAGAGAACACTGATTCAACAAGACTAAAACATGGTGGTAAGACTGTATATCTCGGTCATCGAAGGTTTCTTCCAAAATTCCATCCGTATCGTAGGAAGCGCAAAGCATTCAATGGATTGAATGAGGAACGGAGTGCACCTAAACCTATACCAGGGGAGGTTGTTTATGAAAGAGTAAAATACTTTGTCAATGAATTTGGTAAGAGATCACAATGTACTATGGCCACACGGAGTGACAATTCTTCATTCAAGAAGAAGTCAATATTTTGGGATCTTCCTTATTAGAGTTCTTTGACAGTCAGGCATTGTATCGATGTAATGCACGTTGAGAAAAATGTCTGTGATAGCATCATTGGTACTCTATTAAATATACCAGGTAAGACTAAAGATGGGATAAAATCCAGACTGGACCTACGTGAAATGGGAATAAGGTCATAATTAACAGAATTACGTGAAATGGGTAATAAAAGAACATACTTACCTCCCGCTTGTTACACATTGTCTAGAAAGGAGAAGAAAGCTTTTTGTGAATGCTTGGTAAATGTTAAGGTGCCACATGGTTACTCATCCAACATCCGTAGATTGGTATCAATGAAAGATCTGAAGTTGATAGGTCTTAAGTCTCATGATTGTCACACTCTAATGCAACAAATATTTCCCGTGGCAATTCGATCTATATTACCGAAGCATGTAAGGTTTGCAATCACCAGACTTTGTTTCTTTTTCAACAGTCTCTGCAGCAAAGTTATTGACCCTGATACTCTCGATAATTTGCAAAGAGAAGTGGTTGTTACCCTATGTCAGCTTGAGATGTATTTCCCTCCTTCATTCTTTGATATTATGGTACATCTTGTTGTCCACTTGACTAGGGAAGTGAAAATGTTGGGACCAGTTTTCTTGCATTGGATGTATCCCTTTGAACGATACATGAGCGTTTTTAAAGGTGATGTTCAAAACCGTTATCTGCCTGAAGGGAGTATTATTGAAGGTTATGTGGCGAGAGAGGTTATGGATTTTTGCAATGACTTTCTCAGTGGTAATGACACTCCTGATAATGACAAGAATATTGATGAGCTATTTGGCAAAGGAATTTTGGGATCACGTGTGAAAGTAATCATCCGTGAGCAGTTGGAACAAGGTCACTTGTATATTTTACACAACATGGACGAAGTGAACGTTTATATCGAGGAACATACCAATTTCATCAAAAGACAATATCCTCAAGCCAATACAATGTGGCTTGCTAGAGAGCATAACAAGACATTTATTAAGTGGTTTGAAGATAAAGTCTTACATCAACTATCTCAAACACCAGATGATATTACTGAAACTATCAAATGCCTCGCCTTTAACCCAAAATTGACTGTTATGTCTTATGAAGGGTATGATATTAATGGATTCACATATTACACAAAGTGCCAAGATGATAAGAGTGTCGTCCAAAACAGTGGGGTCACCCTTCAAGCATCGACTATGTTTTTTGCAAGTGCAAAGGATAAGAGTCCACGTGAAGCTAAAATGTCATATTACGATGTCATTGAATACATATGGGAATTTGACTACATAGATTTCAGAATTTAGCTCTTCAAATGTAATTGGGTTGATAACACCAAAGGAGTTATAGTGGATGAATTGGGTTTCACTTTAGTGAACTTTGAAAAGATTGGCGAGAAGGGTGAACCATTCATATTGGCATCACAGGAGAAACAAGTATTTTATATCGATGATCCTGCAAATGATAAATGGTCGGTTGTTCTTCATGGTAAAAGACAGTTCATTGAAGATCCTATAGATGAAGAATAGTACTATGATAAGTATGATGACTCCATTCCATTCTCAGTTGGGTTGCCAACACCAGCAAATATTGAAGCTAATGATGACTTGTATGTGCGCGGAGATCACAATGAAGGATTGTTAATTGATAAAAAATCGCAATATTAGAGGTATATATGTTTTATTTCATATGTTTTTATTTTTCTGAATATGTGAACTTTAATGTACACATGTGACATGCTTGGAATGTAAATGGTGAAATTTTCCCTAAATTGCCAATCATGCTTTTAAAGACATCAATAATCACCCTAACTTGAAGAACTAGGATTTTAGGTATAAGAATGACAACACATTATTTGTTGGCCTAGAAACCCGTCCAAGATTTACTCATTAGGAGTAAATCTTGGATAGTCCCCGGTTTGGGACTGTTCTTGAACACCTAATCTCGCTTAGGATGTAAGTGTATAATGTGTATTGGGTTTTCAAGAAAATTTCAACATCATTTCCCCGTTTGTTCTCTAAGTACATATGTACTTGGAGAACAGCGGGGAAATGCTGCCGAAAGTTTCTTGAAAACCCAATACACATTATACACTTACTAGTGAGATTAGGTGTTCAAGGATGGGATAGGTGGTACATGTACATTTATTATATATAAGAATGACATCACATGTATTTGTTAACCCTAGACCCTAATCTTGTTGTAATATATACTTGTTTTCTCTTTGATCATAGAGCTTTACAATTTTGTTGTGATATATACTTTGTTGTAATAGTGTTACTTTACAATGTGAGCTTTACAATTTGAATTACTTTACAATGTGAACTTTACAATTTGAATGTGAATTTTCAGATGGCTGAGCATTCTCCTGATGACCATTCTGATGATTACCGTGAGGGTGAGGACATCAATGCACCGCCTCACAATGTAAGTTTTAAAAATATATCATATATTTATATCTATATGTCTATTTATAGTTATATCTTGTAAATGTGTTTATTTTGTCAAATTTTAGGTTCATGATGCACATGTACCATCTGAAGCACTTGAGGCACTTGATTAGCAGCACCAAAAAGTTGACAAGAGAAGGGGCATCACTATGATGAAGAAGTTAATAGCGCAAAAGGGCAATGGACCCAAACTTGTTGTTTCTTTTGATAATGCAGGAAATGCATCTGGTGTGAATCACAATTCATTTGTTTCATATCTTGGGTATGTTACTCGTAGCCATTACGGTTGTATGATAGATTCTTGGCATAAAGTTTCTAAGGAGAAGAAAGGCTTAATATGGAGGGATTTATGCGTGAGTTATTATTAATTTGCAATTCTATTTTGTAGATTACTAAATTTTTGGATACTAGTTAATAGCAATTCTATTTTGCAGAGTATATTTGAATTGGATGAAAAGCTGCATCGTAAATGCGTGATGCAATGCTGTGGGAGAATCTTAAGGAACTATAGGACAAATCTCACCCGAGAATACATAAAAGAAGCTGACAAGAGGAAGAAGACAACCACTGAATAGTGGAACTTCCTGGACAAAGAAGAATGGGACGCGTTTGTCACTTCAAGACAAACTGATGAATTCAAGGTATTAGGGGTCAGTCTCAATCTCATTAATTAATATATGTTGTATTCACCTATTCAAGATTAACATTTAGTGTTACTAACCAAATCATTAATGTGCATACTAACTAGGCCCTCAGTGAGGCACAAAAATCAAGGCGTGCACTGAATGTTCATGACCACACAATGGGTCCAAAGGGGTATGCAGGCATTCACCAAAGACTACAGTCTGAGGCTACTGCTCAGTCTGCTGCTACTCAAGAGTCCTCTACCATAGGTAGCACACCTCTGCCTCGCCATGATGTCTGGATAGCTGGGAGGCAAAATAAGAAGGGAGAAATAATGAAGGCTGCAACTGCTAAGGCGGCTGCAAAAATGGTAAAATACAACTCTTACAGCAATCGTTCGAATATTGATTATTTGTGCTGTTTACTTAATTACAAATTTTTGTTTTGGCGATTAGTGGGAGCTGCACGAGCTGAGGAAACAAGGCAAGTTCATCCCTGAGGGAACAAGGGATGAATTGACAAATGCTCTGGGTAACCCAGAGCATCTTGGACGTGTTAGGGATGCAGGCGCTGGTGTGGGCATCAAAGCTTTTTTTGGGCCATCCCAGCGCAAACATGTCCCAAAAGTGGGACTTTCACAAGAAGAGGTAACATATTCTTTCTTTATAATGTTACTGTAAAAGAGAATTCAATAATTAGAATTTGACGTTTCTTTTATCCATGTATAGATAGATAAGCTATTTCATAGGAAACTCGAAGAAAAACTCGAAGAAGCAATGAAAAAGTGGCAGGCATCTCAGACTGCCACTTACCAGACAATACCTACTGCAGGCTCTACTCCTACTCCTACTGCAGAGGTTGGGAGTAATCCTGTAGAACCACCACCTAGCACAACCGCTGTAAGTATTTTTATGACATAGTAACTAGTTTTTTAATTCAAGATGATATGTTTTCAAGATGATATGTATATATGAAATTGTAGTTGTTTCAAAAAAAGATGATATGTGTATATGTATATAACATTCTTTACACAAAAATTTGTAGGGGTTGAAGCCATGCTGTCTAAAAAGTAATGAATATGTCATTGCAGAGGCGTCGGCTTACCCATCCCTACCAGGGGACGTGTTTCACAGGTCTCCATTACCAGCTGGTTGGATTCGTGTGAGCCCGGTACATATATTGCAAGGATGGGCGAATCTTCCATTGCCATATGCCCACCCAGATTGTGAAACGCTTGGTGAGGGAAGGCGGAGTGATATTGTGGTGAAAAGCGGATGTCCTCTTCACTGAAACTGTATGATAAATTTACATTACGTTAAATTGTTAGTGTGTGTATATGATGTCAGTTGATCTGAAATTATATATATATATATATATATATATATATATATATATATATATATATATATATATATATATATATATATATATATATATATACAGGTTAAAAAGAAGACACCCACAACATCTAGGCCTCCACTTCCACCTCCTGCATTACCCAGTTGGGTTCCACATGACCTACCTATCCCGTTAGGTCCTAACTGTAGGGGTATGGCAGTATGGTTAGGCGAACATGATATAAATTGCCCTATAAGTGTTTCTTTAGATCCAGATTCTGTAGGTCAGTCATACGAAAGCAAACTATTTATACAAGATATTTTGGAGTTATTTCGATATGATTAGCTAAATACATCTGTGATAGAGCTATGGATAAGGTGAGATCTTCTTTTTACATCTATATACCTTGTGTATGATCTGGTGATCTGGTTTCTTATTTATTAATGCATGTGTAATTAATACATATTTTGCAGCTACTAGACAAGATATGTGCAGATTTTGGATTCGAACATGTAGGATTTTTGATTCCATCTTTGATTAGTCTAGTAGCTAAAGACACTACGTCAGTTCAACAATACTGGTGTGAGGCTTTTACAAATTTTGCTCCAAATAAGAAGATGGTGATAATGGCTCCATTCAATGTAGAGTAAGTTTATTTTGCTTATTATAATTTGGACTTAAGAAAATTACATTTTTATTGTGGATTTTGAGTTATTAATTTTTAACTTTTTTACCTCTAGTGGTAGGCATTGGGAGTTACTGGTTATTGTCCCCGAGACGTTAACTGTCTATTATCTTGATCATAAGGGGATTAAATTGAATACAAGATTTGGACACATAATGAAAATGGCATTATTCTGGTGAGAAATATTTCATTTTCATATCCGTTAACATATGTTATTACATTACTATTTAATTGCAATGTTCTGTGTTACATTAACATGTAGGGGTTTTGATGAGTTCAAAAAGGCTGGAGGAATGATCCCCACGAAAAAGAACCAGCCAATAATTTGGAAGAACGTGCAAGTAAGTTCCCGACTGCAATATATGTATATATTATTTATGTGAACAATGCTTAATTAGTTGTATTTTTTAATATTTTGTATGTTTGAATTTATAGTGTGCTACACAAGACAACGGATGGGCATGTGGATACTATGTGATGCGATATATGGACATGATTATCAAACATGCCGCACTGGACATCGATTGTATTGCTCAGGTATTATATAGTCTCATTAGATAATATGAAATATATCGATCTTATTTATAGCTCATTAATTATATATATACATCATTCTCTTTACAGGTGTTTAAAGCTGACCCCACTACAGGAACAAACTTACCAGATGTACATGCTCCCTATACGATGGGTGAATTAAATGAAGTAAGAGAAGAATGGGCAACAACCATACAAATAGTGGGGGTTTTAAAATATAATTGGGATGTTGATAGCGAATAATGACTAAAGAATGATATTTTGTAAATGAATTTCTAAATTATAATATATGTGTGAATGTTTCTACATGTCTGGATGTTTCTACATGTGTCTGAGTGAAAATGAATGAAAGTGTTGGTTGCTATATGAATGTTTCTACATGTGTGAATGTGAATGAATGGAACTACAGATTGCTAGCTACATGAATGTTTCTAAATGTGTGAAAATAAAATGGAACTGCAGGTTGCATTGCTAAATGCATGTGTGAATATTTTTGTTGTTAATTTTGCAGGTTTGTGGCCAGTTGTTGGCTGATATCAATGGATGTCGTAAAACCTGCAGTTAACTGCAGGTTTCTCATCCTGCGACTAGCCACAACAGGTCTGCAGACTGATAGAAAAAAAACAAAACAATAGGCGTCTATTATTTGTATAACACCGACACACAAAGTTATAGTGTCGGTTTTATATAAATAACCGATGCCTATTTCCTATGGCGCGAAGGTATATGGCGTCAGTTTCTTACTAATAACCGACGCAGTAGTGCCAAAGATGGTGCCCTTTCTGTGGCGCGAATGTATATGGTGTCGGTTTCTTATCTTATAACCGACGCCTATAGTCCCCTGATGGCGCGTTTTCGGTGGCGCGCGAAGAGTTTGGGCGTCGGTTTTGGAACCGACACGTAATGGTTGAGCTTTTAGTGTCGCCTACATAGGTTTCGCTTAGAAACCGACACGAAAGACCTTAAATAACCGACAATAAAGGTAGGTTCTGTAGTAGTGCAGACAATTGGCTCATTGAGTGAGACGGCCGTCTAGAGTTTCAAATAGTTGTGTCAAGGGTTGAAATGGGTGTTTGGAGTGTCATAATGATTCAAACTAAAATTGGTTAAGTTCTTCTCAAACTGAGGTGTGATCCATCCAATTCATTTAGTTGAACTGACCAACTGACTTATCTCACCAGACGACCATCTCGGTGAGAGATATGACCATCTTGCATGTGTGAGATCAATCAGTTGGATTGGGAAGGTTCTAGATACTTTCCTGAATTTGAGCTTTTCAATTGCACAATCTTGTAGTGCAAGGAATTAATGTTTAGCATTGATGGGAAACGAATTGTCAATTTTGTATGCAATTGGAAAACTTCTAGATGACTGTCTTGTAGTGCGAGATGACTGGCCCACATGCTAAACACGTATCTGGGTTTCTAGATGACTATTTGTTTATATGTAAATTGCAAACATTAGAGATTTTCCGATCCTTTCCACCCCACCCCCCACATAGACTGTGAACCCTAACCCCAACCCCTCCCATAAATAGAGGGGTACTTGGGGCTTCCTAGAGCAAAACACATACAATTGAGAACCAGTTTCTCTAGAAATTATTGTCCTCTTTGGTTATGATAACCAAAAGAGCCCAAGAATTTCCTACCGGATTAGAGAGGGATAGCTACATGAGAGAAGAACTGAGGATCATTGTTGCTGGAGAGCAAGTCGGTGACAAGTACACCAACGGGAAGGAGAACTCCTTCCTATCCATTCTAGCAGGGTGATAGGAGTTCTAGGGAGTCCATGTGGACTTCTCTTGAGGTGAGAATCCTTTGGCTACTTCTAGGAGGGCAATGTCAACCTACAATCTGTGGTGAGACCACTGGAGCCATTGCAAACATTGTTCTTGTCTGTTGTCTGTGATGAGGACAAGGAGTTGCATAGACACCATCTAAGAGAAACTAGTCAACAATTTTGTATCTACAAAGATGAGGAGAAGTCAATGGACTTTCTCCAAGACCAGGTATATTCTCAAAACCATCCTTCCCATCTTATAGTTACATGCAATATGCTAGTTTATAGGGAATATGGTAGATACTTTTTTTTTGTTTCCGCTGCCTACTCTATAGCCATATTTCCCTACAATGGTATCAGAGCCAACATCAATTTACTATATTATAGGATAATTGATATGATCTGATTTTGATTTTGTCATTCTATTATTGCATGCAATGTGAATAATATATATCCAATCAAATACCACAATAATCCCAAACTAATATATATGACATATATATGCAATTCACATGTGTAGCCATAAAAATGGTTTTGATGGTGGATGTGTAGCATGGTTATGGCCAATAACCCCTATTAGATGTCCATGGTTGTGTGGTTGGTAAATCCTTTCATCTCAATTTGTGTACTGAGCCTCTATCTTATCTTCCTAATATAAAGTTAATTCTTTCCTACCCTTGCTCCCCTTGAATGTAACTCGAGGTTTCTTTATAATTATGTAAAAGTAGGATAGTTTACTTCTTATTATGACAGAGAAGAAGGATGGTCTGAGAATGACAAGCCAACCGGTTCGAGGACCAAGGAGGACCAGAAGGACGAGTTGAACTAACTGACTGGTGGACCCCACCGATCGGATGGAGGAGCCAGCAGACGGTGGACTGTAGAACTAGATGACCAATGAGATGGAAAAATAAGTGGCTGGGAGGTGATCCGATTAGTTCAAGGGTTGAACCGATCCACATGGATTGGCAACCTCAGATCTTTATCAACAATAGGTTTTTGTATGTGATGTAGACCTAAGATGTAGTAATTCCTTGTTGCTCTAAGGAATTACATTAGGCTGGCCTTAACCATCACTTTCATTTATTGCATGTTTTTGTTGTGGGATATAGCATGTATATGGTACATACTATATATGTAAGGACCCTGACCTGCGTTTAAGGTTTATCCTATTTGTCTTGCTTAATCTTGGTGCTTTGATGTTTGCTAATCACCTTTAAGTGGTGATTAGGGTTTTTGTTGTGCTTTGTTGAGAGTTCGAGGGGCTACTTGCAAATAACCCAAGTTTAGGGTTTTATGTGCAAGTCTGACATCTTGTGGGATGTTTTCCCCTCTTTGCTTCCTCTAGGGTTGAGAGGAAGGCTTTGGCTTGTTGTTTGAGTTCTCTGGGCCTGAGTTGAGCTTGTTTGGGCCTTGAGGTGCCTGGGTTGGGCTTGCTTGAGCCTGTGTCGGCCAAGACCTGCTTTGTGTCGCTCAGCAGAGCTACTGCCTGTGTTGCCCATGATGCTTGGTCTGGTGTAGCGGACACTTGGTGCATGTTTTGGACAAGTGTCCCATGCATTGCTAGTGTGTTGGCTGGAACCCTAGGACAAGTGTCCCTTGGGTGGGCGACACATGTCATGGACCTACCTTGGTTTCTCCTCCCCTTCCTTCTATATATACAACTCTTTCCCTTGCCTTAGTCTCCTTTGCCCTTTTGGTCTCTCCTCCACCTTGAGTGCACGATATCCCTTCCCTTGCTGCTGTGTTGGCCGATACACCTTCCTTGGAGCTGTGGTGGATGATACCCTTGGAGCTGGAGTTCTTCTTCTTCTTCCTTGGAGCTTCAAGGCGGGTTGCATGATTTCTATCCCTAACTCCTGTCCTCTTGTTATATTCTTGGTCATATGCTAGTGTACCTTGCTTTGTACCTATGTTGGCCGATATGGCTGTGTTGGGCAGCAGGCCTGACGGGCGTCAACCTAGAGTTGGGCGATATCTTCTCCCTTGTTTTAGTGTGTTGGGCGATATCCCTCCTTGGGTTGGGTGAGTTGGATGATATACCTCTTGTTGGGTGACATGGTCTCCTTGTGTTGAACAATATCTTCTTGTGACGGACGACAGACCAAGAAGGGTCTTGAGGGTTGGCTTGAGTTGGACGATAGGATCATGTGTGGCTAGCTTAGTTGAGTTGGACGATAGGCTGGAGTGAGGTATCGGCCGATATATCCTTGTTGAACATGATGGTTGCTGGTGGCCGATAGCCCTGACGGACGATATGGCTTGGGCTATGATGGGCGTCACGCCCCTCCCTTTAGTGTGTATCGGCCGATAGGCCTTGGGTGGTGGTTGCTAGTTTTGAGGGTGTGATATCTCTCTCTTTCTCTCTCTCCTGGTGGTTGAGATGGGGTGCGAGCTGGACGATAGCCCTAGCATATCGGGTGTCAGGAGTAGCTGGGACGGGCGTTGCCCGATAGGGTGGGACGCGCGATACACCTAACGCGTGCTACTCTTCGCTTGTAACACGGTGTTGCGGGCAGTAGGCTGGGTGCAGTGCAGCATTGCTGCCTCCCTATGCCCTAGCCGAGCATGTTAGATATAGTAAGGTTGTGAGATCTTAGGTGAGGATAGTTAGGACCTTTGGTGACGTTCCCAAGTATCGTGACAGCAGACGCTTATGCATAACAAATATCAGTAGTAACGCCTTGCTTAGTAACTATAGCAATGATCTGGTAGTACTAATGATAATGTTGTTGATAACCAAGATGATGATAATGCCTTGCTCATAGCGAAAGCAATAATGATGTTAATAATATAATGAGGTTAATGATGTTAATGATTTGGAATAATGTGACTAAGTGACAGTTACATTAATAGTCTGCTTAATGACATAGCAATAAAGATAATAATTGGATGATGATGTGATAATAGTATTGATGGTAGCAAGAGTAGTAATGCTATGCATAGTATAGGTCTTATGCTTAATTATTAATGGCAATGATAAATGGTAGTTGCACTAATGGTGGCTTAATGACAAAGATAATGATGATGATAGTGGATGGTAACAGTAATGATATTGGTAACAGTAGTGTTTGCTCTGTATGCTCAACATGCTTTTATACAAAGTGGATACCTTGATTGTGTATATAATCTTGAGATAAGAGTAAGCATCAGTATGGTTTATTAATGATGTGTTTAATACGCTTGATCACCAAATAGTGTAATAATGATAAGAAGAGTATTTCGAATGATAGTTCATGATAATGAGCACATTTCTTATGTTGAAACTATGATTATGATGTATCCTAACCATGCAGGTAATGTGTAGCCATGAATGGGCTATGCGGCATATATGATGAGTAACATTACTTGATAATTGTTCTATGAGATTATATATGTAATGTGTTCGTCCCATGATGATGATGTGAGCCCTGAGAGGCAATGACAATATATGATGAAGGATTGATATCCTATGGTATGTGATGATCCTTGAGATGGGTCTGGATGGTTGGCAAGAGGCCAAGTGGTAACATGTGATGTTGGATCCTTGTGATGGATCAGGTTGATGTATTTTCAATAATAATATAATGTTCTTTATTTTATGTTATATCTTGCATGTTATACAACTTGGTTGAATCCTGCAATCCATCTAAAAGATACTAATTAATCACAGTGAAATATATCATGTAGTTTGCCCTGGCCATAGATCCATCATTGTCATGACTTGGTGATGGTGAAACGGGTTCTCCTACGGGTTAACCCGGAGCGCATATTGTTGAATATGTGAGGTTACTCCTAGCCTAAAGTAAGGAGGTAAGAGTGTAACTTCGGTTACAGACTCAGATATGTGTATAGAGCATGGTGAACATGCCCATGGCTCACGATATGTGATGTGAAGGGCATGAATGCGTTCATGGCTCAGAGCACGGTGATTAGGCCCGTGGCTCAATTGTACTAGCGCTGAGACCTGTACCAAGGCGGGCTAGAGTGAGGGTAGCCTATGGAGCTGACCCAGTGGCTTAGACCACTTTAGCATGTGACTAAGGTCATGCTTGTGTTGTGCTCATGTACTGACCACGAGGTGGGAGGTCGTGGAGTCCGGCTCTTCCACTGACCATTGTATGGCACCAGTCTTGGGCTTCGCAGACAGAGGTTGGATTTGAATGGTACGATTCAAATCCTCGGGGCATAATAATATGTAATACAATCGTTTAGTATTTACGGCTTAAGATAAACACGAAACATTGGTTGAGGCCTTGTTTGTGTATTTAATTCTGGTATATCTGCAGGTACTTCTATATTCACCAGGTATGTGGCAACATATAGTATCTTGATAATCAGGTTATGTGGTCATATGTCTTGTTCTTATAATCATGTTACACTGTGATATATGCTTTTGTACAGCTGGTAAGTTGGTCGATAAGAATAGCCTTGCTTTATATAGACTGCTCTAGTTATACCTGTTAATAGTTATCTGCTGTTATAGTTTACCTTGTTGAGGTTTTGTAGTTGCGGTGGGAAGTTATGTTTCCTGCTGGGACAATTGTTCAATTGTCTCACTCCACTGGTTTTCAGGTGGTCGAGGTAGACATGGTCGTGGTCGTGGTGTTGCGGCCGAGCAGCTTGAGGAGCAGTAGAAGGCAAGCAATAGATACGCTGCTGTCTTGGATGTTTTGTAGTAGAGTCTAGAGTCATCACTGTACTCTCAGGTCCTTGGCAGTGTTTTGACGTTGATTCACGACGAACGATCGATAATGTTTTATATATCCTGCTGTTGGCCGGATGTGGGCCTTTATGTATATGAACAGGTGGTGAAGTCATGTGGTGGATGGACATCGGTTTCAATAAGCTGTGAACACGTATCAGATCTCGTGTATGTATATATGACATGTTCTTGTGCAGGATGAGGATTGGAAAGTAATAATTTCATAGTTTATAAGTATTCCGCAATCGGTTTTAATTAACCCATATTTTTATAATCTGTGGTTATGGTGATTTCCGCATGTTTTCGCATAACACCTCGTTATCTGTGTGATAACGGGATGTGTTGCCACAAGTTTGGTATCATAGCCTTAGGTTCGCTGAGTCTACAGGGATTTAGGACTAGGTTGAGTCTGTTCTTGTGAGTTTTCCAGGTTGTCTTACATATCTTCTGCCCTCAGAAAAAGAGAGGCCAAGATGTCTGGAAACCATGAAGAGCATGCTCCTGAGCATAGTGATGATACATCGGTTGATGGAGCAGATGGGCAGGCACATGACGATCAGGTGCCTGAGGTTCCCCAATTTAACCCAGCCATACTTGAACATCCTTCTTACCAACATCTTATGGGACAGATGATGGCTATGATGAATCTTATGGTTGAGAGATTACCAGTGCCTCCTCCGAGAGCACAGGTTCCCCATGGAGAAGCATCGGGTATTGGGAAGACCTTCGAGCGGCTTCGCTGAGTTGGAGCTTCGGATTATGCTGGAACGGCTGATCCAGCAGATGCAGATCTGTGGTTGAAAAGTCTTGAGAAGGCTTTCAGGATCCTTGACATCCCTGAAGCAGGCAAGGTAAAGCATGCTGTCTACCTTCTGAAGGGTAGTGCTGGTCACTGGTGGACCATCGAAGAAGAGAAGCGTCCTGGTGAGGTGATCTGTTGGGAAGTGTTTCGACGTGAGTTCATCACCAGGTACTTTCCCAAGACGTACCTGGATGAGAAGGTTAGTCAGTTCGAGAACCTGAGACAAGGAATGATGAACATCACCGAGTACAAAGCTAAGTTTATGATTTTGTTGAGGTTTTGTCCTCACATGGCGGCAACAGATGAGGAACGGATCAGACGTTTCGAGAAGGGTTTGAGTGCTGAGTTGAAAACCCCGGTGTCTGTGTTGGAGAACCGAGAGTGGTTTGCTACGTTCGTGGAATCAGTTCGATGAATCGAGAGGACGGTACGGGAGAAAAGATAGTCTATGTCTCTTAAATGACCTGCTCAGTTGCAAGGACAGAGGTTTGGCGGCTTCAAGAAGCCTAGGTTTTCAGCACCGTCAGTGATGAGAAGTTCTGGTGTGCCATCTCAGTGGTCTCCGAGTAAGGGGAAAAGTTATGTTTCTTCACCGTTTAAGGCACACAGTTCAGCTTCTGTGGCAGTCACAAGACCATCTAGGTCACGGTTTGAGGACATGTCATGCTATCTTTGTGGACAAACTGGGCATCTCAAGTTACAATGTCCGAATAGAGATGTTGAAGTGACACAACAACCGAGGCAGAGTTTTCAGAGGTCAGAGAGACCACAGGCTAGTGGTAGCAGAGGACGAGGATGCGGTCAGGCATCTTAGGCTGGATCGTCTGCTCAAGGAAGCAGAGGTCGTAGATAGCAAGTGACGGCTCGATTCTATGCCATGAGTCAGCCGGAGGCGATAGTCAACCCGTGAGTGGTGACAGGTCAGATGGAGTTATTTCATTCTGATATGTCTTCTTCTTGCTTTATATCTGTTCTGGTTGACCCGGGTGCCACACACTCTTTTATCGCCTATAGTATGCTTGAAAACTGTCATTTACCTGTTAGTTGTAAGAAGGATAGCTTGTTGTTAGAAACCCCTCTTGATGGTTCCTCTTTGCTTCTAGAATAGTGTCCATCTTGTGTTTTGTCTTTTTCGGAACATCGTATCCAAGTGGATCTTATACCACTTGATATGCATGGTTTCGATGTTATCCTTGGAATGGATACCTTAGAGAAGTATAAGGTTGTCTTGGACTGTGGTTCCAAGCAGGCAGTGCTTGATGTTGCTGGAGAGAAGTGTATCTTCCGGGGAGATAGGAAGATTCTTCCGACGTGTTTGGTATCAACTATGGTGGCAGACAAGTTGTTACGACAAGGATGTGAGGCGTTCTTATCTCACGTGGTGGATACCGTTGTGGTTACCAAGGCGAAGGGTCCTAGTCTTGAGGAGGTGTCAGTGGTTCGAGAATTTGCATACGTGTTTCCCGAAGAGTTCTCTGGTGTTCCTCCACCTCGAGAGATTGATTTCGAGATCAATCTAGTTCCAGGAACATAGCCAGTTGCACAGTCAGCATATAGGATGGCTCCAGCAGAGATGTCAGAGTTGAAAAAGCAATTACAAGAGTTGTTGGAGAAAGGTTTTATCCGACTGAGTACGTCACCATGGGGAGCTCCCGTGTTGTTCGTTATGAAGAAGGATGGTTCGATGTGGTTGTGTATAGATTACCGGCAGTTGAACAAGGTCACGATCAAGAACAAGTACCCGTTGCCGAGGATAGACGATCTGTTCGATTAGTTGCGTGGCGCTACAGTGTTTTCGAAGATCGATCTACGGTCTGGATATCATCAGTTGAGGATAAAGGCGGATGACATACCAAAGTCAGCTTTCTGGACGAGGTATGGTCACTTCGAGTTCGTGGTTATGCCGTTTGGGTTAACCAATGCACCTGCTGCTTTCATGGATCTAATGAACAGAGTGTTTCGTCCGTTCTTAGATCAATTTGTTGTAGTCTTTATAGATGATATCTTGATCTATAGTCGGGACAGGTTAGAGCATGAACAACATCTTCGTCAAGCGTTGACTCTTCTTTGTCAACATCAGCTGTATGCCAAGTTCAGTAAGTGTGAGTTCTGGTTGGATGAGGTGGCTTTCTTGGGTCATGTGATATCTGCTAAAGGAATCAAAGTAGATCTGAAGAAGGTGGAATCCGTTGCAGATTGGGAACAACCGAAGACGCCGACAGAAGTTCGTAGTTTCCCTGGTTTGGCAGGATACTACCGGAGGTTTATCAAGGACTTCAGTGTGATCGCGTTGCCGATGACGAAGTTGACCCAGAAGGATATACCTTTTGTTTGGGATGATCGATGTCAACAAGCTTTTCAGAGTTTGAAGGAAAAGCTGACCAGTGCTCCAGTGTTGATCTTGCCAGAGCCTGGAAAAGTCTATGTTGTTTTCTGTGATGCTTCCAAGAAAGGTTTAGGTTGTGTGTTGATGCCGGAAGATCATGTTGTTTCTTTTGCCTCATGATAGCTCAAGAAGCATGAGGAGAACTATCCGACTCATGATTTGGAGTTGGCAACATTGGTTCATGCGTTAAAGATTTGGAGACACTATCTGTACGGGGAAGTATGTCAGATTTTTACGGATCATAAGAATTTGAAGTACATCTTTACACAGCAAGAGCTGAACATGCGACAACGACGATGGATGGAGTTGATCAACGATTACGACTGCACTATCGAGTATCATCCTGGTAAGGTGAATGTGGTAGCTGATGCGCTTAGCAGAAAGTCTTCTTCTTCTCTTTCTTCAAAGAAGGCACAATTGAGTTCTCTGGTATGCCATAGGTGAGATATGTTTGTTTCTCTGCGACAGATGAATGTGCAGATGGAAGTCTCTTTGTTGTCTGGTCTTTTCGCACAGATGCAAGTTAAGCCTACGTTGAGACAATAGATCAAGGATGCACATCAGACAGATGATGCGGTACAGTTGATCAGATCAGAGTTCGGCAGTGACAAGCGTGATGGGTTTCATGAGTCTGAAGATGGGCTAGTTTGCTATCGTGATAGGATGGTGGTTCTAGATGCCGATGATCTGAGAAAGTTGGTGCTTGAGGAAGCACATACATCGATGTATTCTATGCATCCAGGTGTCACCAAGATGTATCATAGTCTAAAGGACTTGTTTTGGTGGTCCGGTTTGAAGAGAGATGTAGCTGAGTTCATGGCTAGATGTGCGGTTTGTCAACAAGTGAAGGCTGAACATCAGAAACCGGCATGTATGTTGCAACCTTTTCTGATACCGCAATGGAAATGGGATCATATAACCATGGATTTCGTAGTTGGTCTACCCCGGACAACTGGGAATCATGATTCCATTTGGGTGATAGTGGACAGATTGACTAAGTCTACCCATTTTCTACCAGTGAAGACAACGTATACAGCTGAGAAACTTGCTCGAGTATATGTGGATGAGATAGTACGTTTGCATGGTGTGCCAGCAACGATAGTTTCTGACAGAGGTCCTTAGTTTACGAGTCACTTTTGGGAACAGTTGCACAGAGCGTTGGGAACACAGTTGAGGTTCAGTACAACTTTTCACCCGCAGACAGATGGACAGTCTGAAAGGACTATTCAGACTTTAGAAGATCTCCTTCGAGCTTGTGTCTTGTAATTTCTAGGCAACTGGGATGTACATCTGAGTTTGATAGAGTTTGCCTACAACAACAACTATCAGTGGAGCATTGACATGGCTCCTTATGAAGCTCTGTATGGAAGGAAGTGCAGATCTCCTTTGTGTTGGTTTGAGTCTGGTGAGTATCAGCTTTTGGGTCCTGAGTTAGTACAACAGACGACAGAGAAGATCAAGGTGATACAATAACAGTTGAAGGTGGCACAAGACAGGCAGAAGTCTCATGCAGATAATCGCTGACGACCTTTGGAATTCCAGGTAGGAGACAGAGTATACCTTAAAGTCTCGCCGTGGAAAGGTGTGCTAAGGTTTGGTCGGAAGGGTAAGTTAGCTCCCAGGTATATGGGGCCTTACTCAGTCAAAGCACGTGTTGGCAAGGTAGCTTATGAGTTAGAGATACCTCCAGAGTTGCACAGGTTGCATCCGGTGTTTCATGTCAGTATGCTGAAGAAAAGTCATCCGGAATCAAGTACAGTGATACAGCCAGTTGAGGTTGAGCTTGATGCAGACGTGACCTACGAGGAAGGTGCTGTGGCGATCCTTGACAGAAGGATCAAGAAGCTGAAAAGGAAGGATCTGGCTCTTGTGAAAGTTCTTTGGCAGTGTCGTGGTGTTGAGGAAGACACGTGGGAGCTTGAGGAAGAGATGAGGAGGAAGTATCCCATGCTTTTCTCTTCGGATTTCGGGGACGAAATCCCTTAAAGGGGGTTAGCTCGTAAGGACCCTGACCTGCGTTTCAGGTTTACCCTATTTGTCTTGCTTAATCTTGGTGCTTTGATGTTTGCTAATCACCTTTAAGTGGTGATTAGGGTTTTTGTTGTGCTTTGTTGAGAGTTCAAGGGGCGACTTGCGAATAACCCAAGTTTAGGGTTTTGTGTGCAAGTCTTCCATCTTGTGGGATATTTTCACCTCTTTGCTTCCTCTAGGGTTGAGAGGAAGGCTTTGGCTTGTTGTTTGAGTTCTCTGGGCCTGAGTTGAGCTTGTTTGGGCCTTGAGGTGCCTGGGTTGGGCTTGCTTGAGCCTGTGTCAGCCAGGACTTTCTTTGTGTTGCTCAGCAGAGCTGCTGCCTGTGTCGCCCATGATGCTTGGTCTGGTGTAGCGGACACTTGGTGCATGTTTTGGACAAGTGTCCCATGCATTGCTAGTGTGTTGGCTGGAACCCTAGGACAAGTGTCCCTTGGGTGGGCGACACATGTCATGGACCTACCTTGGTTTCTCCTCCCCTTCCTTCTATATATACAACTCTTTCCCTTGCCTTAGTCTCCTTTGCCCTTTTGGTCTCTCCTCCACCTTGAGTGCATGATATCCCTTCCCTTGCTGCTGTGTTGGTCGATACACCTTCCTTGGAGCTGTGGTGGACGATACCCTTGGAGCTGGAGTGCTTCTTCTTCTTCGTTGGAGCTTCAAGGCGGGTTGCATGATTTCTATCCCTAACTCCTTTCCTCTTGTTATATTATTGGTCATATGCTAGTGTACCTTGCTTTGTACGTATGTTGGCCGATATGGCTGTGTTGGGAAGCAGGCCTGACGGGCGTCAGCCTAGAGTTGGGCGATATCTTCTCCATTGTTTTAGTGTGTTGGGCGATATCCCTCCTTGGGTTGGGTGAGTTGAACGATATACCTCTTGTTGGGTGACATGGTCTCCTAGTGTTGAACGATATCTTCTTGTGACGGACGACAGACCAAGAAGGGGCTTGAGGGTTGGCTTGAGTTGGACGATAGGATCATGTGTGGCCAGCTTAGATGGGTTGGACGATAGGCTGGATTGAGGTATCAGCCGATATATCCTTGTTGAACCTGATGGTTGCTGGTGGCCGATAGCCCTGACGGGCGTTGCCCTCTTTTGTGTGACGGGCGATATGGCTTGGGCTGTGATGGGCGTCACGCCCCTCCCTTTGGTGTGTATCGGCCGATAGGCCTTGGGTGGTGGTTGCTAGTTTTGAGGGTGTGATATCTCTCTCTTTCTCTCTCTCCTGGTGGTTGAGATGGGGTGCGAGCTGGACGATAGCCCTAGTATATCGGGCGTCAGGAGTAGCTGTGACGGGCGTTGCCCGATAGGGTGGGACGCGCGCTACTCTTCCCTTGTAACGCGGTGTTGCGGGCAGTAGGCTGGGTGCAGCGCAGCGTTGCTGCCTCCCTATGCCCTAGCCGAGCATGTTAGATATAGTAAGGTTGTGAGATCTTAGGTGAGGATAGTTAGGACCTTTGGTGACGTTCCCAAGTATCGTGACAGCAGACGCTTATGCATAACAAATATCAGTAGTAACGCCTTGCTTAGTAACTATAGCAATGATCTGGTAGTACTAATGATAATTTTGTTGATAACCAAGATGATGATAATGCCTTGCTCATAGCGAAAGCAATAATGATTTTAATAATATAATGAGGTTAATGATGTTAATGATTTGGAATAATGTGACTAAATGACAGTTACATTAATAGTCTGCTTAATGACATAGCAATAAAGATAATAATTGGATGATGATGTGATAATAGTATTGATGGTAGCAAGAGTAGTAATGCTATGCATAATATAGGTCTTATGCTTAATTATTAATGGCAATGATAAATGGTAGTTGCACTAATGGTGGCTTAATGACAAAGATAATGATGATGATAGTGGATGGTAACAGTAATGATATTGGTAACAGTAGTGTTTGCTCTGTATGCTCAACATGCTTTTATACAAAGTGGATACCTTGATTGTTTATATAATCTTGAGATAAGAGTAAGCATGGGTATGGTTTATTAATGATGTGTTTAATACGCTTGATCACCAAATAGTGTAATAATGATAAGAAGAGTATTTCGAATGATAGTTCATGATAATGAGCATATTTCTTATGTTGAAACTATGATTATGATGTATCCTAACCATGCAGGTAATGTGTAGCCATGAATGGGCTATGCGGCATATATGATGAGTAACATTACTTGATAATTATTCTATGAGATTATATATGTAATGTGTTTGTCCCATGATGATGATGTAAGCCCTGAGAGGCAATGACAGTATATGATGAAGGATTGATATCCTATGGTATGTGATGATCCTTGAGATGGGTCTGGATGGTTGGCAAGAGGCCAAGTGGTAACATGTGATGTTGGATCCTTGTGATGGATCAGGTTGATGTGGTTTCAATAATAATATAATGTTCTTTATTTTCTGTTATATCTTGCATGTTATACAACTTGGTTGAATCCTACAATCCATCTAAAAGATACTAATTAATCACAGTAAAATATATCATGTAGTTTGCCTTGGCCATAGATCAATCATCGTCAGGACTTGGTGATGGTGAAACGGGTTCTCCTACGGGTTAACCCGGAGCGTATATTGTTATATATGCGAGGTTACTCCTAGCCTAAAGTAAGGAGGTAAGAGTGTAACTTCGGTTACAGACTCAAATATGTGTATAGAGCATGGTGAACAGGCCCATGGCTCAGGATATGTGATGTGAAGGGCATGAATGCGTTCATGGCTCAGAGCACGGTGATTAGGCCCGTGGCTCAATTGTACTAGCGCCGAGACCTGTACCAAGGTGGGCTAGAGTGAGGGTAGCCTATGGAGCTGACCCAGTGGCTTAGACCACTTTAGCATGTGACTAAGGTCATGCTTGTGTTGAGCTCGTGTACTGACCACGAGGTGGGAGGTCGTGGAGTCCGGCTCTTCCACTGACCATTGTATGGCACCAGTCTTGGGCTTCACAGCCAAAGGTTGGATTTGAATGGTACGATTCAAATCCTCGGGGCATAATAATACGTAATATAGTCGTTTAGTATTTACTGCTTAAGATAAACACGAAACATTGGTTGAGGCCTTGTTTGTGTATTTAATTCTGGTATATCTGCAGGTACTTCTATATTCACCAGGTATGTGGCAACATATAGTATCTTGATAATCAGGTTATGTGGTCATATGTCTTGTTCTGATAATCATGTTACACCGTGATATATGCTTTGTACAGCTGGTAAGCTGGTCGATAAGGATAGCCTTGCTTTATATAGATTGCTCTAGTTATACCTGTTAATAGTTATCTGCTGTTATAGTTTACCTTGTTGAGGTTTTGTAGTTGCGGTGGGAAGTTATGTTTCCCGCTGGGACAATTGTTCGATTGTCTCACTCCGCTGGTTTTCAGGTGGTTGAGGTAGACGTGGTCGTGGTCGTGGTATTTCGGCCGAGCAGGTTGAGGAGTAGTAGAAGGCAAGCGATGGATACGCTGTTGTCTTGGATGTTTTGTAGTAGAGTCTAGAGTCATCCCTGTACTCTCAGGTCCTTGGCAGTGTTTTGACGTTGATTCACGATGAACGATCGATAATGTTTTATATATCCTGATGTTGGCCGGATGTGGGCTTTTATGTATATGAACAGGTGGTGAACTCATGTGGTGGATGGACAGCGGTTTCAGTAAGCTGTGAACACGTATCAGATCTCGTGTATGTATATATGACATGTTCCTATGCAGGATGAGGACTGGAAATTAATAGTTTCATAGTTTATCAGTATTCCGCAATCGGTTTTAATTAACTCGTATTTTCATAATCTGTGGTTATGGTGATTTCCGCACGTTTTTTCATAACACCTCGTTATCTGTGTGATAATGGGATGTGTTGCCACAATATATATGGTGACTTGATGAAGTATATGTATTTATAGTACAAACTCCCTCAAATAAAAATCATATTAAATCTTAAATGCTTTCCAACAACAACCCACATGAAAAGCTTGATGATCAAGCATAGGTTATGCCTCTGCGTGATGCGTCATCTATCTCGTAGAAGTGTGCTGGTAGATATATAGGTTCTGCCTTCGTAGGGTGCATATCTATCATTTTGGTTGTTGGATCAGGCTTAAATTGGTTATTCTTAGAGTGTCTAAGCCCAGAAGCATGCAGATGAGTATGCAAGGAGTTGCACATATCATCTATCCATAATTTCATATGATGCAATTGGTAAAAGTTGCCTACCTTGGTAATTGACTGTGTTTTTCGGTGTTGATTGGGTCACAGATGAATTATTTTGGATTTGGTCCACTAGAATATTGTACGCTACAATATTCTAAATTGATATGTGAGGGCTATCTATTAGAAATAAAATAATGGGAGTGATAATAATTAAAGACCTAATTAATATTGTTAAAAAAATTCAAATCAAAAAGTTTTTAACAAATGCAAATTTTCTCTTGTAAAATCAAATGAAGAACAAATATGAATTGTGATTGGTCCTTAAGAAGGAAAAACTTGATGAGACAAATTTTCACGAATGGTTTTGGACTTTGAGAAGGGTTCTCAATGAAGAGTACAAGCTCTACGTCCTTGACAAACCCGTTCTAGAAATATCTGCTCCTGATGCGCTTAGGGCACAAGTGGATGCTTACTGGAATCATGCCAATGATGCCTTAGAGATAAAGTACCTTATCCTTAGTTACATTAACTATGAGTTGCATGAACAGTGCAAGGAAATGAGTGTTCTTGAGATGGTAAAACATGTTAGGAAAGTGACACTTGGCCTTATAAAGAAAGAAAGGAACAGTGTCCTAAAGATGCTACTTGAGTCTAAGATGATAGAGGGAACCTCAGTAGAAGAACATGT
This sequence comes from Alisma plantago-aquatica, assembly GCA_963693085.1. Classification (NCBI taxonomy): domain Eukaryota; kingdom Viridiplantae; phylum Streptophyta; class Magnoliopsida; order Alismatales; family Alismataceae; genus Alisma; species Alisma plantago-aquatica. The sequence goes on along the minus strand of OY856411.1, from coordinate 1,358,096,678 downwards.
GCTCAAAATGATTGGACATTTGTATCATCTTAAAATATTGATATTCACCTTGAGCCAACAGTTGGACACTGATATGATTCTAAAGTCAATATCAGAATCTTATAGCCACTTTGTTGCATGTTATCATGTGAATAATATGGCTAGATAGATGTCAAACTTGCTTGCCATGTTGATTCATGATGAAGCAAAATTGAAGAAGGAAAAGCATGTGGTGGTGATCAGTGGAGCTGAGTCCAGGGATCAAGGAAAGTCCAAGAAGAGTTATGAGGTCCAGCCCAAATCCAAATATTCAACACTCAAGATAATAAGAAAGAAAAGTATAAGAGGAACTCGTCATTTGTACTTGAAGGCATTCAGGAAGAAGAAGACATGGATGGTGATCTCCACTTCAGGCATATACATTATTGAGATAAATATATCTACTTCTTCATCATGGGTACTACATACTGTATGTGGATCTCACATATGTTCCCATATGTAGGATCTGAAAGGAAGTAGGCCTTTGGGAAAGGTGAGGTGGAGCTATGAGTTGCTAATGATGCAAGAGTTGCTGCTAGCACAGTCTGAACCTATAGTATATATCTTCCCACAGGGATCATAATAGAGTTAAAGAACTACTATTATATACCTACTATAAATAGAAACATCATTTCTATATCTCGTATGTGCAATGATGCATTTGAATTACATATTAAAATGTTCAATGTTCTATTTTAAAATATGGGATCTTTTATGGCAGTGCCCCAACGTGTTATAATATTTATTTGTTAGGTCTAAAGACATATGTTTATAATGTTAATACCAAAATACTAAAACTCACAACGCTTATAAAACATTCATTTGGCATTGCAATCTAGGGCACATAAATGAGAAATGCATATCTAGACTCCATAAGGATGGTTATCTAGGCTCTTTTAATCTAGAATCAATGGAGAGATGTGAATCTTGTTTTTTTGGGAAAGATGTCTAAAACCCCTTTCACTGGTAACAATGAGAGGTCTAGTGATCTATAACCCCTTTCAATGGTAACAATGAGAGGTCTAGTGATCTATTAGGAATCATATATACTGATGTTTGTGGACCTTTTAGAACAATCGCTAGAGGTGGGTATTAGTAAATCATTACCTTCATTGATGACTTTAGTAGGTATGGCTATATTTATTTAATGAAATACAAGTCAAAAACTCTTGAAAAGTTCAAGGAGTTTATTAATGAAGTACAGAACAACTTGTTAAAAGTATTAAAACATTTTGTTCTGATTGAGGTGAAGAATACTTAAACCAAGAGTTTGAGAACCTTTTTAAAGCCCATGGTGGTGTATCCCAGTGGACTCCACTTGGAACACCTCGACATAATGGTGTGTCAGAAAGAAGGAATCACACATTTCTAGATATGGTGTGATCAATGATGAGTTTAGTTGAGCTTCCGACCACCACCTGGGGGTATGCTCTAGAAACTGTCATGTTTATGCTAAATCGGGTACCATCTAAATCAGTTCAAAAAACACCATATGAGATATGGAATGGAAAATGTCTAAAGTGTCCTTTACGAGGATTTGGGGTTGTGAAGCTTATGCTAAGAGAATGTTTTCTAATATGCTCGGTCCTAAATCTGATAAATGTTATTTTATTGGATATCCTAAAGAAACAATTAGATATTACTTTTATTCCCTATCTGGCAACAAAGTGTTTTTTTTCTAGGGATGTTGCATTGCTTGAGATGGATTTCATTTCTAAAGGAATTAGTGGGAAGAAAGTGGAATTCAAAGAGGTTCGAGAGAAACAAGAGAACATAGACCAATTGATGAATAAGAGAAACCCCGAGAATCACAAGGTGTTGTGCAATCTCAAATTCCTCAAGTAACACAAGAACCTCATAAATCTAATAGGACACACCTAGTGTGACGACCCCAATTTCCATATACGTTCCTTAGTGACATGCACAGATGTGTGTGCACTCATATCTATGAATGTCAAAAGGGAAAATATAAGAAATTAAGATAGTCAACTAAAATCAGAGATAAGCCAAGATCATGTTCACATCATCTATAGATAGCCACACAACACTTCATTCAATGATGAAAGATAAAGTCATACATATTAATACTTGAGAAGGGAGAAGAATAAGTCTATGAAAAGGAAATGTGATTATTACATAGGATCTATAGTTTCCTATTACATCATCTAGAAGAATAAAAACTATCTAACTGAAATGAATATGATGAGAAGTGGAAATCTATCTCATATCCTCCATGATCATTATTTAGTGGCTTTAGGTACTTTGATGTGCATCATATATTGTGAATTGTTCCTTGTACCTAGAAAATACGAGAAACAAATACATCAACAAAGTTGGTACGTGGAATTAAAAGCTATACTATACTGGTATATAAAAATACTCAAAATTGGAGAAAGAGAATGAAAACGTTATTTAAAGGCAGAAAATCAAGTAATCCCAAGTTTTTAGCCTCATTTAGAATGAATATGTATTACTATGGTGGACTTAGCACAAACATAAATATTGGGCCCCATCTATTATTCATAAATATACACATCCATCAATGTACGTCAATTTGATGCAAATAATTACATATATTTAGCATCCAGCAAAATCTAATCATATAGTTATATCCACGTACCTTTAATTCTCATATCTGGATTCCACAAGTCTTAGATTATGAGACAGATAGTAGATTACCCTGAAATATAAACAAAACCTAAAGTTACCATGAATTCTCATTATTCCACATTCCGGTTTCTTATTAGCGTTTAGGTCATTTGGGATATCATTTTTAGGATACATGTGATTCGAGAGGTCAGATTTGGGTTCTAACGTCAGGGTTAATCAAAATCATTTCAGGGACAATTAATAGTTAAGGTTTGACATAAAGTTGTGTAAAGTATACATTAGGAAAGGAGGAAATTGGAAATTAGGGTTTTTAATCATTGTTGGATCAACTATCCTTCTTGGATATGATTTTGGGTAACATGGTGTTTAGAAACCTAATTAGGGTTTAATCTGTTCCCAAGGCAGATTGGAAATCAATAATGACCATTATTACGTAATATATAAATATTAAGGGGTCAATAGGAATGTAGGCCATATTTTCAGAGAAGTAATTGGATCTAGGTCCTGGAATTATTTTTTTTAAATAGCTTAGATTTTTCTGATGAAAATGGTATATTTATTCGATATTTTCTGATAATCCTATCATTTTCTAGGGTTTCCACAAATTCTGACCAATCAGGAAATTTTAAAGAATTAAACGAAAATAAAAAATGATTTGCGAGCTCTGGCTCGCGGATCATGCGAGGGATCCGACCAACCAGACCCTCTCACTGACTCACGAGCAAGCGCTCATCCAAAGAGGGTCAGGCTCTATGCGAAGGTCAGGAATACCCCTGAGGGTCATCTGTGCTTCGTGACAGGGGATGGGTGAAAGGGGAAAATCACCCTTTTAATTGTTGCTCGCGCCATGGCAGTGCAGCACGACGACTGCAGGCAAGGATGGCGATGGGTCAAAGCTGCTAGATGGGTGCTGAGTGCGTGAGCGTGAGAAGGTCTCATTCGCGGGATCTCCCCGAGTTCAACGAGCCCAAGAAGCTCGTCGGAGGTGAACTACAGCTACGATGATGATGACAGGAGGCTCGGTGAACAAAATTTGGGTTCTAAGGTTTTACCTACCCTCCGGCTGGATTGAGGGGTCATGAAGCTCTGCGTGAGGTTCGTGAGACTTTGTGTCCACTTTCCTCTACTCGACATGCCTTGGACCTCGCCGGTGTTGGCACTTTTGAGCTCAGCTGCGGCGGCTAGTCGACCTGAGGTTCCAGACCTTCGCGGCTCCAACCAGGGGTGGTGTTCGACTCGTCGGGATCCCAGGAACGTGTAGTCGTGGTGAATTGGAAGAAAGGTGCTCCTGGAGTGAAGGAGGAGACTGGGGTTAGACGAGGTGGGGTGCTTGAGGTCAGGGAGGTAGAGGGGATCTTCGCTGCAATTGAGAGGCCCTTGCGACTAAAAGGGAGGTGGCGGAGCTACTGGGCTCCTTAAATAGGTGTGGGGGGGGGGCTCTAGAAGGGGAAACCCTAAAATTGGCTGCCGCCGCCGCCAAAGAGAGGTGCGAGGGCTTGGGAGGTTGTTCTCCCTGCTCCGGGGGAGATGGGTGACGTGGTAAGGATCATTGGACTTGTTCGGGTGAGAGGGAACTCACCTCCAAATATCTCGAGGTGAAGAGGTGAGGGCTGGGTGCGAGGGGCACTGGATGATCATTGTTCTATTGGGGACGAAGCCCAGGTCCTGCGGGAGGTAGGAGACGAAGTCTCCCTCCGCTAGATTTCTGATCAACAGCCAGAAGATCTCAGCCTATATCACGACCCATGTCCAAGCCTTTGAAGGCTATGTGACAAATAATGTCATGCATTGGATTCAAATAAATCCCAAACTTAGATCCTAGGGTTCAAAATGAGTGGAATATACACTAAATTAAATGGGTCATATCTCCCAATCGGTTGACCCAATTGCAATCAAATTTTAGGGGTAGTTTAATGGTGTTATTATGTATCTAAGATGCAAGATTGGAGTCAAATTTCAATTATTGACTATGTCAATTGACTAAATGTCATTTTGCATTAAACATTGGTCTATATGATACTAGAGATGTCATTATATGAAATTGATAGACCATATAATCAATTTGGAGTGAGGGAAAAATGAGGGAATAAATGGAATAATTAAAATTGTAGGAGAGAGAAACTAAATAATGTATATCTAAAATCTCACTCTGTCACATTCTCCCCTCCTTTTTAAGAATTTTGTCCCCAAAATTCAAGCAACCTGAAAAAGATATGGATACTTCTTCTGGACCTCGGTCTTTAGTTCCCAAGTGGCATCTGTTTCATCATGGTGGCTCCAGAGAACTTTCACCATTTCAATATGATGAATACTGCGAAGTTCCTTTGACTTGAAGTCGAGAATTCTGACCGGGGACTCAGCATATGACAGATCATCCTTCAATTTGAGAGGCTCATGATTCAAGATGTGACTGGGGTCCTTGACATAGGGCTTCCGATTAGAGGCACTATACTGAGGTGGAAAAGCAAGATGATAGGCACATTCACCAACCCTTTCTAGAATCTCGAAGGGTCCCACATAACGAGGACTCAGCTTTCCTTTGTTCTTGGCCAAAGCTTGAATAGGTCGGATCTTCAAAAAGACATGATCGCCCTCCTTGAACTGACGTTCCTGTCGGTGAGCATCTGCATACAATTTTTTCCTATTCTGTGCTTGCTTCATCCTCTGCCTAATTAGAGCAACCTTATCAGTATACAACTGCATCTCCTCAGATTTCATCAGGGTATGTTCTCCTACATCGTCCCAGTGTAAAGGTGATCTGCATGGTCGGCCATAAAGAGCTTCATAGGGAGGCATCCCAATGCTTGCCTGATAGCTATTATTATAGGCAAACTCAGCTAAAGGCAAGTAATAGTCCCATGAGACTTCCCAATCGAGAACACAAGCTCGCAGAAGATCCTCCAGAATCTGTACTATACACTCTGATTGCCCGTCTGTTTGCGGATGGTAAGCTGTACTGAAGTTCAATTTGGTGCCCCATTCCTCTTCAACCTGCTTCCACAGCTTTGATGTGAACTTTGGGTCCCTGTCCGAGATAGTAGATGCTGGGACTCCATGCAGACGTACTATCTCCCATATGTAGAGGTCAACCAACTCAGAAACCATTGTAGTAGTCTTCATAGGAAGAAAATGAGCTGATTTGGTGAGACGATCCACTATGACCCATGCATCGTCGTATCCCTTCCTGGTCCTGAGTAGTCCCACCATGAAATCCATGGTGATGTGTTCCCATTTCCATTCCGGAATCTCAAGGGGTTGTTGTAGACCGCCTGGTCTCTGATGTTTGATCTTGATCCTTTGGCATGTCAAGCACCTGGACACAAAATCGACAATATCACGCTTCATGCCCCTCCACCAAAACTGATGTTGTAGGTCTTTGTACATCTTTGTTGTGCCTGGATGAACAGTGTACTTGGACCCATGTGCCTCATTTAGAATTGTTGTCTTTACAGTTGCCTGCTCAGGAACCCACATACGATTCTTGTAACGAAGACCACCATCAAGACCCACGAACATATGTGTTTGCGGCTTCGACAGGAGAGAAGAGAGCTCTACAAGATCGGGACTAGCCTTTTGTGCCTCAAGAAGTTCGAAATGTAAGTTGGACGTGATGGAAATGTTATTAACATGCACTCGATCAGACATAAACTGCAGTTTCCAGCCCACTAGATCCTCCATGTTCCTCCATTCAGGGACAGAAAGAGATGCATACACTGCCCTTTTTCTGGTAAGGGCATCAGCGACTACATTTGCCTTACCCAGATGATAGGCAATAGTGAAATCGTAGTCCTTTAGGTATTCAATCTGTTATGACCCACTCCATGATTAACTAATAAATACCTCGAATTACGTAAAACACCTCAATTAGGGTTGAGTATCAAATTAAACAGCATGGATAATCAAGATAAACTAAGATGTGAATTAATACCTGAGATTGAATCACCTGAGGCAAGTAATGATGACAATTTTGATTATTTAGTACATTAAGTTGAATCAAGTAATCACAGTTGCAATTAGATATTTGATCCAGTGAAACAATCCCTTTAGCATGCTTTGTGCTTTGAGGTTATAGAGAATCCCATGCTTGAAATGTTGCAAGAAGAATCGTCCAAATCGGACCTACGAGCCACAAGTTATGACCTTTTTAGTTTCTAGGGTTTAAGTTGCAATTTTCCCAATTATTCATTTTAATGGGGCGGTTGCTTTCTTTCCCTTATCTTCTCCCTTCTCAGCCGTTACCTGATAGAACAGAGCCGTAGAAGCGGCGCAGCGGGAGCAGCTGAAGGGGGGGGTGCGTGTGGGCGATTTTTGGCGTGATAGCTAGCGATCGAGCTTCCCTCACCTCCGTCCTCCCTTCCCCTTCTTCACCGTTCTCCACCCAAACCTTAACACAGCCACCCAGCTAGGGCGTCAGCCCATAGCTGCAGCAGCAGCTTCACCAGCCATGAAGGAGAGGAAGAGCGGTCGATTAATGGCTGGTTCTCTTCGGTTCAGCAGCACCATCTCCTTCTCTTCTCCTTCCCTTTCCCTTCTCTACCTGCATACCTTGCCCTAGCGGTGCCTCCAACCAGTAGCTCGCCCTAGCCATGGGCGGCCGGCCTGCAACCAGCAGCTATGCGGGCAGCAGATAGGCGCCCCTTGGGAGCAGCTAGCAGCAAGGCGAAGGTGCCTTTGACCTCGGCCTGGAGGTCCCAACCGGAATCCGCAGCCATAGCTACGTCTAGCACCAAGAACGGACAGAGTAGCTTGATACTGGTCAATCTAAGTATTCAGACAACTGGCCAGGGTATCTAAACACTCAGACCTTCCAGAGCTAAAACACATCATTTATTATTCGCCTTACTTATAACTTTATCTTTTGACCTTAATGATTCTCAACGACTCATCTTAAGCTCATTACTTGATTCTCGTGACCACATCCTCTTCCTGCTATCTACAATAATATAACAGAACATTTCCTGTTAGAAAATTATAGATAGAAGAAAGACACCTAAACCTTAATCCTATTGGTCTCTTATCGTCCCCTGACCTTAAATAACTACGTACTCAAACCAAAGCTCTGATACCAAAATTGACACGTCCCGATCTCACATTAACCACAAACCATCATATTAGGACGCGACAGGATGGGATTTACACATAAGCCAACCATTCTTCACTTTTTAAAACATTTTAAAGACATTAATAGGGTAATCTGATTTATGCTGTAAAATGAAACTAAACAAACTGCGGAAGCATCTTTATTAAACTGACTAGCAAAATAAACAGAGTCTACAACATATTACATTGTCCGACATAAAATAAAGCATAACAGATAATTTACATCTTTATACACATTCACTCTCTCACTCACACCTTGTCCCAATGATCGAGGGGAAAGGACTAAGAGACCTCTAACTACTAACTACATATTCCTTCAACAGACTAGGCGTTAGGATGAAACGATCCTTCAGATTTCCTGCTGCTGATGATAACCTGAAAATGTTTTGAGTAGAGGTATGAGCCTACTCGTTTAGTGAATAGCATTTCACTTAGCTATCACTAAACAACTCATCATGTTTATAAATTGAAATTAAACATAAATGCAGAACTAAGCAAGGCAGTTCTAATAACATAACAGATTTGCAGAATATAATCACATTTCCATGCAATAGCACATAATTTGAACAGATAATCAGATATAAAGAAATAGCACACAAGTTTGAATACTTTAATTTACTGTGATCCTATATGATTACATACTTATTTTATTATGCCCTAATCATATGCAGTGTACTCTGCATATAAAGATCCATAGCAAGTTCATGCTACTATCTCACCATATAAGACTTAGCGACACACCCGCGAAATGCTAATTCTGACGCCAGCCCTGTTCTGCTACAGGACCCCAGGCTCCACGGCCTCAATGCACAACCACATGTGCTGCACTACCACGAGTGCTCCAGACTCCTCCTAGCAAACCTGAGCACATAGGCAGAGAGTCTCACAGGGTTACCTTCGTGACACAAGCACGAATGGTGTTGGATAACCCCCTTTTTCCCAGTGCCATCGTGACACAAGCACGATTGTTGTTGGACACTGTCTCTCTTTCCTCGTTTGTCTGTGACACAAGCACGGATGATGTTGCAACACGAGTTTCACCCCTAAGAAGCAGATCCGTCGAAGGGGTTCTACGGTGTTAGGGCACCTAAGTCTATTAACAGATTAACAAATAAACATTAAAACAGGAATATCACATTTCATGCATATTGCACAATCTGAATAACACATGAAGCAAATATATATCCTTTACCATCATTAAACAGGATTCAATATCATTTATCCACTTTCGATGCTAAACATCTATTTTTAAATCAGCAAATACATTGCAACTATAATACAAGAAATTTCATCATTTTCACTAAGAATATTAAGTATTTCAAGTTCCAATGAAACTAACATACTGTATTGTATGTACTACACCGTTTAGAAGTTATACTAACTGATACAGAAGCAATTAAACATTTAAATTGAGTTAAATAATGATTACTGAATGAACTACTACTCACAGTACTGAAACTCGGCCGACCAGTCTGGGAACTCGGCCGATTAGCTGGTAACTCGGCCGATTCACTCTAGGCAACTCGGCCGATCGGCTGACAACTCGGCCGATCAGTCTGCAATCTCGGCCGATTGGAACCCTGTTCGATTTCCTTATAAAGGAAACTCGTCCAAATCACACCAAATTCGGATGATCAAAAAGCTGACCCTGAAATAAAACAGTAACTAGCATCTTAACCCAAAAGAAAATCTAAGGATAGCTCGATCAAAAGCTAAGTCTTAAGCTAAGACTACGAATTCATGATTTGGACCTTAAGTCAAAGTCAGAATTACCTATCCTTAATGCCTCTTATGCCCAGGTTGTTCCTAGTCGGTCATGCTGCTGCAAACAGCAGCTCCTTCACGCACAGGTTGAAGATGGTGTCCGTTCTTGGTGCTAGACGTAGCTATGGCTACGGATTCCGGTTGGGACCTCCAGGCCGAGGTCAAAGGCACCTTCGACTTGCTGCTAGCTGCTCCCAAGGGGTGCCTATCTGCTGCCTGCATAGCTGCTGGTTGCAGGCCGGCCGCCCATGGCTAGGGCGAGCTACTGGTTGGAGGCGCCGCTAGGGCAAGGTATGCAGGTAGAGAAGGGAAAGGGAAGGAGAAGAGAAGGAGATGGTGCTGCTGAACCGAAGAGAACCAGCCATTAATCGACCACTCTTCTTCTCCTTCATGGCTGGTGAAGCTATTGCTGCAGCTATGGGCCGACGCCCTAGCTGGGTGGCTGTGTTAAGGTTTGGGTGGAGAAGGGTGAAGAAGGGGAAGGGAGGACGGAGGTGAGGGAAGCTCGATCGCTAGCTATCACGCCAAAAATCGCCCACACGCACCCCCCCCCCCTTCAGCTGCTCCTGCTGCGCCGCTTCTGCGGCTCTGTTCTATCGGGTATCGGCTGAGAAGGGAGAAGATAAGGGAAAGAAAGCAACCGCCCCATTAAAATGAATAATTGGGAAAATTGCAACTTAAACCCTAGAAACTAAAAAGGTCATAACTTGTGGCTCGTAGGTCCGATTTGGATGATTCTTCTTGCAACATTTCAAGCATGGGATTCTCTATAACCTCAAAGCACAAAGCATGCTAAAGGGATTGTTTCACTGGAGTAAAGCTCTAATTGCAACTGTGATTACTTGATTCAACTTAATGTACTAAATAATCAACATTGTCATCATTACTTGCCTCAGGTGATTCAATCTTAGGTATTAATTCACATCTTAGTTTATCTTGATTATCCATGATGTTTAATTTGATACTCAACCCTAATTGAGGTGTTTTACGTAATTCGAGGTATTTATTAGTTAATCATGGAGTGGGTCATAACAACCTTTTCCCCTTAAAAGAATTTCGTCCCGAAATTCCTAAAAGAGAAAGGAAACTTGTCACTCATTTCTGACTCGTGTTCCCAAGTGGCTTCCTCTAGGTTAAGATTTCTCCACAAAACTATCACTAATGGTACCTCACAATTCGTGAGTTTCTTGATCCTCTGATCAACCATCTGCATAGGTCCCTTAACCTAGGACACATCTGATCTGATTCCAGATCAAACCACAATACATTGTCTTTCCAGAACTGTTATAACAGTATCTCAATTTATGGTAATTACTGAGAAATTATCATACTATACATGCAGGCAAATTAAAATTCTTAAATAAACAGAATGCATGTCAATCTGGTACTAGAATAAAATCATGCAATTTAACTATTAAACATCATCACATCTCATAATGAAAATTGATATTAAAATACTTGATTCATCGCACACCCTATCCTTAGGGTTTCATTTGCCTTATTCATTCATCACATGCCAACACCCTACTCTTAGGGTTATCTCATTCACTAATCACATGGCAACACCCTACTCTTAGGGTTTCCGTTATCTCATTTGTTTGAGTGAGAGAGTGAATGTGTATAAAGATGTAAATTATCTGTTATGCTTTATTTTATGTCAGACAATGTAATATGCTATAGACTCTGTTTATTTTGCTAGTCAGTTTAATAAAGATGCTTCCGCAGTTTGTTTAGTTTCATTTTACAGCATAAATCAGATTACCCTATTAATGTCTTTAAAATGTTTTAAAAAGTGAAGAATGGTTGGCTTATGTGTAAATCCCATCCTGTCGCATCCTAATCTCATGGTTTGTGGTTAATGTGAGATCGGGACATGTCACAATCCATTGGCGTTGACGCAGATTCAAGTCCTTCTGAGTCAGGATGTACTTCAGGCTTTTGTGATCGGTGAAGATGTCGAATGTTGCCCCGTACAGGTAGTGCCTCCAGATTTTGAGGGCATGAATGATTGTAGCTAATTCCAAATCATGGGTGAGATAGTTAAGTTCATTGGGTTTTAGCTGTCTAGACGCAAAGGCCACTACCTTACGATTCTGCTGTAGGACACACCCTAACCCATTCCTCGAAGCATCAGTGAATATCACAAACCCTTCATTACTAGAGGGTAGAACAAGAACAGGAGCAGACGTCAACTTCTGCTTTAACTACTAGAAACTGGACTCACAAGTGGCTGACCATATAAAGTGCTCGTCCTTCTGAGTAAGCTTGGTTAGAGGAAGTGCAACTTTGGAGAAATTTGTAATGAAACGACGATAGTATCCGGCCAGACCCAAGAAACTCCAACTTTCAGAAGGATTACGAGGAGGTTGCCAATCAAGTACAACAGAGACTTTGGCGGGATCAACAAATATACTACCTCCAAAAATGAGATGTCCAAGAAACATGACTTTGTCAATCTAGAACTCACATTTTGGAAGTTTGCCATAAAACTTCTGGGTTCGAAGAATGTCAAGAACTGCTCGCAAGTGTTCTTGGTGTTTTTCCATAGAATCAGAATAGATCAAGATATCATCAGTGAAGACGACCACGAACTCATCAAGGTAAGGATGGAAGACTTTGTTCATTAGATTCATAAATACCCCTGGTGCGTTGGTCAACCCGAATGGCATCACTAGAAATTCGTAATGCCCATAACGAGTTCGAAAAGCGGTTTTAGAAATATCAGAATCCTTGATTTTAAGTTGATGGTATCCAGAACGGAGGTCAATCTTTGAGAAAACTTTAACAATACAAAGCTTATCAAAGAGGTCATCAATACGAGGAAGAGGATACTTGTTTTTAATAGTGGCTTGGTTCAACATGCAGTAGTCAATACACATACGCATAGAACCATCTTCCTTTTTAACAAAGAGAATAGGAGCTCCCTAGGGGGAAACACTAGGACGAATGAAACCTTTGTTGAGAAGTTCTTGCAATTGTTTCTTCAACTCCATAAGCTCAGCAGGAGCCATCCTATATGGTGCCCTAGAAATCGGAGTGGTTCCAGGAAGAAGATCTATGGATAACTCAATGTCTCTATGTGGAGGCAGCCCAGGAAGCTCCTCCAGAAAAACGTCAGGGAAGTCATGTACCACCTACATAATTTCTACAGGCCCGCTACTAGGACTGGTCTCTGAGACTAATGCAAGGAAGACTTTACATCCTTTAGAAATGAGCTTTTTAGCTTTAAGCGAGGAGATTATAATATTATTACAGAATCCGCTTCCCCTAGGGATTTTCACAGGATAAGAATAAGGTTGAGAGAGGACCACCATCTTGTTTCTACAATCAATGTGAGCATGGTATGTGTAATGCCAGTCCATGCCAAGTATGACATCAAAGTCTTCCATAGTTAAGAGAATGAATTCAAAGGGCATATCATGATTTTCGTATTTAAGATAAAATTCATTGGTTTTCTGTGGAGTTGTGAGTATTTTGCCACTCGGAGTAGACACGTCCAGAATATATCCCAAGTCCCTTATGTGAAGATTTAATATGGATGCCAGAGTTCGAGAAATAAATGTATTTGTAGACCCAGAGTCAAATAAAGCCTTAACAGGATGACCATCTAACAAAACAGTGCCTACATAAGGTAATCAAATTATGAATAATTACAGGCTTGAAAAAGATATTGAATTATAAAGAAATTAGGTTACCTTCACAGAGCTGGTTTGGATTTGCCTTGGCCTCTTCTGCATTTACTACAAATACCCTGCCATTGCGGTGTCCCTGAGGATGCGGAGCACCACCTGTAGGATTTCCAAAGATGGAGGGAGTGGGGCACTTGGCGACAAAATGACCCTCCTTCTTGCAGTTATAGCAGACTGGCTTGGTGTGGCGGCATACCCCACCATGAAGATGCCCACAAGTCTTGCACTTGGGATGATTCGTCCTCGACTGATTCTGGTAGTTTTTTTGTCCCTCCTTTCCTGAACCTCCTCGTTTCCCTAATCCCTTATTGTTATGGCCATGATGGAACTTTTTAGACTTGTCCTCTTCAGTTGTGGTTAACCCTAAGTATCCCATGCTAGAAGGTTTTTGCATGCCCTGCTCTCTCTCCTACGTGAGGGCCATATCTAGGGCTTCATCTATGCTTCTGGGACGAGAGGCTATGACTAGGATTTTTAGGTGGGATGAAAGGCAGTCAACATAGTGCTCAGTCAGACAGTCTTCAGTCCTGATGGGTGCATAACGCTCCAGAAGCCTAAACTTTCGGGTATAATCAGCTACTAAAAGACTACCCAGCCTTAACTCCATGTACATCTTCTCCTTCCTCTTCCTCTCGGCTATGGGCATAAAACGATCTGTGAAGAGGTTTTTGAAGGATTCCCACTCCATGTTGTCTATTTCCTCACCCCTATTCCCGCCATAGTTCTCCCACCAGATTTTTGCCCCTCCCTTAAGCATATGGGTGGCGAACTTGACCTTCTTCTCATTGGGGTACTTCTAGGGTATGAAAACCATTCTCTATGGATAAAATCCAGGCTTCAGCCTTGTCCATGACCTCAGATTGATCCTCCCCCCAAAAGGAATCAAGGTTTAGCTTAATAAAATCTATCACCATCACTTCTTTCTTCCTAGATGAGCTAGGTTCAGGGGTTCCTTTTGTGGCGAGGGTTTCCATAAAATCTAGAAGGATTTTCTTTTGTTCCTCCCACCTTTCCTTGGCCGCAACATTGGGATCAGGTACTTCAGAGGTTTCAGGCTCTTTTCTTTTCTTAGAGGATGATTCCTCAGAGGCCTTCGAGTTGCGAGTCTTAGGAGGCATCCTGAAATTAATTGGGATATATATATTAGATTTATTACTCAAAAATTATATTTGTCAGTATCATTATGAATTATCATTATTCTCTTATATCTTTTATTAATGTTCTTGATGTTACAATTTATGGAGGATACCTTAAAAGTCCTTATTGGTTGGTCCTTAAGACTTTCTAAAATAGAGAGATTCTTTCCTAATCTTATATCATAAAGATGAAGGGAAGAAAAATTTTCAAAATTTTGAGATAAGCGGGAAAAATATTCCTATAGAAAAGATGAGAGGGAATTTCTATAGATGAGAAGGATCCTAATTTAAGGTATGCCCAAGAAGTAAGGGACATTTAGGATATCAGCCAGGTAGACTCACACTGCCTTATAGGTAGCCTCGTGATTGCCAAGCAAAGTGGCTCGGAGACTTTAGCCAGACCTTAGGCAGATGCTATCCTAGTCACCTCGACCCTTCACATCCTTAACTCAAGGACTACCCTAGACTCATAATAGGGTGAATGAAGTTCATGTGACTTGATGTGTGAACATTGGCTCTGATACCAATTGTGACGACCCCAATTTCCATATACATTCCTTAGTGACATGCACATATATGCGTGCACTCATATCTATGAATGTCAAAAGGGAAAATATAAGAAATCAAGATAGTCAACTAAAATCAGAGATAAGCCAAGATCATGTTCACATCGTCAGTAGATAGCCACACAACACTTCATTCAATGATAACAGATAAAGTAATACATATCAATACTTGAGAAGGGAGAAGAATAGGTCTATGAAAAAGGAATTGCGATTATTACATAGGATCTATAGTATCCTATTACATCATCTAGAAGAATAAAAACTATCTAACTGAAATGAATATGATGAGAAGTGGAAATCTATCTCATATCCTCCATGATCATTATTTAGTGGCTTTAGGTACTTTGATGTGCATCATATATTGTCAATTGTTCCTTGTACCTAGAAAATATGAGAAACAAATACATCAACAAAGTTGGTACGTGGAATTAAAAGCTATACTATGCTGGTATTTAAAAATATTCAAAATTGGAGAAAGAGAATGAAAACATTATTTAAAGGCGGAAAATCAAGTAATCCCAAGTTATTAGCCTCATTTAGAATGAATATGTATTACTATGGTGGACTTAGCACAAACATAAATATTGGGCCCCATCCCTGCGTACCTTGTATCATTAGAGATCCCCCTGCATACCTTGTACCATTAGGGTGGTGCTAGTCAACATTAATGCTTTCCCTCTCTAATAGGGAGATTAATGAGCACCACTAGTAACTACATTTCACTTATATTCAATTATTTTCTCATATGTTCAAGGTGGTATATCATCAATTATTCATAAATATACACATCCATCAATGTACGTCAATTTCATGCAAACAATTACATATATTTAGCATCCAGAAAAATCTAATCATATAATTATATCCACATACCTTTAATTCTCAGATTTGGATTCCACAAGTCTTAGATTATGAGACAGATAGTAGATTACCCTGAAATATAAACAAAACCTAAAGTTACCATGAATTCTCATTATTCCACATTAGGGTTTCTTATTAGGGTTTAGGTCATTTGGGATATCATTATTAGGATACATGTGATTCGAGAGGTCAGAGTTGGGTTCTAAGGTCAGGGTTAATCAAAATCATTTCAGGGACAATTAATAGTTAGGGTTTGACATAAAGTTATGTAAAGTATACATTAGGAAAGGTGGAAATTGGAAATTAGGGTTTTTCATCATTGTTGGATCAACTATCCTTCTTGGATATGATTTTGGGTAACATGGTGTTTAGAAACCTAATTAGGGTTTCATCTGTTCCTAAGGCATATTGGAAATTAGTAATAACCATTATTACATAATATATAAATATTAAGGGGTCAATAGGTATCTAGGCCGTATTTTCAAAGAAGGAATCAGATCTAGGTCCTAGAATTATTTTATTTAAATAGATTAGATTTTTCTGATGAAAATGGTATATTTATTCGATATTTTCAGATAATCCTATCATTTTCTAGGGTTTCCACAAATTCTGACCAATCATGAAATTTTAAAGAATTAAACGAAAATAAAAAAAGATTTGTGAGCTCTGGCTCACAGATCATGCGAGGGAACGACCAACCAGACCCTCTCAATGACCCGCAAGCAAGCGCTCGTCCAAAGAGGGTCAGGCTCTATGCGAAGGTCAGGAATGCCCCTTAGGGTCATCTGTGCTTCGTGACAGGGCATGGGTGAAAGGGGAAAATCGCCCTTTTGATTGTTGCTCACGCCATGGAAGTGGAGCACGACGACTGCAGGCAAGGATGGCGATGGATCGAAGCCGCTAGATGGGTGCTGAGTGCGTGAGCGTGAGAAGGTCTCATTCACGGGATCTCCCTGAGTTCAACGAGCCTAAGAAGCTCGCCGGAGGTGAACTACAGCTACGATGACGATGACAGGAGGCTCGGTGAACGGAATTTGGGTTCTAAGGTTTTAGCTACCCTCTGGCTGGATTGAGGGGTCACGAAGCTCCACGTGAGGTTCGTGAGACTTTGTGTCCACTTTCCTCTACTCGACGTGCCCTGGACCTCGCCGTCGTTGGCACTTTTGATCTCAGCTCTGGCGGCTAGTCGACTCGAGGTTCCAGACCTTCGCGGCTCCAACCGGGGGTGGTGTTCGACTCATCGGGATCCCAGGAATGTGTAGCTGTGGTGAATTGGAAGAAAGGTTCTCCTGGAGTGAAGGAGGAGACTGGGGTCAGACGAGGTGGGGTGATTGAGGTCAGGGAGGTAGAGGAGATCTTCATTGCAATTGAGAGGCCCTTGCGACTAAAAGGGAGGTGGAGGAGCTGCTGGGCTCCTTAAATAGGTGTGGGGGGGCTCTAGAAGGGGAAGCCCTAAAATTGGCTACCTCCAGCAAAGAGAGGTGAGAGGGCTTGGGAGGTTGTTCTCCCTACTATGGGGGAGATGGGTGACGTGGTAAGGATCGTTGGACTCATTCGGGTGAGAGGGAACTGTCCTCCAAATATCTCGAGGTGAAGAGGTGAGGGCTGGGTGCGAGGGGCGTTGGATGATCGTTGTTCTGTTGGGGCCGAAGCCCGGGTCCTGCGGGAGGTAGGAGACAAAGTATCCCTCCGCTATATTGTTGATCAATGGCCAGAAGAGCTCGGCCTATATCACGACCATGTCCAAGCCTTCGAAGGCTATGTGACAAATAATGTCACGCGTTGGATTCAAATAAATCCCAAACTTAGATCCTAGGGTTCGAAATGAGTGGAATATACACTAAATTAAATGGGTCATATCTCCTAATTGGTTGACCCAATTGCAATCAAATTTTAGGGGTAGTTTAATGGTGTTATGATGTAGCTAAGGTGCAAGATTGGAGTCAAAATTCGAGTATTGACTATGTCCATTGACTAAATGTCATTTTGCATTAAACATGGGTCTATATGATACTAGAGATGTCATTATATGAAATTGATAGACCATATAATCAATTTGGAGTGAGGGAAAAATGAGGGCATTAATGGAATAATTAAAATTGTAGTAGAGAGAAACTAAATAATGTATATGTAAAAACTCACTCTGTCACACTTAGAACCTAAACGATTTGGATATATTGTAACTCGGGAAGGAAGTGAAATGGTCATAGATGATTAGCCAATAACCTATCAAGATGCTATAGAGGGACCATAGTCTGAGAAATGGCTTGAATCCATGAGATTTGATATGGAATCCATGTATACCAACAAAGCTTGGACATTCATGGATCCATGTAAAGGGGTAAAACCCATAGGATGCAAGTGGGTCTTCAAGAAGAATATCTGCATGGATGATAAAGTACAAACCTATAAGGGAAGATTGGTTGCAAAGGGTTTCAGACAAGTTCAAGGTGTTGACTATGATGAAACCTTTTCTCCGATGGCCATGGTTAAGTCCATCAGGATCATGCTTGCTATTGCAGCTTATCATGACTATGAGATGTGGCAGATGGATGTTAAAATTTCTTTTATTAATGGGAATCTTCTTGAGGATGTGTATATGACACAACCTGAGGGTTTTATAGATCTAAAGTTTACAAATAAAGTCCATAAGCTACAAAGATCAATCTATAGATTGAAGTAAGCATCTCAGAGCTAGAATATTTATTTTATTTAAACAGTCAAAGAGTATGTCTTTTTTCAAAATGAAGATGAACCTTCTGTGTACAAAAAGTTTAGTGAGAGCATAGTGGCATTTCTATTATTGTAGATGACATACTATTAATGGGGAATGACATCCCTACTTTACAAAAGGTAAAGACATGTCTTGGAAATACATTTTCTATGAAAGACTTGGGAGAAGCATCCTACATCATGGGGATAAAGATATATAGAGATAGATCCAAAAGGCTTCTTGGACTAACTCAAAGAACATACATTGACAAAGTGTTGAAGCAGTTTAGCATGGAGAACTCAAAGATAGGAAACCTGCCTATGCTCATTGTGTCCCCATTTCTAGATCTCAATGTCATAGTTCTTGTGAATAAAGGGAACACATGAGTTTGATTCAATATGCCTCAGCAATAGGATCAATCATGTATGCAATGTTATGTACCCGTCTAGATGTCTCATATGCCTTGAGCATGATAAGTAGATATCAGTCAGACCTAGGTGATGCTCACTGGATAACCATGAAGAACATGCTCAAGTACTTAAGAAGAACTAAGGATTAGTTCTTAGTCTATGGTGGAGAGGAATAGTTGGTAGTAAAGGGTTACATCGATGCAAACTTCCAGACTGATCAAGATGATAACAAATCACAATTAGGATTCATGTTTTGCATAAATAATGGATTTTTAAGCTGGAAGAGTTCTAAGAAAGAGACAGTTTCTAATTCTACAACAGAGGTTGAGTATATTGCTGTATTAAATGCAAAAAAGGAGGGTGTATGGATCAAAAAGTTCATTACATAACTCGGGGTCGTTCCAGGCATTAGCGACACAATTGAGTGATATTGTGACAACAATGGGGCTATTGTACAAGCTAAGTAACCTAGATCGCATCAACACTTAAAGCACATACAAAGGCAGTTCCATCTCATATGAGAGATCATACAATGAGGAGATGTAAATATTTGCATAGTACCAACTGAGAACAACGTTGTTGACCCCTTGACTAAGGCACTTTCCCAACACAAGCATGATGAACATGTTAGATCACTTGGAATACAATTTGTTGGTGATTGGCTCTAAGTTCAAGTGGGATTCTATTGGTATGTATGCCCTGAGAGCCAACCATGTGATGATTGTAATGGCATAATTTATAATTGATTTGATTAATAAATAAAGGAAAGATTCCACTTTATTATATTTGATTCAGTAATGAGATAATGATGTAACATTATAAATGTCTAAAGAATTATATTACTCAATGATGTATGTCTTCAAGTACGTGACTTGGAGAAATGAGATCATACATATGTTAAGAGTACATATATATTCTCATTATGTACATGATCAATTATTTTTGTGGAAGGTTGATAGACAACAATGACACACAAGATCAGAGTGTGAGTTGGTTGATGATATAGTTTCATCAGTCATGATATCGCTATATCAAACCAGGCACACTGATACATGTTACAAAATAGTGTATCAGATAGACCTATCATGAGACTGGCACATGGAAACCATCACCATGGGAGTCATAGCCAGATCTCATAGTGATGATGGTGTTTGTGGTTCTTAGACCTAAAATCATTGCACTCATCACATGTTTTTTAGTATACTTTGACATCATCAAACACAGTCCTAAAACATGAGTTGTTATAACAGTGGTGATTGGGTGACTATGACACATGGGGACTGAATGTGAGTGATAGAGATGGGATTTATCCCTCCTAAGGGAGTATGATATCCAAGGCATCTTGATTAGCGAGTTTGAGAAATGCATGGCCATGTGCATGTGAGTCAATATGTGAATTAAGCTTATATAGATATCAAACAATCTGCTCTGGTTTGAGAAACAAGATTGTATGTTGAAGACGGTGGCTACTCCATGCCTCAAGTTCAATCTGGATATCAGTGTGAAAAGAATTATACAAACACTATAACACCAAGCATACATTGTAGGTTGAAGTTGTTCCCCAACTTTCCATTCACTTTGGTAGCACTGATGTGTGACTAGGCACCACTATTTGCTTGTGATGTCATAAGGTGTTATGGACATTCAATGCCAATGTAATATGGTACCTATATGGTCACACACATAGGTCTTGACCTAGAAGAGGAGTTAATCTTGAATGATGATTGAATTGATTACTAAAGTGTTTAGTTATTCAAATTCACACGATAAATTAGATGGCTACACTGCCAGATGATCAATTCACCGATTTAGATAGCTATCTGGAGTGCCAAACAATCGTCTTAAGGGTTCAGATCGGAGTCTGGAGTGTTAGAATGATTTGAACTAAAATTGATTAAGTTGTGCTGAAACTAAGGTGTGAACCGATCGGTTCATTCAGTTGAACCGACTGGCTCGGCTTGAATCACTAGACGACTATCTAGGTGAGCGAGATGACCGTCTCTCAAGTGTGAGATTGCTCAGTTGGACTGGGAAGGTTCTAGATACTTTTTCAAATTTTATTGTTTCAATTGCACAATTCTTGTAGCGTAAGGAATTAATGTTTAGCATTAATAGGGAACGAAATGCCAATTTTGTATGCAATTGGGAAATTTCCATATGACCGACTCGCAGCACAAGACAACTGTCTCACATTACAAACAACTGTTTGGGTTGTCATACAACCATGTGGGTGTTTGCAGGTTGTGAAAATTTGAGATCTTCTACTCACTTCCGCTCCTGCATAAATAGGGAACCCTGGCCTAAACCTCCCCTATAAATAGAGGGGTATTGTGGGCTTTCTAGACCATAACACAGACAACTGAGAATCAATTACTCTAACAATTGTTGTCTTCTCTGATTGTGGTAACCAAGAGAGCCCAAGCAAGTCCTACTTGAATAGGGAGGGATAGCTATGGGAGAAAATACTTGAGGAACATTGTTATGGGAGAGAAAGTTGGTGACTAGTACACTAACAAGAGGGACAACTCCTTTCTATCCGTTCTAATAGGATGACAGGAGTTCTAGGCGGTCCCTATGAACTTTTCTAGAGGCAGGAGTTCTTTTAGCTACTTCTAGGAGGGCAACGTCAACCTATAGTTTGTGGTGAGAATGTAGGAGCCGCTACAGACATTGTTCTTGTCTACTGTCTATGGTGAAGACCAGAAGTTGAACAGACACCGTCCAAGAGCAACTAGTGAACATTTACGTATCTATAATGATGAGGAGATCTCATTGGAATTGCTTAGGACCAGGTATATCCTCAAACCATCCTTCTCATCTTATAGTTAGTGACGCAATCTGTTGTTTTATGGGGAATATGGTAGATATTTTTTTGTTTCTACTGCCTACTCTATAGCCATATTTCCCTACATGATGATCATTTTTCACATTTCCAATTGCTAAGAAGTCTGTGATGGATTGTCTAGGAAAATACAATAGGAATAGGCCACAGAGTAAGGAGGAGGTTATAAGTCATGTCACTATTGGATACTTATAGTAAAACCAGACATAAAGAAGTCATGAAGGTATACAATGAAAAAACATGCCATGGGATAGTTAGTAGTTTTTGTAAATGTGAATATGATCGAGAGGGATTTATACACATCACATTGATAGGCATGGATATCTAGAAATTTAACTTTCAGTTAGTAGAGAAACTATCTAATGAATATCGTATAGGAGGAAAAACAAATGGGAAAGAGAAAGGAATTCCAAAGAGATAAAAGGAAAGGCATGTGACGTAATGAAGGAAACTCAAGTAAAAAAGAGGAGAAAATTGTGTTGATAAATAATCATTAAATATTTGAAATGAAATTAGAAATATGGAGAACTAAATCACACTAATAGATGATAGAAAAAAAGATGAGGAAGGGAAAAGTTTAGTCAATATTGACTTGCCAGAACTAAAAGTAGAAGGATTATAGTAAGATGATGAAATATTTGAGAGAAAATCCATAGGATAAAGCATAATTCAATTGTGATGAGAGCATTTGAGCAGTCATTAACACATACAATAGGAAAGCATAAATCAGAAATTTCATTGCCATTCCCTTTCTCTATGTCCATGTTTTTTCACTAGTATATATATCTCATATTTTAATCAACAATGTGGTCAAAGGCATATTGACTAGCACATCTACAACCAAGACATATCTAAATATCCCTTTGTTTAATTATCTACTCAATACAAATGTGCATCACAATTTAATATACAGTTGTGTAGGATAAATTTACCATGTTCCTATATATCATTTCATTTATGAGCCTCTTATCTACACTTTCTCATCCCATTATGTAATAACTTTGTCACAAATTTTATGCATCACTCTAGATTCGTTAAGCATATGTATTTTAATTTTATTGCAATGAAAGGCATCTTTTTGATGAATATGAAGTTGTATCCAATCTTGAGCACCAACATCCCAAATTTGAAGCAATCATGTATATTACTAATATATTTTACAAGAATTATCTTTTAAGGAGATAGGTGCTGATTATTTCTAAATTAATTTCGATATGATTTATCTTTAGATATAATCATAACCTATCTCCTTCATAAATAATTCATGTAAAATATATGAGCAATATACATGATATCTTCAAATTTTGGGTGTCGGTAGTCAAAATTAGATATAACTTCAGATTCATTAAAGAGATAGGTGTTGATTATGTCGAAATTAATTATCACAAACTCAATTGAGAGTTCTTAGACGTTCAGTTTGTGACCTGGATCATCACTAGCATCTCGAGACCCTACCCATTAATCTCCTTGCCAGTGTTAGTGCCAACCCTCCTATAATAGAGGTTGGCGACTGGGATATTCTCCCTACAGGCTCCACCTCCCTTCACATTGTAGTCAAGATTTAGTGATGGCTTTTGGTGGCGATCTATATCTATAAGTGACACATGAATACATGATCCATTATGGGAACATAGATAAGATTTGGGATAATATGGTCGATCTATGATGGATCTATAATGCCATGTAGGATTCTAATCTATTTTTTTTGATGTGATGGTTGTTACCAATAAGTGAGTTTCCATAGATTCTTGTCTTTCCTTATCAATGAGATCATGTAGGCATCTCCTCAAGTCTAATTTGTGTTGGAAATTGTTATCTTCCCTTAGTGTTAGTTGTTTTGAATGTGAGTTGTATCACTGGAGCTCCATCGTCGAGGTGCCCCAAACCTTCTCACGTCTTAATAATACTACCACCGAGCCGCTATGAAGGTTTCATATCTCCTCCCTGTGGCTATTTTCCTCAATGTATGGTAACTCCAAGCCCTATTGTTTGTCTTTTTCCCTTTCCTCTATGTGAACCAAAACATGTATTTCGGGTTCTTACTGTCATTCCTTCCTGGTTTTCTTCCTCTGGCCTTGACTAAGACTTAGGGTGTTGTTTCATACCTTTTTTCTTATTAGTCATGTGCTAACCAAATATTCAAGGCTCCCTATTTTTTGTTCATGGTGAAAGCTTTGCATTTTTGGTGACCTTTTTTTATCTATACTCTTTGAGTTTGCCTTAGTCTTACGAACTAGATGATAACTTTTGCATATGCTCAAATGCACTAAATCATGAGTTTTGATTCCAAATTACAGCCTATTCTTATACTTCTCTTGTTTGAGAAGAACATTGATGGTAGACATTTTATTGGTTTTCCCTTGAATATATTTATCAATGTCAGAACTATATAGGTAAATACATCTGTTTGCATGTTTTCTCTGGTTGTGATAGCACAAGAATAGAAATCATTGAATTACTAGACTACCCATGTTATCCCTATGTCCTAAAGTTTGGATGCATAACATCCTAATCTTTTCATTTAGTTTTCTAATTAAACATAGTTGATTAGAGGTATCTTTTAAAATTTGTAACTAATTATTGATTTATCATAAAATTGCAAAATCAATTCTTTTGGAATCAGACAAATGAGCCTGAGTTATTGGTATTATTTTCATGGTTAAAAATCATAGTTCTAAAAAAAAAACCTTTTTGAGGGTTATAATTAATAATTTAATTAACTATTAATGTAGATACCTTAATATTACAACTAGGTCTTTGAGAGGTCTGACCCCTAAACTCTAGGATTATTTTTGGATGTATAAGCCTAATTTTTTAGGTACATATAAAATTGTATTTGTGTTTAGTTTATATGACCTTAGATCTAATTTCCTACAATGAGTAAATCTAATTGCGTGGGCCTTTGTGAAGGCATTTATTTAGAAATGTTTTTCTATTTAAAGTTTTCCAAAAAAACTTGGGAATGGGAATATAAAAAGTGGTGAAATAAGAGGAATAACATTTTTTTGGATACTCAAATTGAAATAAGTTTGATTCTTATGAATCTTGAATATTGCTTTTATTGGTCTTTTGATCCCTATCCTATGCCATTTGAATATTTGATGTGATTGATGATGGGAATTGTAATCTTGTCATCATAGAATGCATGATAAATGTTTTAGAAAAGGATCCAAAGTAGCAGTAATTATGTACTACCATATTTATATAGGATGTGTCTTTTGCCCAAGATGTGTGTTCTGCCCTTACTCTTTAGGCCATCATCATCTAGTTTTATGGTCCTATTTTATGTATATTTACTATATATTGTTTATAGATGCAAAATTGTTATTATTATGATATGGTGAAAGATAATTATGGAAAGAATATTGGTCTCAAATATATATTTTAAAATACAGTGAAATATTCCTTTGATTTTTTATTTTGGAACTTACCTACATTTTGATAGCCCACTGTTCCCATGAGAACACCGTTTTTATACTTGTAACCCGAATAAAATGCCCAAATGTTATTTAGATGCACATACTATTCTCTAGGTGATGTTACCCTTCTACCCAAGTTAGGTAAATTAGAGGACAGGGACTCTGGAAGATGACTTATAGGATCTGGACTTAAGGATATATTGAATTGTTGGGTTTTCCTCTAAAATGGGTCTTACATATTATTAGATTTATACCCTTTTCACTTTGATATACCACCTTTTATGGTGAGGAACAACTATAGATGGATTATCATGTCACCTTGTAATAGTTTTTTCCTATTGCCTTATCTTTACATGGCTCATTGTATCATGTCATTTTAGTGGAACCCCTCTTGGGTCTCACTCTTTATAGCCTCGTATGAAAAAACTAGGTTTTTAGACAACTCAATTCCTAAAATGTAATAGGGTAGGTACACATACCATGCAATTTATATGAGAAAGTCTAGGGTCAAACCCTAGGTCTAGATCAAGGTTCCAAAACCCTAGTAATAAGTTCACCCAATATTATGATTAATATTTTGCTAAGTATACAAAACCCTAACAAACCAACCAATAATCCATGTCAACTTTTGTTCTCACAATCAGGTCCAGTAATCCTTGTCACTCAGTAGATCATATTTTATGATGAACTTTTGATTCCATAATAATTAGTTATGATTTTATTCATATTAGTGCATTTAATAAGATTTGTAAGACAAAATCCAAAAATCAACCATTCAACTAAATAAACTTAGGACCAAGAAAATCGCTCTAATTAAATATCTTATTTTTATGATTTCAAGATGTACTTGTAATTAATTTTATGACCTTCCTATAATTAGTTATGTAATTTTTAGACAATGTGTTTGTTAGAATGATGGAGCCTCCAGTCACGTGAAGTAGCGTGCACCACTAAAAATCCTAGAGATAGTAAGTCTCTAATTTTAGTATTTGTGTGTGCTATAATAAGATCTCCACCCACGTGCATTTATGTACGTGGAAGTCTTATTGTAGTACAATTGAGGGTCGAATCCACGAGACAACGGTATTGTTAAGGATTAACAAGATGGAAAAATGTTATAATTCTACTTATCTACTTAAGAGTTGAGATTTAGATCGAACAGTTGATTTGATGATTAGACTAAAGTGCAAAGTATATTAAATGGTAGGAAAGTAAACTTAAGGTTGTAAACAATATTTGGAAACCACCAGAATGTGATCGAGTTTCACCACAACTATGCATGGATCATAACATACATCATAATAACATGGCTTGCAATAAGAGTCTAAACAGTTAGTATCTTTGTAGATTTAGCTTCCTTTCAGATAGCTAACTATGAGAAACATGGGAGTATTACAATGCTAGCCATCCCCGAACGAATGGTCACTTACTTTTGTATCACTCCCTTCGCAAAGTGTGTTCCTTGACCTATCAAAGTTGTACTTTCATACGTCAACTGATTCCATTTCATAATATGAAAGTAGAACGATGGAGGTGAGTTTACTCCACTCCTTGAAAAGCGCTCCTAGATACCAAAATAGATATATGGTCATTACATACATCAAGAACCAACATTCAATCGATAATCGAATCAAAAAGCACAAACATAGACAATTCGTACTAGAAGATAATAGGTAACGCATGTTGGTGATCAAACAACTAGCGTTCATTAAATGATTGATGTTGAACTAAAAAGATAGCATTTTTTATTGCAAACTCATGAACTACAATGCATGGAATGAAAACACGGGCAGCGGGGCTACTTCCCCCACCCTAATGCATAGAACTACTCACTCATGGAAAGAATAAAGAATGAGATAGGAGGAGAGAAAGAGAACATCATCTCCACGTAGGAGGGAGGAAGGTCGACCCCTTGGAGTAGCGAATGACTATCTTCACACTGTGTGGTTTCTTGGGTGATGAAACCTTAACTTCCCTCCTTCTTTTTCGATGAAAGAGAGAGTAAGATTATGGATGGAGTGTGGATCTTAGACCAGAAGCCTTGGGGCAAAGGATGGAAGATGAAGTAGCTCTGGAATGATTGAGACAGCCTTTGGGCATTTGAAAAACTCTCCCTCAAATGAGGACCCCTTGGGTCCTATTTATAGGCTCCAAGGGGGTCTTGAACGGTCTCAGGATCATTTGGATCTTAACGGTTTGGAGACCGTTTGGATCCTCACGGTCTTCGGACCGTTAGCTTTCACACATTCTTGGGATCAATAAATATTTACACGGTCTTGGGACCGATGGGTCTGCACTCGGTCTTGGGACCGATAGGACTTTACTCAGTCTTGGGACTGGTAGAACTTTACTCGATCTTGGGACCGATAGGCCTTCACTCACTCTTGGGACTGCTAGGACTTTGTTTGGTCTTGGGACCGTTTGGCCTTCACTCGGTCTTGGGACCGCTAGGACTTTTCTCGGTCTTGGGACCGTTTGGCCTTCACTCGGTCTTGGGACCGTTAGGACTTTTCTCAGTCTTGGGACCGTTTGGCCTTCACTCGGTCTTGGGACCGTTTGAGTCCTCACGCTCTTGGGATCAGTTTGGTTGGAACTTTTGCAATTTTTTTTTGTTTTTCTATAAGAAGAAAAGGAGAAATATCAGTCTATTGGTATATTCACAATAAAACTAGAAAGTTAAGTATTCTATCTAATTTATTTAAGAAAGAGTATGGAAAACTAAGAGAAACTAGTAAGATAACATCACAAAATGGGAGGTTATCACGCCCCCCCCCTAACTTAGAGTCTAGCTTGTCCTCAAGATGGATAGAGATAAGACATGTAGTGGCAAGGTGATTTTATTTAGTGAAGATTCCCATACTCTTATTTCAGAGTTGTACCAGAGAACTCCCAGTGTCTTATCGGGGCTTCTACTTGAACTGACTCTTTCAGGTATCGAGAGTTGTGTGAACCTCAGGTTTCTTCCATGTTGTGTAACTCGCATTGGGACCACCTTTTCCTTGTTCGTATTTTGTGCATGTCTTCGACTCTAAGCAATTTTATACTTCTTTGAAATTCCTACCAGAAGATAAAATAGGTATGAGGGTTGTCTAAAGGCTATTGTGTAACTCCCCTTCAAGGGGGGGGGGGGCTTATCTAAACTTTTAGGATCTCACTACCAGGCACGACACATCTACCTTTGAGAGGGCAGTTGAATGTACCGACCGGGCAAGACTTTTGTCAACTTTTGATATATTTGGAGACTTAGGATCTCACTACCAGGTGCGACACATCTGCCTTTGTGAGGGAAGCTGAATGTATCGGCCAGGCAAGATCTTTATTGGCTCTTCATATAAGTCCTTATGCATGGCACAACTCTCATTTTTTTATTCAACACTCAAGCTTTTATTCATATGCTCACCGACATAGGAATTGAGTATTTAGGGATTTTATTTGGGCTGCCAAGCCTCTTTTTGAAAAGAAGAAAACTGTTCCCTAGAGTTTCCTGACATGCACTTGTTCCGGTTTCGTACTCGGTGGTCCACTTATGAGGTTCCTTGATTTGGATTTCACCTGGTTCTTTCCCATCCTTGAGAGTATTTGGCTTGTTTTGGCCATGGTTTTGACCTGTGGAGAGTCTAATGTAGAATTGAAGCAAAAGCATGGATACCGAGTGTGGAAGTGATTTATTAATTTGCCATTACGTGACTAACCTACTATGTAGGTGCTTCTGAGGTCTACTTTGTCTCTAACTTAGCTAGGGGTGTCCCCTTACCAAAGCGAATGTTGTCTTATGTACAAAAGTTATTCTATCAAAGAAATTATCAGAAGAGCTAAACATCAAAAAGAATAGTCTAAGAGAAAAAAAAAGGTAAATGAAAGAGTAAAAGGGAAAAGAAGGTTTGAATATAATACCTCTTCCCTTTCCCATTGTACTCCCCCCTTAACTTATCACTCACTCTGTCCCCAGAGTGTCAAGGTGATAGGTTGAGAAGTACATGGGAAAGGGTGTCATGGTTCTATTAAACCCTTGTTGGATCCATAAAAACAGAGAAGATTAGCTGCAAACTTTCCCCGTAATGTGTGATAATCCACGTCCTTCATGTCCTCAATGTGTTTGCCAAGAACGATGAGGGTATACATCCAGTTAAGGACATGGAATCCACAGTCGTTTGATTCTTTAATTTGCTGGGGACATCTATGGTAGAAGGTTGGGTGCTTGAAATGTGCTTTGTTGTACGCCTTTGTGTTTTTTCCGAGAAGATCGTGTAGTCGTTCGACACAATCCTTTGTCACTTCCTCCGTGGGCATCTTTGCTATAATATCATACTCTCTCTGGTTTAGATTGATCTGGATATCAGAACTAATGTAGATAAATGTAGTTCCCTTATGTAGGTTTGTTGCCAGCATCATCCAATGCTCAAAGTGAAGGAAAGGAAGCAAAATGAACTTCGGAGTCATATTTTTAAGATATGAGATAAGGACTTCCTTGGTTCTAAAGTTCTCTGTGCAAGTAAATCATCTTTCAGGTATGATGACGCCATGTAGATTGTAGGCGAGTCCCTTGCTAGAAGATATTGGTAGGCAGCCATCAAGCTCACGGACATAGAACCTTTCACTTGTACGGTCTCATGGAGTGCATCGACCATTACAAGAATATTCCCTTGAAGAAAACCAAGCTCGTCATTCTCTTCATATATCCCAGACATGATTAGCCTGAGTTCATTATCTGAAAGACTCTTGCATGTAGCAAGGTTGAAGTTTGGAAATGTCAGTGGTATATCAGATAGAGGCATGATATCATTGGAGGATCTATTAATGGTTGCTCCTATTAGCAAATCTATGTATCCCTTATCTTCAAAGGTGTAGTGGTCCCATTGTTGTTTTTCTGGGACTATAGCAGTTTGTTGTTTTTGTTGCTCCAACTCATTTAGAACTTGTTTGAATGGTTTCTTTTGAGGACGTTGGATAGCAGAGAATAAATAACAGGATACATCATCATGCGCCATTGTCGGGTCCTTGAAGAACCGTCTGTCACAAATGAGCTCCATGGCGTATCATCCCTGTAAAGCATGCATATCCTTTGTAGCTAGCTTGGTAAAGGGGATGTTTCTGTTAAGTGCCTCAATGAATCTAATTGTGCAAAGAGCGCATTCCCCTGAACCTTCTAGTGTCTGAACGACTAAATTTATGATTCTGAACCATGGTTCATTCCAACCATGTGTAAGAGATGGGAAGGCGACCCATACGACTTTGAGAATTTGGAAAGGAATGCAACACACTTCTCTAGCTTCTGATCCAATAAAAATAATGTTTCCCGCCTTAAGCTCACTGGTGCAGAAATTATACACCTTGGCGCCGCGGGCCTCGATGTCAATAATCACTAGGAGCCAGTGGCCAGAAACATTGAAAGGCATCATGATGTAGCGTGCCTTTCTTACGAGACCTATTTGCAGCCACTTGATGTACTTTTCCTGTAGGTCCTTGTCCCACAAGCATAGTGCTAAAGCAGGTGAAGCATTTAAAATGGGTTGCATTTTCTTCGGGCTCCAAAATTCCTCTATAGAATGGGCAAGGAGGACACGGAAGATGGCCATCTTCACCGCCGACTGAGGTCGTAGGAGAACACGAAAATATTCATGTGTCAACTTGCACTTTGTTTTTGTGTTATTATAGAGGATGTCCCCTCCGTCCTTGGCATCATCTACAATGGTGTTTAGGATGAAGATGTCGTGAATATCTAATGTAGAGATGGCCTCCATATCTAGGTCATGTATTTTGTGAGGTAGTGGTGGCGGTGGAGGAAGGTATTTCGGAGGAGGAAGGGAGGTATGTTCATTGTTAACAATGAAATGTGTCAGATCTGCATTCTCATCAGAGTCAGAGTTGAGTTGACCGTCAGTGTCGAGACTCACTCTGTCAGAATCTTCCTGTTCTGGGGGAATGACTGTAGCTGGCTCTGGAGCGGATGGTGCATGAGTAGTAGTCATTGTGAGTGGGCTAATGCTAGTTTCCAAGATGCATTGTTGAAACTCAGCAAAAGCTACGTCTTTGGTTGTGTCCCCCAGAAAGCCCATAGCAGAAAAATTAAAGAGTTGGTATGCATATGACATTGTCACGTTATCATTATTGTCTGGAGCACGATGGTCTTTAGATTCTTTTCTACCACCCTCCATGTGGTCTCCACTATCTCCCCTTTTTGTATTATCTGCTCTTTGGCTGGTGCCCTCTCCAACATTGTCTGGGTCGTCCAGTTGGTCGTATGAAGAGGAACTGTCGGCGTTGGAGTCAGCCGAGCAGTCAGAATCATCATCATCGTTGTCATCATCTTCATCATCTTTGTCATCCCCTGCCTTGTCTTTGTTCTTTTTACTCGATGCTTTCTTGCATCGCCTATGAAGTGCATGTAATTCTTCAAGGGCCACTTGCACGTGCTCGTGGGTTTCGAGCAACTCTTCATGGCTTTCCTTGAGATTTGTGTAGCGTGCTTTAGCTGAGAGGAGTCATGCAGTGAGATCAGTTAATTTTGTTTGTAGTTGATTTAATTCTTCATTTGAGTGCTCCTCCTAGCGGCAGATGAGTGTGTGAGGTTGCTATCGATGTAATCCATTCATGTGTTAATTGCAACATGTTGCTGCTGAAGCTCATGAAGAATTTCAGACAAAGGTTGTGTTTTCTTGGTGACACGGTCAACTTACTGGACTATCATATCTTGCTGGGCTCTCATGCTAAGCATCAGCTCTGGCAGGGTATGCAAGTGATCGTCAACGAGGTTGACTTGCTAGACCGCTACTTCCTGTAGTTATTGAATGCTTGTGACGAGTTTTGATATGGTGTGAGTCCGCTCGTCAAGTTTGGATACCTGCTTAGCAAGTCCCTTCACACAAGAAAAAAGAGATTGTAAGATGTTAGAAGGGTCGGAGAGGAGGGTTTGAATAGAGTCAAATTGACGTCTGAATGTCTCTCCAAGTTGTGAAAATTGGACCCCAGTGGTGGATGTGTGGGGTGGTTGGGGTCCAGGTGGAAGGGTGGTGGTGCCTTGCGAGAGAGACACCATTTATGGACCCACAAATTGTGTGCCGACTGTAGAGGGCGTCAATAGCGGTATCGGGGTGGTGGTGGATAAGAAAAGGTGGTGACATCCCATATATGAAAGTTGGAACTGAGAATGCGGGAGGGAAGGTGGTGGAAGTGAAGGTATGATCGAGCGTTGAGGTGAAAATGGATTTCCCGTTGAGAAAAGGAGTGAGGAAGAAGATGTGGGTGAAGTTGTGGTTTTGGGGAATGGAATGGTGGTGGAAAGTGTTGTGGAAAATGGTGGGAGAGTGGTTTGGTGTGGAAAGGTGGTGGATAGTGGAGTGGTGGAAGATGGGGGGGTGGAAGATATAGGAGTGGTGGAATATAGAAGTCTCGACCCCTCTATCCCTGGAATGGTAGGGGTGGATGTAAAGGTGATCCCAACATTGAAACCCAATATGAAGGGGTCTGAAGTTGGATTCATGATTGTATCTACATTGTGGGGGTGTTCTGCCTCTGGGGTGATCTTGGAGGTAGGCGTCTCTGACTGTTGTTTCTTATGCGTTCATAGTTTGGATGGTCACATCACCGGTATTTTCTTTGGCTTCGTCCCGGGGATAGTGACACTGTGCTCTGTTTGCCCTTCTTTCACTTGTTTCCCCTTCCCTTTTACAGAAGCTAGTAGTGTGTCAAGATCCTCTTCAGTGAAGAGATACTTGTCTTTATCATAATCTGCGAGCTTGGAAAGTGGTAACAATGTTCTTGTTTCTTTGACAGTGGGGCATAAAACATAGTGGAGCTTTTTATCCTTTTCTGTGATGATATATGAGACGATCCAATCCATAAACCACAATATAAACTCAGCGGAAGCATTCGATTAGCAGCGGAATATGAAAAATCATCAGAAATTAAAACTTTTTGAGACAAGGTCTTGGAATCATAAAACTTCTTTTATAGAAACAAGATAAACAGTTTACATCTTTGTTAAATCACTTCTTGAGTGATTATACACAACCAGATACAAAATCTCATGATTCGAACCAAAGTCTCAGACCAACTAACTCCAAGGACCTGAGAGTATAGATACGGCATAGGACTAAATAACTACATGACTCAGCATTCAGTATCTCCACCTAAGATTCACTGCTGCTCATGGTGTTGCTGTTGCTAATACTGATCACCTGCAGACTGGTTCCTTCGTCCTCGACGACCACCTAAAAAGTTGAAAATCTACGGAGTGAGACAATTTTCAATAATTGTCCCAGCGAGAGTTATAACTCTCCACCAGAAGCTTTATTATAGCAATCAAAGAACAACATAAGCAATAAAAGCTTTTAATGTAATCAACAGCAGATTGGCATTAAGTAGGACAACAACATTTAAGAAATATGAAGAACATATATATTAGGCAGTGTAACTTCAATCATTGTATCTCGTAGTTCAACATAAGCAGATATGCTACGCGGTTGATTATGTTTTACAAACATTATTATGCCCTGCAGAGATGAGGTATACCGCTCATACTCCAACCGATCACTATTAAGTCGCATCGGTATCATACCTAGGTCATCAAAAGAGCCGGATTCTTATGAACTCATCTTCCTCAGTCAGAGTGAGGATAAACATGCAGGACATCTAGTGTCTCTACTACTATAGCTCACTAGGGTATTCTGGTACTTTTCTATTAGAGTCACAGTGGCATTCTGTACTCTCTTCGCTATCGAAAGATTTCTTGTTTATCTCTCATCGATGCGAAATAAAAGATTTCCTCGGGAGAATAGTGTTACATCACCCCGACATAAACATATAGTGAAGGCTTGATAGATTAAGATACATCTACATCAATTCCTACACTAGGATGTAAGGATATACACATCCATATTCCCCCACACACTCAAAAGTATGTGATACACGAGTTCCCTTAGGAAAACCTGTTTCACCATCATTTAGCTTCTGACAATGATGGATCTATGATCAGGGCTCTACATGGTATGATTATACTTGATTAGTTAGGTACATTTCAGTATTCTTTTAACATCATACATGTTCTCAAACATTAATCATTAGAACAACAACTATAAAAGTAGAATACTAAATGTATCAAGTCTAACTTACATCAATTATCATTTCCTAATCATCTCATCAGAAGTCATCTATTTAGCATGACCTTTATGATACTCATGGCTCTTACAACCTATCAATCTCATAAGATGCCACTTACTAGGCAACAAGATATGCCACTATTCATAAAGCTAATAGCATGCTTTCAATGAATATGGTATCATAATCCTTACCTAGATATGATCATCCTCATATAAGAACCTGCATGGTTAATTCAGCTAATAATAGTAAACAATTCATTTCAAGAGTTGTACCTTCATACTCTTACAAGAGCTAGGTTCCCTAATTTACATCAATTAGGGTTATCCAATCCCTTCCATTATGATTAAAAATAGTGGTTCCTCCTTTCATACTTAAATCATGAAGATTCATGCTTAAAAGCATAACCTGGAATTAGGGTTTATTGTACATTTCATCATATTACCCTAGAATTAGGGTTTACTATTCACATCATAGTGAATTGAGCTCATAGAATCATCATGTATGAGAAACATCATCATTGATGCCTTCAAATTAGGTTAAGATTCATCAATTATCATAATTAGGGTTTTCATTATCTCACATAGGTGGATCATACCCTAATCATGCACATTCATATAAATTGAAGGTATTTTACTTGAGTTTCAACCATAAATGGTACCTTCTCTCTCCTCTTACTAATAGATGGTGATTACATCACTCTAGATTAGGTTAGGTCAAGTCCTCATTGATTAACATAAGCTAAGTCACCACTATCATGTCATTAGGGTTTGATTAAAATAGGGTCTCATCTAGTTGAACCCTTCAAGGGCATATTGGTAAAGTACACCATTGATCACAATCATGGGTCAATCTATTAATCACTTAACCCCTTAATGTCTTTAAGTATCATTAGGGTTTGGATTAGACCTCCATTGAACCAATTTAAACCTTCAAAGTACTAATCAATCACAACCCTAAAGTCTCCAATCGATTACATACTTTTAACCTCCAAACGGTCTTGAGACCATTTGGATGTGTTGACCATTTGCTATAGTTGACTTCAAGACCGCATGACACTCAATACCGTTTGCCCTTAAACGGTCTTGAGACCGTTTGAGTGCGTTGACCGTTTGAGAGTGTTGACTTCCAAACCGTTTGGATGAAACGACCTTGAAACCGCATGAGTTGAAACGATCTTGAGATCGATTGGACCAAACGACCTTGAGATCATTTGAGTCCAAACGTTCTTGAAACCGTTTGGCCTCAAACGGTCTTGAGACCATTTGGATCTAAATGGTCTTGAGACCTTTTGGTCCAAATGGGCTCAAAATCGCATGGACCTCAAAGGTGTATCAAAGGTTATAATCGATTATCGTTATCTATGTTGAAGCCTTCAATTGGCCATAACCTTGTTAACCACTTATAAATTGAGCCAATTAGGGTTAACCTTAATCAATTGGACACCAAATTGACCCTCACTTGAAAGCCAAATAGGGTCGAATCCAACTCCGTTAGGGTTTGCAATCGGTTAACCATCAATGTCCATCAACATGAATCTAATTGAGGTTGAACCCATAAATTGTCACTCAATTGGGCCCAAACTTGGTCCAAACGGTCTTGAGACCGTTTTCCCAAAGTTTCATTAAAATCTAAGTCGATTTGATAAGGGTTGAACCCTAATTAGGTCTAAAATCAGCAATTTTAATCAATTCATCAACTTATTATGATTGGACCCTCAATTCATCAAATTACCTTAACCCTAGACCTCCAAACGGTCTTGGGTTGTCACCAAATGGTCTTGAGACCGTTTGAGTGAACTCCCAAAAGGTCTTGAGACCGTTTGGTCCCTTCAACCCAAAGTTCACCAAAATTGGTCATTGAAATCACCAATTGAACCCGATTAAGGTTTTGAAGGTTGAAGTGCCTTCAACTTGTGATTAGTTTGCAATTAGATCATGATTATTTGTAATTGATTAATTCAACATGTGTACAACATACCTATAAATGGTCTTCACTTGGTCAACCATACCAAACGGTCTTGGAGACCGTTTGAATCTAAACGGTCTTGCAAGACCGCATGAGATCAAACGATTTGAGACCGTTTGATTTCAAACGGTTTGCAAACCGTTTAGACCAAATGGTCCAAGGTCATTTGATAAAGTTACCTAGGAAATTCACACCCATCGGTTACTTCGTGGTTTTTATTGCAAGAAATCAAGTAAAGATGGGGAAGAAGAAGAACTTAACTACTACTTGCAAGAATAACAATATGCATAATAAAGCAAAGGTTTAGAGTTATAAAACCCACCTCAAACGTTGTTCCTAGAGCTCCAAGCTTCCAAGATTGAAGCCTTTAATGGAGTCTTGAGCTCCATAGGTTGGCCAAAGATGATTCTCCAAGGAAAGGTTGGGGAAAGTCGGCTAGAACAAGAAACCTAAGTGAGATAACCATAAAACCAACCTTATACAAGGAATTCCTCCATGAATTTGAGCTAGAAGATGGTCTCTTCTCACCTTAGAACAAGTTGGTCGTCTTCTTGAGCTCCAGAGCTCTGCCTTGGTCGGTTGAGCAAGATGATAAGTGAAGAAGAGAAGGGAATACATTTACTTGGTTTGCAAAGAAAGAAGCTTATATAGCTTGGGTTAGTTTTCAACATAAGGACCTCTAGTTTATGGGTTTCTCATCTAGGTCCCTCCTTAACTTCTAAGGCACGTTCAATCTATCATATCTTAAGCAAAGCCCATCAAAACTCAAGATCTAAGGGTAAAGAAAGCCAACATGCAAACTAAGGTACATATATATAAAGGGTCTCTTTACTCATTCTAGGTGATTCCACTACAAAGGTCATTCTTCTTATCTGATTATTTAATTGAAGTGCCCCCTTCATCATTTCTACTCTAAATGATGTCAAGGGTCACAAAAGATACTCTAGAGGGTGTATTTTACAAGTTGCACCCCACATTTTGGGTAAATTGCACTTTACTCCAAAACTAGGGTTTTAAGCACAAGGATTGCTCCACAAGCTGCATCTTGATGCCCATGCTTGGTAAATCCATCATACCTCATCATATTCACTCATATGATGTCTCATCATCAGGGGAACATCTTAACCTATGATATTTTGCAATTTAACCCCTCTAATTGGGTAATTTGTACATAGGTCCCTGCATTATAAAACAATACTACAACATTGTTTAAAAACGACAAAAATGAATTACATGCCAAAAGATAATCACAAGTATTTAATTACATGATTAAGCAAAACACCTAGGGTTAACTTATAACCCAGGTCAGGGATGTTACAAATTATCCACCCCTTACATGGATTTCGTCCCCGAAATCGATAAAACATATTAGGAGAAAAGAGCAGGGTATTTCCTTCTCATCTCTTCCTCTAGTTCCCAAGTGGCTTCTTCAACACCAAGGTGATTCCAGAGGACTTTCACAAGTCTTATGTCTTTCTTCTTTAGCTTTTTAATTCTGTTATCAAGGATTGACATTGGTCCTTCCTCATAAGTTATACCTTCATTAAATTCGACTTCCATAGGTTGTAGAACTGACTCGGTATCAGGGCATTTCCTTAGCATAAAAAATGTGAAACATAGGGTGTAACTTCTGCAACTCAGGTGGTAACTCTAGTCTATAGGCTACCTTTCCAACCCGTTCAATGATTGGATAAGGCCCCATAAATCTAGGAGCTAACTTCCTTTTCCTTCCAAAACGAAGGACTCCTTTCCAAGGTGAGACCTTAAGGTACACTCTGTCTCCAACCTGGAACTCTAAGGGTCTATGACGTCTGTCAGCATAAGACTTCTGCCTATCCTGTGCAGTCTTAATCTGTTGTTGTATCATTTTGAT
This sequence comes from Alisma plantago-aquatica, assembly GCA_963693085.1. Taxonomy (NCBI): domain Eukaryota; kingdom Viridiplantae; phylum Streptophyta; class Magnoliopsida; order Alismatales; family Alismataceae; genus Alisma; species Alisma plantago-aquatica. The sequence continues at coordinate 1,358,058,613 of OY856411.1, read as the reverse complement.
CTTCTATGTAGTCTGTTGCACAAGATCAGGACCTAACAACTGGTATTCACCAGTCTCATACCAACATAAGGGTGATCTACAACGTCTACCATACAAAGCTTCATAAGGTGCCATATCAATACTATGTTGATAGCTATTGTTATAGGCAAACTCTATTAGGTTTAGGTGCAGATCCCAACTCCCGGTAAACTGGAGAACACATGCTCTCAATAATGACTTGTAAACTGGGGACCTCTGTTTGATACTATGGTGATAGGAACTCTGTGCAATCACACTATCTCTTGAACATACAACTGTGATAACCTTTCAACATAATAGGTTGTTTTGACAGGTAAGAAATGCACTATCTTTGTCAACCTATCAACAATTACCCAAATGGAATCATGTCCTTTGCTTGTCCTGGGTAGGCCAACAACAAAGTCAATGGTCACATGGTCCCACTTCCACTGTGGTATGAGTAAAGGTTGCATTGTTCCTGTAGGCTTCTGGTGTTCAACTTTAACTTGCTGACACACAGGACACCTCAGAACAAACTCTGCAACATCCTTCTTCATCCCAGGCAACCAATACATATGTTTCAAGTTTTGATACATCTTGGTGCTCCCTGGATGCATGGAATACATCGAAGAATGGGCTTCTTCCAAGATTAACTTCCTCAAGTTGTCCACATCTGGCACTATCATCCTCCCATGATAACATGCCACTTGATCATCTGAGTCATGAAAACCTTCTCGCTTCTCATCACCATACTCTGATCTAATCTGTTGAATTGTAGTATCAACTTGTTGTGCCTCCTTAATCTGCTCTCTTAGAGTAGGTTTAATATGCATCTCAGCCAACAACCCGGCTAACAATGACACCTTCAACTGTACATTGTTTTTCCTTAAAGAGATAAGCATATCTCTCCTGGGGCATACTAAAGAGTTTAGTTGTGCCCTATCAGAGGGTGGTGTTGTTGATTTCTTACTCAGAGCATCTGCAACCACATTGGCCTTCCCTGTATGGTAATCAATTGTACAATCTTAGTCCTTGATTAACTCTATCCAGCGACGTTACCTATCCTTCAGACTGACTCAACGAAGGTAGCGAACCTCTCCTGGTTCTCTAGGGAAGACACGGGAGTAGTCAAGTCGGCATTCAAACCCTTCTCGAACCTTCTGATCCTCTCTTCTTCTGTGGAAGCCATGTGCAGACGGAACCGCAGAACTCCATGAACTTAGCTTCGTACTCGCTAATGTTCATCATGCCTTACCTCAATCTCTCAAACTGAGAGATCTTCTCATCCATGAATGTCTTTGGAAAGTATATGTTGACAAATCCCCGATGAAAGTCTTCCCACAAGATCTCTACTCCAGGCCTCTTCTGCTCTTCCATGGTCCACCAGTGACCATCACTTCCTTTGAGAAGATAGACGGCATGTCTAACCTTCTCAGCTTCAGGGATGTTTAGGATTCTGAAGGCTTTCTCCAACTCGGTTAACCACAGATCGGCATCTGCGGGATCAGCTGTCCCAAAGTATTTGGTTGCTCTGACACGACGAAGTCGCTCGAACGTCTTACCGATACCTTGTCCTTCAGGCTGGGCAGGTGCCCTAGGTGCAGGCATGGGCATCCTGTCGGTGATGTGTGTCATGGCAGTCATAAACTGCCCAAACATGGTTTGAACAGCTAGGTTACCCATGTCAGCTGGGTCAAACTGAGGTGGCTCCTTGGGTGGCTTAGGTGCATGATGTTCTATTTCTGGGTTCCTTGCACCTTCTCGAGGTGCAGCGACGCTACTTTCCGCCACGTACTCCTCATATGGCTCAGACATCCTTATATATCTTCTTCTCTTGAGGAGCAGAAGATTCTATTAGATAGCGAAGAAACACAAAGGATAGAATCAACATCCTAAGTCCTATGTCTCTATAGACTCAGCGAACCTAGAGCTCTGATACCACTAAATTGAGTCAATCTGATCCATAAACCACGATATAAACTCAGCGGAAGCATTCGATTAGCAGCGGAATACGAAAAATCATCGGAAATTAAAACTTTTTGAGGTAAGGTCTTGGAATCATAAAACTTCTTTTATAGAAACAAGATAAACAGTTTACATCTTTGTCAAATCACTTCATGAGTGATTATACACAACCAGATACAAAATCTCAAGATTCGAACCAAAATCTCAGACCAACTAACTCCAAGGACCTGATAGTACAGAGACGAAATAGGACTAACTAACTACATGACTCAGGAGTCAGTATCTCCACCTGAGATTCACTACTGCTCCTGGTGCTGCTGCTGCTGATATTGATCACCTGCAGACTGGTTCCTTCGTCCTCGACGACCACCTAAAAAGTTGAAAATCTACGGAGTGAGACAATTTTAAATAATTGTCCCAGCGAGAGTTATAACTCTCTGCCAGAAGCTTTATTATAGCAATCAAAGAACAACATAAGCAATAAAAGCTTTTAATGTAATCAACAGCAGATTGGAATTAAGTAGGACAACAACATTTAAGAAATATGAAGAACATATATATTAGGCAGTGTAACTTCAATCATTGTATCTCATAGTTCAACCTAAGCAGATATGCTACATGGTTGATTATGTTTTACAAACATTATTACGCCCTGCGGAGATGAGGTATACCGCTCATACTCCAACCGATCACTATTAAGTTGCATCGGTATCATACCTAGGTCATCAAAAGAGCCGGATTCTTATGACCTCATCTTCCTCAGTCAGAGTGAGGATAAACATGCAGAACATCTAGTGTCTCTACTACTATAGCTCACCAGGGTATTCTGGTACTTCACTATTAGATTCACAGTGGCATTCTGTACTCTCTTCGCTATCGAAAGATTTCTTGTTTATCTCTCATCGATGCAAAATAAAAGATTTCCTCGGGAGAATAGTGTTACATCACCCCGGCATAAACATATAGTGAAGGGTTGATAGATTAAGATAAATCTACATCAATTCCTACACTAGGATGTAAGGATATACACATCCATATTCCCCCACATACTCAAAAGTATGTGATACAGGAGTTCCCTTAGGAAAATCTATTTCACCATCATTTAGCTTCTGAAAATGATGGATCTATGATCAAGGCTCTACATGGTATGATTATACTTGATTAGTTAGGTACATTTCAGTATTCTTTTAACATCATACATGTTCTCAAACATTAATCATTAGAACAACAACTATAAAAGTAGAATACTAAATGTATCAAGTCTAACTTACATCAATTATCATTTCTTAATCATCTCATCACAAGTCATCTATTTAGCATGACCTTGATGATACTCATGGCTCTTGCAGCCTATCAATCTCATAAGATGCCACTTACTAGGAAACAAGATATGTCACTATTCATAAAGCTAATAGCATGCTTTCAATGAATATGGTATCATAATCCTTACCTGGATATGATCATCCTCATATAAGAACTTGCATGGTTAATTCAACTAATAATAGTAAACAATTCACTTCAAGAGTTGTACCTTCATACTCTTACAAGAGCTAGGTTCCCTGATTTACATCAATTAGGGTTATCCAATCCCTTTCATTATGATTAGAAATAGTGGTTCCTCCTTTCATACTTAAATCATGAAGATTCATGCTTAAAAGCATAACCTGGAATTAGGGTTTATTGTACATTTCATCATATTACCCTAGAATTAGGGTTTACTATTCACATCATACTGAATTGAGCTCATAGCATCATCATGTATGAGAAACATCATCATTGATGCTGTCAAATTAGGTTAAGATTCATCAATTATCATGATTAGGGTTTTCATGATTTCACATAGGTGGATCATACCCTAATCATGCACATTCATATACATTGAAGGTATTTTACTTGAGTTTCAACCATAAATGGTACCTTCTCTCTCCTCTTACTAATAGATGGTGATTACATCACTCTAGATTAGGTTAGGTCAAGTCCTCATTGATTAACATAAGCTAAGTCACCACTATCATGTCATTAGGGTTTGATTAAAACAGGGTATCATCTAGTTGAACCCTTCAAGGGCATATTGGTAAAGTACACCATTGATCACAATCATGGGTCAATCTATTAATCACTTAACCCCTTAATGTCTTTAAGTATCATTAGGATTTGGATTAGACCTCCATTGAACCAATTTAAACCTTCAAAGTACTAATCAATCACAACCCTAAAGTCTCCAAACGATTACATACTTTCAACCTCCAAACGGTCTTGAGACCATTTGGATGTGTTGACCATTTTCTATAGTTGACTTCAAGACCGCATGACACTCAAGACCGTTTGCCCTTAAACGGTCTTGAGACCATTTGAGTGCGTTGACCGTTTGAGAGTGTTGACTTCCAAACTGTTTGGATGAAACGTCCTTGAAACCGCATGAGTTGAAACGATCTTGAGATTGATTGGACCAAACGACCTTGAGATCGTTTGAGTCCAAATGGTCTTGAGACCGTTTGGTCCAAATGGGCTCAAAACCGCATGGACCTCAAAGGTGTATCAAAGGTTATAATTGATTATGGTTATCTATGTTGAAGCCTTCAATTGGCCATACCCTTGTTAACCACTTATAAATTGAGCCAATTAGGGTTAACCTTAATCAATTGGACACCAAATTGACCCTCACTTGAAAGCCAAATAGGGTTGAATCCAACTCAATTAGGGTTTGTAATCGGTTAACCCTCAATGTCCATCAACATGAATCTAATTGAGGTTGAACCCATCAATTATCACTCAATTGGGACCAAACTTGGTCCAAACGGTCTTGAGATCATTTGGACACCCTCCAAACGGTCTTGAGACCGTTTGCCCAAAGTTTCATTAAAATCTAAGTCGATTTGATAAGGGTTGAACCCTAATTAGGTCTAAAATCAGCACTTTTAATCAATTCATCAACTTATTACGATTAGACCCTCAATTCATCAAATTACCTTAACCCTAGACCTCCAAATGGTCTTGGGTTGTCACCAAACGGTCTGGAGACCGTTTGAGTGAACCCCCAAATGGTCTTGAGACCGTTTGGGCCCTTCAACCCAAAGTTCACCAAAATTGGTCATTGAAATCACCAATTGAACCCGATTAAGGTTTTGAAGGTTGAAGTGCCTTCAACTTGTGATTAGTTTGCAATTAGATCATGATTCTTTGTAATTGATTAATTCAACATGTGTACTACAGACCACTAAATGGTCTTCACTTGGTCAACCTTACCAAACGGTCTTGGAGACCGTTTGAACCTAAACGGTCTTGCAAGACCGCATGAGATCAAACGGTTTGAGACCGTTTGATTACAAATGGTTTGCAAACCGTTTAGACCAAATGGTCCAAGGTCGTTTGATAAAGTTACCTAGGAATTCACACCCATCATCTTCAACCTTGGGACAGGTCGGTCACTTCGTGGTTTTGCTTGCAAGAAAGCAAGGAAATATGGGGAAGAAGAAGAACTTAACTACTACTTGTAAGAATAACAATATGCCTAATAAAGAAAAGGTTGAGTTATAAAACCCGCCTCAAATGTTGTTCCTAGAGCTCCAAGCTTCCAAGCTTCAAGCCTTTAATGGCATCTTGAGCTCCACATGTTGGCCAAAGATGATTCTCCAAGGAAAGGTTGGGGAAAGTCGGCTACAACAAGAAACCTAAGTGAGATAACCATAAAACCAACCTTATACAAGGAATTCCTCCATGAATCCGAGATAGAAGATGGTCTCTTCTCACCTTAGAACAAGTTGGTCGTCTTCTTGAGCTCTAGAGCTCTGCCTTGGTCAGTTGAGCAAGATGATAAGTGAAGAAGAGAAGGGAATACGTTTACTTGGTTTGCAAAGAAAGAAGCTTATATAGCTTGGGTTAGTTTTCAACATAAGGACCTCTAGTTTATGGGTTTCTCATCTAGGTCCCTCCTTAACTTCTAAGGCACGTTCAATCTATCATATCTTAAGCAAAGCCAATCAAAACTCAAGATCTAAGGGTAAAGAAAGCCAACATGCAAACTAAGGTACATATATATAAAGGGTCTCTTTACTCATTCTAGGTGATTCCACTACAAAGGTCATTCTTCTTATCTGATTATTTAATTGAAGTGCCCCCTTCATCATTTCTACTCTAAATGATGTCAAGGGTCACAAAAGATACTCTAGAGGGTTTATTTTACAAGTTCACCCCACATTTTGGGTAAATTGCATTTTACTCCAAAACTAGGGTTTTAAGCACAAGGATTGCTCCACAAGCTGCATCTTGATGCCCAAGCTTGGGAAATCCATCATATCTCATCATATTCACTCATATGATGTGTCATCATCAGGGGAACATCTTAACCTATGTAATTTTGCAAGTTAACCCCTCTAATTGGGTAATTTGCACATAGGTCCCTGCATTACAAAACAATACTACAACATTGTTTAAAAAGGACAAAAATGAAAATGTATGTTCCTCAGGAACTTAATTACATGCCAAAAGATAATCACAAGTATTTAATTACATGATTAAGAAAAACACCTAGGGTTAACTTATAACCCAGGTCAGGGATGTTACAATATAGGTGTTTTTTAGGATCTGCTCCTCAGTTAGGTTATCACCCTTTATCAATGTACAGTTTTGAAGTGGTCCATCCATCTTGAGGTACTTCAGGATTGACGTTACGTGACCACCCATGCAGATTTCCCTTTCGGGGGCATAAGATGTGTGTTTATGTATCAATTGCCGTCCAATATTGACCAGCTGCCCCTTTAAGATGGGCCAAAGTAGGAAGAGGTCAGAGATGAGAACATTCCCACTCTTTGTTCTGGGAAATATTGCACCTGTTATAATCTGTGTAGTGTTCGCACCAGACCGACTTGAATGTTAGAGGCTTTGCATGTCTTGGAATCGTAGGTGGAGATTCTAATCAGTGATGTCCAGAATGTGTGCTTGTTGAACTGTGGGTGATCCAGACCTACTATCGAAGACTTCTTCAGCTAGTATGGGTTGTCAATGAAGATTTTGTTAACAGGTTTTAAATTAGTGTAACCTGATTCTCAAAAAGTGAGGTTATGAGTTTGTGTTCGCCCCCATCTCTTTGTTCGTCTTTGGATTCCACTGGTTCTTTGGTAAGGTGATTAAAGAATTCCAGTGTGAGCTCGAGGTAAGAATTCTCGATGACCAAGTAGAGCTTGGAGAGGTTTTCCTCATCGAGAAGGACCGGAACTCTGTTGTAGACTCCCATCTTCTTAAGTATGTTGGAGTAGATATACTTTGTTGTCCACAAAATTTTGTCACCAGCCTCCAAATGTTGAATTTGAAGATTAGTCGGTCCGGCTGGGGTTGTGGCTTGTATGACAAGGGGAGTAGCTTGTCCTACCTGGATCAGTTCCCGGGAGGTTGTGGGTTGGACTTTCTTACTTGCCCGTCTTTTGGGAGGTCGTTCTTTTGTAACCTCCTGGACATTCCTCTTCTTCTTGGACTTGGTAGCTAGAGATTCCTCATAAAAATGTGGTACGTAGTCAGAGCCTTCATCAGTTGAGGAAGGATCTATGAATTCCTCAACTGGGTCATCATCTAGACATTTGTTGACGTGCTCATGGTCGTGAATGACCTTGGGTAGGTCAGTTGGTGATTTACATGTCTTCGCACATACGTCAACGATACGCTGGATCTTATTTTGGTGCTCCAATAGTTGTTCTCTTGTCTAGTGTCCTGCTTCAGTGACTTCCTTTGTAGGTGAGGCCATCTTAGTTCTTGGGTTGCCTCTCAAGTAGGAATTTGGTTTTACGTCACTGGCCCAATGAGATTATGGCTTGATTAGGTTGATTCAGTGGGGTCATGAATGTTAATGGTTTGTCTTAGAGTTTTATCAGCTGGAGTATAATATCTCTTCCGTCTATGGCCATTAACAGTCATTTCTCCTCCATTGTCATCAAGGATGATGACAACTCCAATTGGGTGTATATGCTTGATAGTGAAGGGCCCAGACCACTTTGTGCGAAGTTTATCGGGAAAATTTTTGAGCCTAGAATTGAAAAGAAGGACCTTGTCTATGACGATGATATCTTTTCTTTTAATGTGGCCATCATGCTGCATCTTAGTTTGCTCTTTTTAGATCTTGGCGCTATGGTAGGCAGACATTCTTAGTTCCTCCAGCTTTTGTAATTGAAGTTGTCTGTATTCACCGACGCATTTGAAATTGATATTCAACTGTTTAATAGCCCACCAAGCCTTGTGTTCTAATTCAACTGGAAGATGGCATGACTTTCCATACACCAAACGGAATGGAGTAGTTCCTATTGGTGTCCTGTAAGTAGTGCGATATGCCCATAGAGCATCAGGAAGTTTGGTGGACCAATCTTTGCAGTTCTTGTAAACAACCTTCTCTAAAATAGCTTTCAGTTGTCTGTTTGAGACTTCAACTTAGCCTCTTGTCTGAGGATGATAAGGCGTGGTGACCTTGTGTTTTACTCTGTATTTTCTCGGAAGGGCTTCAAAGCTTCATTCCAAGAAATGTGGCCCTCCGTCAGATATGACTGTTTCTAGGAACTCTAAATCTAGGAAAGATAATGTCCTTGAATAACTTAATAACTAGCTTAGAGTTACAAGATATAGTAGGTATAGCTTCTACCCATTTGGATACGTAATCCACAATGACTAATATATAGGAGAATCTATATGATGAGGGAAATGGACCCATATAGTCCACTCCCAATATATTGAAGAGTTCAATTCCCTGCTACAGAGTTAGTGGCATTTCATATCATTTGGATATCCCTCTAGACAGCTGACATTTATTGCGTGATTGTACAAATTCATGGGCATCCTTTGCTATTGTCGTCCAGAAGCAACCTGACTGTAAGACTTTAAGAGAAGTCTTCTTTGAACTCATGTGCCCCCCGATGGGGCCAGAATGATAGTGTTCCAAAACTGGGGTGATCTCTTGTTCAGGAAGGCAACGGCGGAATAATCCATCTACACATAGGTGGAAGAGGTATGGTTCATCCCAGAAGTACTGCTTGACTTCATGGAAAAATTTCTTCTTGTCATGATAGGAAGCAGAAGGATGGACAATTCCCATAGCTAGATAGTTTACTATGTCGACATACCAGGGAAATCTAGTGGTAACTTTCATTAGTTGGTCATCAGGTAGAGAATCATGGATAGGTGTATTATCTTCATCTTGAGCCTTAATGTGACTCTAGTGATCGGTGACAACATTTTCTACCCCACTTTTATCCTTCATTTCCAGGTCGAATTCTTGAATCATCAACACCCAGTGAATGAGTCTGGGTTTGGCATCTTGTTTCTAAATCCGATATTTTATTGCTAAGTGGTCTGTGTAAACTGTGACCTTTGATCTGATTAGATAAGAACATAATTTCTCAAAAGCATATATGATTGCCAAAAACTCTTTTTCTGTAGTTGTATAGTTCTTTTGGGCCTCATCAAATATCTTTGATGCATAATATATCATATAGGGCTTCTTATCTATCCTCTGCCTTAGTACTGCTCCTACACCGTAGTCACTGGCGTCACACATTATCTCATAGGGTTGTGACCAATCAGGGGCTCTTAGTATTGGCATAGAGACTAAAGTGTTCTTTAGAGTTGTGAAGCTATGTAAACATTCTTGATCAAAATTGAAGTCCGCATCTTTCGTTAACAGGTGAGTCATAGGTTTTCCTGTTGTTGTAAAGTCTTTGATGAATCTTTGATAAAATCTAGCATGGCCCAAGAAGGCTCGTACTCCTCTGTTTATTTTGGTGGTGACAACTTTGAAATGACATCTATTTTTGCTTTGTCTACTTCAATCCCTCGTCCACTCACCCGATGCCCGAGGACAACACCTTCTATCACCATAAAGTGACACTTTTCCCAATTAAGGATCATATTTGTTTCCTCGCATCTTTGCAATACTTTATTGAGATTAAGCAGACATTTATTGAAGGAATCTTCATAGACTGAGAAGTCGTCCATGAATACTTCCATGATAGATTCAATTAAACCTGCAAATATGGCGGACATACACCTCTCGAATGTTCCAGGTGCATTACATAGCCCAACGGGCATCCTCCTGAAGGCGTAAGTTTCGAAAGGGTAGGTAAAAGTTGTCTTTTCTTGATCTTCAGGGTGTATCAGAATTTGATAAAACCTTGAGTAGCCGTCAAGATATCAAAAGAATTTATGGTGAGCTAGACATACAAGAACTTTGTCAAGAAAAGGTAAAGGAAAGTGGTATTTCCTTGTTGCCTTGTTCAATTTTCTATAGTCGATGCACATCCTCCACCCGGTAACAGCTCGGGTGGGTACCAATTCATTTTTATCATTCAAAACAACAATGGTTTCCCCTTTTAAGGGACCACTTGAACTGGACTTACCCATTGGGAGTCAGAGATCGGATAGATAATACCAACTTTTAGAAGTTTTAGAACCTCGAGGAGAACTACCTCTTTGTTATTCAAGTTTAGCTTCCTCTGGTGATCCAGTGTGGGTTTAAACTCTTCTACCATAGGTAATTTGTGCATGTACAAAGTTGGATTTATCCTGGTTAGGTCGGTCATCTTATATCCAATGGCTTTCTTGTGCTTACTTAATTCAACGAGGAGTCTTTCTTCCTGGTCATCTATCAAAGTGGAACCGATAATGACCGGACATAGTTTTTCTTCATCTAGAAAGATGTGTTTGAGACCAACTGGTAGGAATTTCATTCCAGGTGCCTTGAGCACTTCAGTAGTCTCCAGAGTGGTGACAGATTTCAACTCCTTAAAGGTAGATTTTGGGACTTCTTCAACTTGTTCAAGATATTGCAGGCTTTGTTGAACTAGTTCGTCGGTTGAAAATTTGACTTCTGGATTCATTAAGGCATTCTACAGAGCATCAGATGGTTCGGGAGTTTCTTGCTTCAGTTGGGACATTTTATCAATTGCCTAAAGAAGAAAGACTTCTTCGTGGATGCTAGAACTTTTTAGGCTGTCAAAGGCTCTGAATTGAACGGTTTCCTTCCCCAGCCTTAAGGTAATTGTGCCAACTTCGACATCAATTAGTGCTCTGGCTATAGCAAGGAAGGGTCTGCCAAATATTATTTGATATCTCAGATCTTCTTTTATGTCCATGATAACAAAATCACAGGGGACATAAGAGTCTCTTCCTACCCTCACTGGGATATCTTTAATGATTCCCAAAGGTGCAATAATGGTAGAATTAGCCAACTGGATTGTCATTATTGTGGGTAGCAAATCGGTAAAGCCCAATATTTTACACATAGAAAATGGCATAATAGATATGTTGGCCCCCAAATCAACTAATCCTTTCTTGCAAGAGGTGTTTCCAATAGAACATTAGATGTCGAAGGAGCCAGGGTCCTTCTATTTTTTTGGCATTTTGTTGAGAATGATATCAGAAGTAGTCTGAGATAATTTGATGGTCTAGTATTCTTCAGTCATGTATTTCTTTGATAGAAAAGTCTTCAGATATTTGGAGCAAGCTGGGATTTTAGAGAGAGCATCAAGGAACAAGATATCAACATATATCTTCTTCATTGCTTCGTTGAACTTTACGAATCTATTATCCATCTTAGTCCCTCTCAATCTGCCTAGATAGGGTATCCTGGGCTTGTATGGTGGGACTTCTGGTTCTTTGGAAACAAGTTCCTTTTCTTTCTCCTTCTCGGCCTCTATAGATTTTTTAGTTTCTTGATTTATGCTTACTGTTGGGATGATTTCAGTGGTATCTTCATCTTTCTGAATGACTTTAGTAGCTTGAGTAAGAATATGACCAGACCTTGTGGTAACTGCATTTAGTAGTTCTGGTCTGTGTTGATCATGTCTCAGATTTATTTTCGGCTGACCAGTGAAAGTACCTACCAGAGGTTTCAACTGAGCTGCAATTTGTGCCAATTCCCAAAATGTAATAGGGTAGGTACACATACCTTGTAATTTGTATTAGAAATTCTAGGGTCAAACCCTAGGTCCAGATCAAGGTTCCAAAACCCGAGTAGTAAGTTCACCCAATATTATGATTAATATTTTGCTAAGTATACAAAACCTTAACAAACCAACCAATAATCCATGTCAAGTTTTGTTCTCACAATTAGGTCCACTAATCCTTCTCACTCAGTAGATCATAATTTATTATGAACTTTACAAAAACCTTACAAAATTTGGGTTGAGACCAATTTCAACCCTTTCAAACAAGCCCTGGGAGTTTATAAGACAATGTCATAGAAGTTAAGCGGTCAACCAGTAGTAGTACATAATTCAAATTTGTGTAACGCCATTCATTTCTTTGAATTCAACATTAGTGGCATCTAGATATTGAAAAAGGTTGACAAGAAAGGATGCCAAAAGGATTTGGTTGAGACAATCTAAAAAAAGGGGTTTTATGTCCCACTATAAGGAGAAATTGTGATATATAATTTATGTAGTACAATAAGAAGGGAGATAACCTATGAAGAAACAAATGTCATATATCATCATAGATAAAACAAAACAAATTTCAAGAGGTAGTATTTTCATAAAATATTATATTGTCAACACACTTATTTGTATATTTTTAGAAATGACAAACATATTTTCATGAAAGTAAGCGAAACTCATATTTAAGAATATTAAAGGTTTCACATAATAGCTTTGAAAATATTGTATTATATCTATGACATGAACAATGATTATTAATTAGTTATTATAGTACCATGAGAAATAATGACATGATAAATGATAATGAATATGAGGAATATTTTTTTAGATTTAAAATTCCAAATATTTACAAATAAAATGATTATAAAATTATTTGATAATCCAGAATAACAATGGGTATTAGTATTTTATTTTATGATAACTTATATTTTGATATACAATACTTTCACAATTTAATATCTATATTTTTTAATATATATTAGATTATTTATGAAATAATATAATATTTTTTTAAATTATTGTTATTATTTAGGTTTTATATATCAATGTATAAAAATATTATAATCATAATTTATAGTTATAATTTTCCATCTATTCCATTAATAGAAGTATATTATACAAATCATGCTATTATTTGGAATGAAAATGGAAAGGCATTCAACTATAAGTTTATATTTTAGAATTCATTGATTGAAAAAATATAATTTGTATTATATTTTTTTATTTCCAAGTTATAATTTCTATTATTATGATTTTAGAATTATTTTCTTTTTATTTTTTTGTAAAATTTATAATCTACAATATTACAACTATACTATACTAAATAATAATTTTACCATTTTATAATGCATTATTAAAAATAATTCATAAATAATTTTGTATTGTTGATTAAAAATGAAAGACACTACAACTTTGGGTTATAATGAAGTTGAATGTACTTTATACAAATTAGTCTTAATTCAAGTCATGTGTAACTTTAATGACATGTTTTCAAATTAGTCATCTAATTAGGGTTTACTTGGATGATTGTATGCTTTACTAAGTTGATCATCATTTAAAGCTTGATTAGTGATGGTAGTTAGGTTTGGATGTATTAAATATAATGAGAAGGTTTAATCATACTTTGATTCACATAATTAGGGTTATGGTTTGGAAACCCTAATCAGCCCAAATTAGGGGTTGATGACATGTGAATACATAATTTGATAAGTATAGTGTCTCACTAAATGATTTTAGTATTTTATGTATAACTATAATTTAAATCAAATTTGTATATGATTTGAATATATCAAATGTCAACACTACTGGAAAATATCAAAATATTTGAAGAATGTTCGGACATATTTGTCGGCCGAGTTTCAAACTCAGCCAACCATATTTTAGATTCATATAGTAGTGTGGTAATTGAATTTTATCTTTTTATAGGTAATTCTAATTGATATCAAATTTGAATGTAGTTGGGAAACTCCACTATAGACATTATATTAAATTTTCATAATTTTTAGATGATGTTTGTTCTCTACATACAGGGGTGTCGATCGAGTTCTATGAAGGACAAACTCGACCGACCATGCTAAAGACTCCAATATAGAAGTTTAGTATTTGATTTTTATTTATTTATTGGTAATTCCAAATGATCTAAAAATTTTACTGTTACTTATAAACTCGATTTCAAATGTTAGGTTAAAGTTTAATAATTTTTGGACGATTGTTGAGTTCTAAAAGTTGTGGTATCAGTCGAGTTTATTACTCAGCTGACCAACCAGTCTGAGAAAAATAAAAATATAATGAAGGGCTTGTTTACAATTGTTCTAAGCACCTCAATTCATCTACATGAATAACATAAGACACAAGGGGATCTCATAACTTGTCATTCCTATCAAAGAAATGAAATTCTTGAGAGAGAGGAGAGCTAGGGTTTTGAGAAGAGAAAGTGGTGGAGATGTTGACCTAGGATTTCTCTATCCAAGATATGATGAAATCAAGTAAGTTTAGCTTCTTTGCAAAGAATTTCATGGTGAATATTCTCTCACATGTCCAGTTTTTGTCCCTTCTCTGATTTGATTTGAAATCACATCAAATCTCCCCCTTTTCTCAGTCTTTCTCTTCCAATCCCCATTTCCAGGGTTTCTGAGTTGAGAGGAGAAAGAATTGGATTCTTTTGCGAGAGTTTGATTGGGTTTCCAAAAATTTAGAGGTTGAACTACGAATTTAAGGTTCTTGGCACCTGAGGTGAGTGCTTTTTATCCCTCCTAAGCTTTGTATTCATGTTGAAAGCTCAATTCTATCCAGCTAAAACAATCAGAAACCTTATTTGTATATGTATGTGATTGGATTTGATTTGGGAAAGATATTGGGGGATCCAATTCTACTGATTTTGATTATTTATCATTGATTGGAACTTGATTAGTCCCTGATATATTGATTGAGGATCCATGGATAATCTTATGGGTAGATCACTATGCTACATCATGTGAATTTCACCTTAAAAATCAGCTCAATGGTCGATATGCTTGGAATTGAATTGACATGTATAAAATCATATTTGAATTGTATTAGATGTATTATTCAAGTGTATTGTGGTATGTTAATGGAATTGAATGACCACATATCCTGATTAGGATTTGTGTTGAGATAGTGAATCAAATGAGTCAATTAATCAATTTATACTTATGATTGATGAATGACATGTGTGAAAATGAAAACTAGGGTTTCCATGTTTGTGAATAACCCTAATGAACCCTTAAATCATGATTGGATTACTGAATTATATGATTCTTATGATATGTTGAACTAAGGAATGACTTCTTGAAAACCCTAAAAGTTTATTATTAAGACGATTACGAGTGATAAATCTAGAACTTGTACATGATGTTGTAAATGCGATCAAATGCCGAAGTGGAAAGTATTAATACTTCAATTTAATATGACAAGTCTTACTAATATTATCTAAGTCTAATGCATTTGTTTTAGTATAATAGAGAATGACCATTTTTTATTATGGTAATGACATTAGAAGCCAGTGACATGGTACACTTATCTAATGAGATATGATATGAAGAAAAATTGAATGAAACATACTAAAACTAGACAAATTGATGGCAAGTTAAAGATGAAACTAATGAAGTTATTATGATGAAGTCTTCAATCCTTTGTTTTAATTACATGTAGCTTAAGACAAATTGAATGAAACATACAAAAATTAGACTTTGATGGATATCATTGAAAAGAGAATTATTGTATATGAAGTGAGTTAAAAATGATTGGTTTCGGTAATTTAATGAACATGACATGAGAGAAGTTGAGATTAATGAATATGAATTGAAGGGAAAAGATGAGAATTAGTAGATGAATATAAGAAACAAACTCTAACTCTAAAATGTTGAGCTAGATGGTGCTACTGAATAATAATCTCAAAAGAGGGATTAAGGAATGTACATAATTGTATTTTAATTCAATTAAAAGATGAGGTTCAAGCATTTGAATTGATTTACTAGAATGTGTTATTGTATTGTGATTGTTTGATAGAATACTTGTACTATGAGAATGAACTATATTGATGGAATTCAAATGATAATCAACATGTGTTGATTAGTAACCCCATATGAAGAATATGGAATAAAAGAAGAAGAGAAGTAAGTTTGTTATGCATGAAATTTATTGGCATCTATTGAGATTGGATGGAACAAGAATTTGTTGTATGATAACTCTACTCTGAGTATCATGAATGATACATGATATCTATATGCTTTTACTGTTGCTAGTTCTACTGACTCTGCTAATATTTGTTAAGAACTGTGATATACAATGAACTGATAAGATTTATGTTGAAATTGAATTTAATATGCACTCCTTACATTGAGAAACCCTGATAAGGGTAAATGTTGCATAATGAGATTAAATGTCTAGGATAAAAGCCCACTGATGATGATAAAATCCTGATGGGGTAAATGTGGACAATAAGATTATGTCTCAAGGTTAAAGCCCACCGTTGGTGATTGCTATGAGATGAAGTAGAAGATAGAAATAATCATATGTGTTGCAATATACAGATTTATTGTGCTTCTTGCTTTGATCATTATCCTTATTGATAAATTTGATCTGTTTCATATAATTCTAGTTACGCAAGAATACAAGATATGATATATGATGTTTTTAATTCTTTTAATATGAGTAAAAGAGATTAATAATAAGTGAAATGATGGAGCATCTAGTTAGGTGCCCTGAACACTGTGAGTTTCCCCTGAGGACCACATTAAGGAAACAAAACGGATCTCCTTATAGTAATCAATAGATTATGAAAAGGATTTTCAGAGTGTGAATCGAGACCTTAAAGGTTAGACCACTGGGATTTAGGAGTGAGTCATCTAGAGTGGCTCTAGCCCTAAATCCTTGTTGTGAAAGTCGATGTCTAGATGGAATAGACTCTGATGAAATGAAATATGTGAAATGTGATATGAAAAATATGTGAAATATTATGACATGTGATATACTATTTTGCTAGTTCCTATCTCGTGTACCTGATATGAGGATGTGAACCTCTTTAGGCAACCCTGAGGTGGCTGGGGTATGTTTTTGATATCTTAGGATGGCCGACTAAACCTTAAGATAGTGACGGTGAGTCATTGACACGAGAACCAGGCGTGGCGACTTATACTTGGTGAGGTACAAGCCAAGTAGTTTCAGGGCAAATGAATGAAAGATGATAAGCTATGTAGAACATGATTTGAATGGTTGTTACATTCCTTATACTACTACTTGATGATTTGTCATTGTTGATTATGCTTCTTGTTGTTGAAAGTAATCATGTTTCTATGGACATTTCCTATTTCATATTATGATATGTCATGTTGACAAGTTATAAATGATGGGATGCATATCCATTCTGATTATGAGTTGGATTTCTTGCTATTTTATAGTATTGTTTGGTAGATATGTATTATGTGTACTTCAACTTCAGGACTATAGGATCTGTTCCTAGTCCGGATGGTGGAGTGTCACAAATATAATGTTATTCTTATGTATTGATTCAAAATGCTTAGAGCTTGACTTATTACTCATGCAGTAGGATTCTTAATCCAAACTAAGAAGTGTATGTTGATTTGTTCATAGACATGCTTTAAAAGTTGTATCAAAGTTATAATTGGTTTAAGTGATTACCTTATCAGTTGGATTAGATTACCATTGTAAGTTAGAAATGACTTATGATAGAACTATCTGCTAGACTTTTCAATACATGTTTCTATTAAGTTTATTATACTTAATCTGATGTTGATGCATGTACCTAGCTTGAGTGGGAGGTATCCACTCATTGGGGCTCTATATGAGTCTCATGAGGTTATTTCAAATGTTTTTAGGTATAATGCTATCCAACAGATAGGTCATGACAAAGAAGATATAAATTGTATAATCTAGATAGATTAGAATGCCCATGTACTCTCTCTTTCCCAGGATGAGTTGTAGATTAAGTTTGTTCATCAATGTACATGTATCTGATGTAAACTGAATCACATATGAGAACAAGATTTGATTCTGGTTTTAATGGAGTTGAATAAGATTTGTGATATCTAAATGTGATGTCCTTGATGTGACATTGATTTACGGTTTTGTGAAGAAAGGAAAAGGAAAAATTTGTCTATGTTTTTCATTTATTGTTTAATCACTTGTGTCGAGAATTCATTGTTTTATTCCATAATCTGGGTTTAGGTTTTGGAATTATCTCTAATGGTTGGTATTTGTTCTAATCAAAAGAGTGGGTCCCAACAGTAACTAAACAAAAAACTCGATTAATAGTTTGATTTAAACTTTAAAAAGTTTACATGTCTTTCTCTTATATTTTATATACACATATTTCCATCATTAGGTTTATATTCAAATGATATTGATATGAATGTATTCATTCATGTCAAGTGGATTTGCTTTTTTCAAATATTTGACCAACTAGTATGTTTGTGAAATTGCAAAAGTAATATTGTATAGTAGTATATTTCACATTATTGATATTTTAAGTAACTATATAATTCATATCTATAAGGTTAGGATCAAATTTGAAAGATACTTTAATTTAGAACACCAACATGTGAGCATGTGTCAAAAGGAAGTAAGACATTACAACATTTCACTATTAATAAATTTAGTCAAGGAATATTGATTAAATTATTTTATAGATACAAAACTATAACCAAGACATATCCACCTCAATACAATTATTAAACAAGTGTGAGCTAATTCAACATCACTAGTAAAAATAACGCACTATACATTACCTCCAATGTGTTATTTTATAGAAGACGATAGAACCATCCCTATTGAAGAGAAATTTTAGTAATAACATCTTGATAGTGTAAATCTCTAACCCCAACTTAGCTAGAGGTAGATAGGGGGATGTTTAAACTCACCCAACAACACATTTTACAAGATCATTTTCTCCATTAAGGAGTCAATTTCTTCATAACCCTAGTTATTACCATATTGTCATAGTTGTTTATTTATCTTGAAAACTTCATGCAAAACAAATATGTGTAATTTAGGTAAATTTGCCAAATATCTTTGTCAACTTCATTTAAGTTCCAATTATTTCAGTTTTTTTTTTAAAATTCATGTAGATTGATAGATATAATGTGGTATGTGCATGTGCACGTGTCCATTCACTAGTAGTATTCAAATATGTTAATGACTAATATCAACAATCATGATATGTTATAACTTACGGTTATAGAAGAAACCTAGTTAATAGTGATTTATTAGTTATATTTTCATACATTATCAGGACATGTTAGACATAAAATCTAGATATATTTATAATACATTAATTTAGCCGTTGAAACATTAGTTTGACACTTATATGTATACCACTTTGTGTATCAACATTTGCAAACAAAGATTTTTGGAATATCCTATTCGAGAGAACTTATTAGAAAAAGTATAGAACATAAGAAATTCTTGGGACAACAAAGTCATAAATCGTATCAACAACCATTAGTTTGGTTAATTGGTCTGCAAAACCTTTATATTGTACAAACATATATTAGATGCAATAAGGAAGTTACATAAGAGACTATAATTTTAAGTAAACTATTATCCAACTTAGTGAAGGAGGAAGAGAGGGTGAGTAGAATCATTCCTTGAAAAATGATCAACAACATTATCATTAGTACTACCAGATCATTGCTATAGTTACTAAGCAAGGCGTTACTACTGATATTTGTTATGCATAAGCGTCTGCTGTCACGATACTTGGGAACGTCACCAAAGGTCCTAACTATCCTCACCTAAGATCTCACAACCTTACTATATCTAACATGCTCGGCTAGGGCATAGGGAGGCAGCAACGCTGCGCTGCACCCAGCCTACTGCCCGCAACGCCGTGTTACAAGGGAAGAGTAGCGCGCGTTAGGTGTATCGTGCGTCCCACCCTATCGGGCAATTCCCGTCGTAGCTACTCCTGGGAAAAAAAGATCTTGACTGATATGATCATCATAGATGGTATGTGTTTTCCTGGACACAAGGAGAGAGGTCTTTGGTGACTCTAGGAAGAAAATGAGAAGCTTTACTTAGGTCGTTGGCTTCTTCATCAGTGAAAATGAATCTTGGGTGTATTTATCAAGATCATGTGACTCTCGGAAGGCAAGGATAATAATAATGACTAGATAATAGGAAAGTTGTTACCCTACTTTATATTTTTGCACTCCAACCTCGGGGGTAGAGGGAAGGGTTTTGATTATGCGGCTTGCTTTGACAATTAAATGGATGGATATCAATCTATTACATTGGTGTTAGTCAACAAGATGTGCTTTTAGTGCAAGCAATCCAAGATCCTGACTTTGATTTTCAATAAGGTCAGATCTATCATGGGAGATTTTATTTGGTGGTGAAGATCTCATGTGATGGAATGGTGCACCCTACCCAAATCCTACAATGAAGTTGGGATCAACATATTGAATATGTTGGACATTTCTAGGATGGCTATCCTATAACAAGTTTCTGAGGAACCATTTTTCTTCTAGGAGCTCCCAGGTTCCTGATAGGTACAACTGTGAGATGGGGTTGTAGGTGAACAAGAGTGAGTTCTCTAGGAAATGGTGGAACATGGTTACTCAGTGGTACGAGGTTTAGAGTGAATATGCATAGGTCATCAATTCTTAGACTCTCTGTAATGAGAATGCCAAATATTGGAAAGGCTCTTATCAGTCCCCCCCCAAATATCCCTTGGGATGACGTGTTATAGAACATAATACAAACTCTAAAGTGGAGCTTCTGCTCCTCTCAAATAAAAAAGTGGAGCTTCTACTCCTATAGGCTCTTGATGAGGAAGACCCGTACCAAACATAGGTTGAGGAGGTGGGGCATGCATGTTAATCCCATATGCTTTATATGTGAGGTGGTCAATGAGAAACATGAGCACATGTTCTTCAAATGTGGGTACAAATATTACATCTGGTGTAGGATTAGTATGAAACTTGGTTGGGGTTGTAGTCCCAACTCGATTGGGGAGTCCATTCTCTAGATGCTCGAGATGATAGAAAAGAACAAGATGAGACCCCTTGTAGGTCATGCTTTACCATTATTTATTACTCTCTATGGAAAGAGAGGAGAAACATATTCAATGAGAAACCACACAATGACTATATTGACCTTTTTAGAAAAGTTTCAATAGCCTCATAGGTGTTATATATCTAAAACCCAAGTTATATTCTAATTTGGATCCTTTGATCCTTAGACAATGGGATTTTGTGTGTTATACCATGGTGAACTCATGTGGTGGATGGACAGCAGTTTCAGTAACCTGTGAACACGTATCAGATCTCGTGTATGTATATATGACATGTTCCTGTGCAGGATGAGGACTGGAAAGTAATAGTTTCATAGTTTATCAGTATTCCGCAATCGGTTTTAATTAACCCGTATTTTCATATTCTGTGGTTATGGTGATTTCCGCACGTTTTCGCGTAACACCTCGTTATCTGTGTGATAATGGGATGTGTTTCCACAACCACCTTCACCACCACAACTCCCACTACTTCACTTTCCAACCCCAATTTCCTCTTCCACCTCAATTTCAATATCAAGTAGCACCTCCACCTCCTCTAGGGCCACAAAATGATCCTTCTCCCCACCATGAGAAATGTAGTGTTGTGATAGTTCTAAGGAGTGGAAAATCCCTTGAACATCCTACAAGTCAAAGAGATGTTGAAAAAGTAAAAAAAAAGGCATCCAAATGGTGATACTATGATTGAGATTGCTAAAATTGATGCCATGGTGCTTCATGTTGAGCATGTGATACCTAATGTTCCACCTCATCATGTGACACAAGAAATATTTTTTGATTCAAGTAGACCAAAGGCTAGTGAGCCACCATTCCCTAAAGTAGTAAATGATCTTGTGGTAGTGAAAAGGAGGAAATATCAATGTTGACATTCTAGAGATATTTTGGCAAGTGAAGGTGAACATTTCATAGTAGATTGCATCATATGCCAAGTTTCTCGAGAACATGTGTACTGTGAAGAGGAAGTCAATAGGGAGAATGCCTAAGTAAATCAAGTTTACTAAACAAGTGAGCTTTATCATCCAACACTACTTCCTGTGAAGAGGAAAGATCCAGGAGACCCCTCATACCTAGATGCATAAGGGGACATCACATAGAAAAATACCTACTTGATTTGGGATCTAGTGTGAATTTCATGCCATATAGTGTCTATCTAGAGCTGGGGTTAGGCTTGAAATCGGCTCATTGCACTGTGTGATTGGCGGATTGCTCAATCAAAGCGTCTAGAGGAAAAGTGAATGATGTTTTGGTGTTGATAGAAAAAGAAAGAGTAGCATTGTTCCTGATGAATTTCATTGTATTGAAATGGAGCCAAAATATAGAAAGATTCCCATCATATTTGGAATACCATTCTTATCTATATTTGATGCCAAAAACATGTGTGGAGTTACACAATGACAGTCTCTTTCATGAACATGAAAATAAAAATCAGCTTTTACAAGACCTCAACCCGGAGAACTCGAGATGAGGATATTAGACATGACCACTTCAAGAGTTTGAGTGGTCACTTGAAAGAAGGAGATCAGGATGAAAGACTTGATGATATATTTTGTGATAAAAGGCATGAGGAACATAGATTGAATGCAAATGAGAGATGAATTTATTGTAAGAATGGACACATGATGATGCCAAATGCTTGAGCAGTTGAAGTATCTCCAAGAATCCTAGCTGAAGGCATGAAACTTAGCTCTAGTGGGAGGAAACCCACCCATGTTTGGAAATGTTTCACCAAATTAATCATTTTTTATACTTTTTGTTATTTTTACACTTTTCCAAGAAAACACACACTTTATACTGATGGTTTTGTTGTTTTTGAATCATGATAGGATAGGTACATTGGAAGGTGGATGATGCATGGATGATATTGCCAAGGAGAAGATTGAAATTGAAGACATAATTGCAAATCAGTAGAAAAGATACAAGAAGGAGACCGACATGGTCGTGTAACACAGCATGACATGGTGCAGGCAATACAAAATGGCCATGGCGGACACCACGTCCATGGTGGCTATCCCCAACACAGTGGACAAGTTGAGATCTCTCTCCCCTCTTGGCATTTTTCAATCATGATTTCGTTCCCTCTACCCTATCATCCTAGACTTCTATTTCAAGCTAAGGATAACATGGTTTAGAAGTTTGGGGTGGTAGAGTGGTAAGACGTTTCTTTACCCCACTTTCCTCTATGTTACTTGTTCAAAATGTTTTCTCAATATGGTCAAACACTATAAACATCTCTCATACTTGTGTATCCATACTTTGTATGTTTTCTTTACATACAAGCATATCATATAGGTCAATTTCATGCATTTATTTGTGCAATTTTCAAAGATTTTGCTCTTTTCGCCATGCTTTATGCATATCATGTAGATGTTTGTAACTTTTTCAGTTTTTTAGCTAGGATTTTCTTGTATCTTTCCTTTTGTTTCATAAGAAATTCTTCGATGTGATTGAAGGCAATTTGGTGCCATTTTGGCCAATTTTCTCCAAATTTAGAAATTCTTGCCTAAAAGTGTGTTTTGACCCAAAATTTACTTATTGGATTGAAAATGTTGACATTTGATAAATGCATGCTACAATATCATGATATGTTCTTAATGGACTTAGTTCTTGACTTTTACGTGTGAATCACCTCTTTCATACTTATAAATTGCTGGGTTGAATTGTGATTGAAGCAAGCCGCAAACACTTAGGGTTTGTAGAATCTCATGATAAAATTGTAGTTTTTCATATTGCTCATCCATGTGGTGTGTCATTACTTGATGAAATTGTTTGAGCAACTTTCATTCAAAAGATCTCATGTTGAAATCCATATTATTAACCCCTCTTTGACTCACTTTTTCCTATCATCTCTTACCTCTCATCCTCATGAAAGATCCCAAAGTGAACATATTCAATCTTGACCACCTTCAAAAGTTTGGGTGGCCATATTTATATCCGACCACTTCATTCTCACCACCATGTGCCCTAGATACATCAAGGGAAAATAAAAAAAATTGCAAAAGGAAAAAAATGCTCCTATGTAATAACATCTAAATAAAGAAAATATAATTGCTCCTATGTAATTGCACTCCAAACTCTTAACACAACCCTTTCTTCCATTTTCGTGCACATTGAGCTAGGAAACATCAAACCTAGCTCATTTTTCCCTTTTTTGCAGGCACGTGGTTTACTTAGTGTGGATTGACATATTAGATTGAATGCATGACTGTAAAATAACAAAATTAGTCATTTTATATCTTTGCCACCATGAAACAGTTTACCCTAAGCATATGACAACCATATGGATTGATTGTATTTTGTATTATCTATATGTGAAGTTTGTATTCCCAGT
Source organism: Alisma plantago-aquatica (assembly GCA_963693085.1). Lineage (NCBI taxonomy): Eukaryota > Viridiplantae > Streptophyta > Magnoliopsida > Alismatales > Alismataceae > Alisma > Alisma plantago-aquatica. The sequence goes on along the minus strand of OY856411.1, from coordinate 1,358,034,366 downwards.
GCTTTAATCATGATTGGTTTGTGAAAGAGGAGAGGAGAGAGGTGGAATGCACGTACCTAGTCATCATTGAACCCATTTAACCGATATTCATCTTCTTTTTAACAAATATTCATCTGATTATGCATTTGTCATTTCTTGATTGTTGAAAATTTGAAGAGAGATTAAGTGGGCTCATACTTGAGGACAAGTTTGTTTTAAGTTTGGGGTGGTGATGTAGCCCTATTTTAAGGATTCATCTTGTGTCTTATTGCACTTGAATCACGTATATACCTGCTAGATTACACGTTATTTCCATGAATATGTATTTTATCATCAAATGCACTTATGGAAGATTTTTGCATGTTTTATAGATACATTGGCAACTACTTGATGGAGGGGAGAGAGGAGGGTTGAATCTAGGGTTTCCCCTTGCTTGGAGGAGTCCAAACATAATCCTAAACTACTCCCAACCTTCCCCAAGTAATTAGAGAATGTATTGAAGAAATAACCTCCATGGATGACAAAGTTTAATACCTAAATGAATAGTATGGACCTCAAAATGGTTGTGCTAGCATTCAATGACCGTTCTGGGACATGCCAAGCAGCAAAACCTTCAAAAATTCACCCAATTGGCCAGAAGGCCATTCTAGCCCATTACGGTCGTGCTACGAGTCGCAAAAACCCAAAGTTCTTATGTTCATTCCATTTTTCCACCATAGATGTTCTCATCCACCACGGTCATTCTACTCAAACCCTACCACGCCAATTCTTCCCAACATGGCCATGCTACTCACAATTTTACTTGATTTTTTCCGTTGTTCTACCCATTTTATCCCTACCTAACCTAATGCTTCCTCACCACCTATACATACTTGGGTGGCGGCTAGAGCACAAGGTTGATCAACATTATATACCTTATACCCCCTCTTTGCTCCTCTTTTTGCCCCTTATCCATTCCACCTCCATTCCATTCCATTTCACCATTTCCAACACCAAAACCCTAGTTTTCTAGTGTTTGGGCCACTTTCCACCTTCATCTCATAACCTTGCACCTAGGAGGAGGAGAGAGGATGTCCTCACATTAGCTGGGGAGTAGGATCACTCCTTCTACACCAAGCTCTATGGCCACTTCCACCACTTCTTCCTTTCTTTTTGTTTTTTCTTATTCTATGAGAAGCTAGGCCACCAGGTCGCTTGCTTGGGGCTCGAAATATTACTTTGATACCATGTTGGGGGGGATGCTATGTAAGCATTATGATTTTTTTTTTGCTAATGATTGTTATATTTGTATCTCATTCTCCATAAATTGCTTGTTGGTTTGTACTTGAAATTACCTCAGGACTTCCAGAAATTGGATATATGTGTGAATTTTAGGATTTTCTCATAGGTCAGATTCATGGATCCCCAACTATATAGCTATCTTCCTACATGCTAATAAATTATCCTAAACCTAGGTTAGAGATCTAAGTATCTAGTTTAGATAAATTTAGTGTGATTATCTTGGAACTTTCTCAAGGCTAGAGTGTGGGTGATGTGAGGCCTAAAGCTCATTTTCACTCCCATTGCTACCCTCATCCCCTAATCACCCGAAGGTCCTATAACCTAGAAAACTAGGTTTTATTAGACTCTAATTGAATTCCACCTAAACCCTAAACCAATTGAGCCTCATAAGGATGGTAGGAGGTGTTAGAAACTATTTTCCCCATACATGTCTTATCCTATCCCTGGCCATTTAGTAGTTTAGGGAAATTCAGTAGCCTCTAGATAGTTTTTTAGTTTGGTAATATTAATGAAATGATAATGTTTTCATGTTATCATCCCCAACCCAATTGACAAGTGCATTCCCCTAAACAACCCCCACCTCTCTTTATTGCTAAAAACCCTAGTTGTCCTTCGTGCTTAGCTAGTTTTTTCTTAATTGGATCTTTACATGTTTAGTAGCTTCTTGCCTTTCTCTTGCTTTGATCTTACTTTTTGACATTTTTAATTGCTCTTTTTCTTGGTTTGGTATTCTAGTGTAGTGTAAATCTCTAATTTCTTACATTAGTGTAACTTTCTCGTTTCTTGCTTGTCTTTCAATTTCTTGCTCAGTAGAATTGACTGTCTAGGGTTAGATTAGGTTTTTATACAGTTTGCCTTCCTTTAATTTCTCATTTGATCCTTTTTGTAATCAACAAATCATACTTCGATCTCTTAAACCATAGAAAATGCAGTAGGAACCTAGCCCAAAACTGACCTAGCTCTAGTGCCCCCCTTTCTCCCTGTGGATCGACCCTACTCTTGTTGCCTTCCTATAATATGACACAACTCGATGCGCTTTTGGGTAAGTGAGATAGTTTATGTGAGAGTGCCTATTAGGGATTTATAAATTCGAAAGATCCCAAGTGTGTTTGAAAACCTCTTAGGGTCGCATCTAATCAAACTCAATTGGTTATTGTGTGGACCTAAAGAAAAATGCACCAAGCATTCTGGCACAATCATAGAGGATAGAAAGTGCCATAGCTACCTAGTAATTGTGGTGTTGACTCTCCCCTTTGGAACCATCTTTTTCCAGTTAACTTCTCTGTGCTTGAGAAACACAACAATATATAATGGAGAGGTGATTTAACAAGGATGTAGAAGAGCTATATAGGATATTTCCCCTATTTATTTAATACTAAATAGTACTCATGATACCAATTAGTAGTTTCTATGTATAGGTTGTCGTGTATTCTGATCTATATCCTAAATGGAAAAGATTTTCTAAAAATTATCTGAAAAATACTCGAAAAGATTGACATTCACATGATGATATCATCACTATATGTGGCACTCATGCATGTCTCATGGAATAATATGGTTAGTGAGAAAGTACATATGGAACACTTATAACATAGGAAAATAGTTCACAAAAAACCCACAATGATGAGATCAGCTATTTTTATCTATCTGGAATACAAGTAGGAATCGATACAAGTTTATCTAGTCATATATGTACCTATTATAGAAAAGTATGATTTTCTTGGAGATATAGTTGATAAGTATGGATACATGTGTGTACATATGATCAATACCACGGACCAATGTGACACCACATATATCATAATACCTATTCAATATGGGTAAACTTTATAACAAACCTCCTTGTGTGGTTTTTCTAGATCTAACATTGTACCAAAAAAAAGAATAAAAAATGCATAAACCCTAAGAAAATCTATTCATGTAAATATTATCACCCTTTCATTATGTAATATAACCTTCATTTATATTATGGAAATAATTAAACTTAGTTGGACATATTCTAATACAGAAAAATATTGTTTGAGAATAACCTAGGTATACAAATTAGCTATTGATAACCCACAATGTAAGTGAAAATGAGATGAAGTATGAAGGAAGGAAAGTTTGATGAAGGTTTTGCCTCAATTACTCCTGATCCACTAAGATGGTGGTCACATTCCTAACATAACCTAGTCAAAGCCATTTTGACTACTGAGAAAAAGAAGAAAAAAAACTCTGAAACTGGAATAAAGTGTCCAACTCAGTTTAGCATGTGCATAAAGTAAGAGTTGATAAATCTTCTAGATTCCTAATCTTCCCTAAAATATGACTTTATAGTAAATTATTTTTTGTTAGATCCTATATACAGTCAGTTTAGAATGAGTAGATAAATAAGTTTAGTTTCTTGACCTCTTATGTAGAGACACCATATTGAAGCAAGAAATCCAACAAGAAGACATGATAACATCTCTTAAAATGAAAAACAAATGGACATATACTTGGAAGAAGAAGAAAAATATGTTGTACAAACTTAATTGTTTATTAAAGGACAATTTTTTATTAAATATACTTATTACATTTAGGAGACATGATTCAACTTGTCTAATTATACATAATCATATCATGAGAATCTTGACATAAGTTCCCTCTAACACCACTTACTTTGAGAAAACAAATTAAATGATGAAATAATTAATTACATCCTTTGGAAAGTTATTAGTTAAGTAGATAGGTCCTAAGGGAATGTAAAAGGTGAGATTAGGATCATAGGCTTGGATTATTGAAATCCCTATTTTGTAGGACATCATTCCCTTATCTAGTATGCTATAAGCTAAGATACTCATATGCCTCCCAAGGTTCCTTGAAGATCTAGTTCTCACATGGGTTAAGTAGTTAGCATGATGGATTAGTTTTAGTATAATGTTGGTATGATGTGATTGTGACATGGTTCTAGCATTGAGTTTATCCATTTTTAGATTTACATTGAAAATATTTTCCATTGAAAAATTATTTTCTTATAGTATTATAAGTGAAGAAAATAATTTTGGAATGTATCAATGATTCTATGAGCTAAGTCACAATCAAGGAGGTATGAGAAAAATTATTAAGTACAGTCACATGAATGAGTATATGAACCCATAAGGACTTGGACCTTGGTATAGAAGGATAATTAAGAGAAAGTGATTAATGCTATTTACAAGGTGGTATGACCTTTATACCTCTCTAAATTTTTGTAAGGAGTGGAGGATAGTACATGTAAGACCATATTTTCTTTTGATTTTGATATGAAATCTAATGCAAAGGTTGAAGTGGTGCAGTGTTCCTGGTTATGGTACTACATATATTTTGAGTCATAATTAATCATTTTCTCAAACTTTATCTTAACTAAAGACTTGTCCTTCATTTGAAGTTACATTCTTAGATTTTGGTCTAGCATCATATTCTATGATTCTATGTAGTGTCTACTTGTATTTCTTGTACATAAATTAGTTAATTCTCCTAAATGTAGAATTACTTTTAAAGTAGTTCGTCAATTTAATTCTATGAACAATCTGGCTCTTGTTTAAGAAAATTTCAAGTATTCAGGATGGAAGTTTTGAATTAACCTTGAAAGAATAACATATTCTTGATTTGAACTTATTTCATTGTAGAAAATCATAAATATAAATCATATTAATAGATCTTATTATATGAATTAGTTATGTGAGTAATTAAGTTTTCCATCTTGTAGCCATAAATAATGGTGTTAGTATTTCCAAAAATTATTTAATGGAAATTAGACTCATGGTCAAAATTCCATAAAAATCATGCATTTGGATCTCCGTTTGGAGTTGACCTAAATTAACAAAAGGGTAATTTATTTTCTTAGAAATAAATAGGACAGATAGTATCAATAATAATTTGATGCATGTGTAATACTTCTTGACATATGTATTTTAAGGTCCATTTTGATGTTGCCATGCTTAAAATATATTGTTGACAAATTAGAAATTGAGGGAAGAGAGAGAGAGAAAGTTCCATCATGGAAACTTATATTTTGGGTTATGGTTAGCTATTAAATTGTGTTATAGTTAGGAAAACAATTTGATTATATTAAAGTAGGGAAATATGGTCACATCCTTTTTTGTTACCAAATTTTAGCTAGATTTTGTGGATATGTTACTCTTTCTAGCCATTATATTTAATTACATGCTTAATTTAACTATTTAAAACCATTATTTCTCAAATATTTTACTTTAATGGGATTCAAGTCCACATATGTAAGAGAAGGGGCTCTCTAGTCCAGATGTATGAGGAAGTAAAGGTAAATTCTAGTAGGGATCTGTGCTCTTTTTGGCCTCTGGTATGTGAGAATTTGAACCCCAAATTTTCATGTTACTCTCAAGAGTATGCCCCTAATTCCTAATGCATTCCACTTAAGACCTAGAACTTAAACAAAATGATGGCAACATCACACATTGTCTCATATGAGACTTTAATTATGTACATTTACTAAAGACAATTCATTTCATAATTAATAACCCTTCTAGGGTTTTAGTAAAAATCAAAATATTCAACATGTTCGTTAATTCTTACCCAAGTCATCTTTATATGTATTTATCATGTGATTGTAGTCAAATTAAATTTTAGAGATATTTAATCACACTTTGATCAATAATGACTTATATACTCAACTTCGATCAAATTAGACATGAAAAATAATAGTAATAAGATGAATATTGTTTGATTTAGGTCTAGATCCCCATATATATGTCAACACTTATAGACATAGAATTTACGTAAATTAAAGAAATCCAAAATGATAAGTGTAAAGATTAACATTTACATATGCTTATTACAATAACGACAAATATAAAAGATTCTTTAATGTATTAAAAAAAATAATTCATTATATGGTGTTATATTGAGATATAAAATTGTAAAGCTATACGAAATTGAGGGTAATTTTGTTTATATTAAATTTTATCATACCATATTAACTATGATATGCGAGTAAAAATGCTCACTTTGAACTCATATTTGTGGAATCAATGAAAATATAAATCAAAATTATAAAACTTGTTATTTTAATCAATTAATCGAGTAATTGAATTTTCCATCTCATGATTATAAATAATGATATTATTTTTTTTTTTTGAAAAATTACTGAGCTTTATTGATGACTAGCTAAGCCAACCCAAAATTCGTCGATACAAACTGAAATGTTTTGATTAAGCCAGGGGGGGATTATGAGTAAAATCTACTGCAAGAGCACGATACAAAACATGCTTTGCTATGGCGTCTGCAACAATGTTGAATTTACTAGGAAGGAATAAAAAGTAACTATCTCAGGGGCTAGTATTTGAGAGAAGCCTCGTGAAAGGCAGTAGTTTCGAGAAAGTGGGATGAGCTCCTGTGTGCATTTTGACAGCTTGTCAGAGTCTGAGATGAAGGTGACTCTGTTAAGACCCATTGAAGATGTCGTTGAAGCGCCATGGATAAGTGCTTGAAATTCAGCCTCCAGCGAACATGTAGCAAAGGAAGAAGACCCCAGTCCACAGATGAAAGTGTCATTTATGTCAGTGATGTGGATACCGATTGAGCTTTTACCCGAGTGAGAAATAAAACTGGCATCAACAAACACTAGGAAGGAAGCATCCTTAAGGGCTTGCAAGTGCTAGAGCAAGGGTTTTGCAGGGCCAGTGCAGTCATTTTCCTATAAGGATGCTATAGTAAAAGCTCTTTCGACTATAAACTTAACCAGGACCGATGAAGGAGTTCTGGTATTTGAATGAACCACTTCATTGCAGGCTGTCTAGAGATGCCATACAGCGACGCCATAGCTTATGGATTGGTGGCAGAGCTTGATAACATTTATGATCCATTCTTCAGTATTGGTCGAGAAGAATGAGGCATCAACGTTTAGTTTCGACCACACTTCTTTACTACGAGTGCAATCTCGCAGGTAGTGTAGTAGAGTTTCTTCAGAGTTGTTGCACTACAGGCAGGTAGGGTCAACATCGAGGTGACGATGAATCTTATATGTATTAACCAGCAACGATCGATGAGCCAGGAGCCATAAGAAGGTTTTATATTTCTCTGGAGCTTTGAGGGACAATATGTCCCTCCAAGGCCCAGTTGAGTGTGTTTCTTTGTCCTTGCGGATCCATCTGTAAACTGACCTGGTGGAAAAGTCCCCTGAGGTTTCAAGGGGCCAGCACCAATTCTCGTCTTCATCCTATGGGGATGGGGGCGGGATTCTTTGGATCTTCAGCCAACAATCCTGTGGAAGGTGCGATTGAATGAAGCTGGTGTCCCAGTGACCAGTGCTGATCACCATGAAGGACATTTTGAGGTCATCCAGCTCGGGTGGAATCAGAACATCGGGATACTTGGAAGCAATGCTGCTATTTTCAAACCATTTGTCATGCCAGACATTGGAAGTGTGCCTATTGTTAACAATTTTCATACTGAGAGCTTGGAGCGTGGGAGTTTGACTCTTTATGAAACTCCAAGCAGTGGAAGAAGATCCCCTTTTGGCCTTTCCATCACAAAGGTATTTACCTTTCATCACCTAAACCCATAGTTTAGAGGGGCATGTGAGGTAAGTCCAAACATTTTTAAGCATTAGTGATCAATTCTGATCATGAGCATCTATGATTCCGAGAACACCCACATCCTTATGGGATGTAACCTTGTTCCAAGATACCAATGATAATTTATGTTGATCCCAGTTTCCGAACCAGATAAACCTTCTGACATGTCTATCCAACTCCTTGCAAAGGCTTGGCGAGAGGATGACAGTTTGCATTGTGTATGCAGGGATGGATTGAAGCATGGCTCTGGCTAGAGTGATCCTACTAGCTAGGCTGAGATGCCTAGCAACCCAGGTGTTAGTTCTCGATTTGAGGGAGTCCAGTATACTTGCATGTGTAAGTTTTTTCACATGGTTATGGAGAATAGGTACGCCGAAATATCTACCTAGTCCTCAGTGGAGGGGATCCCCAAGGACCTGCTTATAAGGCGTTTGTCCCTAGATAAGGTGATCTTGGAGAAAAAACACCTTGACTTAGCAGTAGATATAATTTGGCCGGAGACTTTAGAGAAGTCCTTCATAATATTTTTCATAATTTTTTCCTGATCGTTGGTCGCTTCACCCAGTAGCAATAGGTCATCAGCGAAGCAAACATGTGAGAGGGGAGGACCATCTTTGGAGAGACAGATCGATTTCCATGAGCCATCAAGGACCGCATTTTGAATAGACTGGCTGAGGCGCTCCATGCAGAGGACAAAGAGATAGGGACCTAGAGGATCTCCCTAGAGGACTCCTTGCGTCGCTTGAATAGGATCCAGTGGCATGCCCTCCCAAATAATTTGTGAGGTACCTTTGGAAATAATTTGTAGAATAATATTTCGAATCTTGGCTAGTAAATGAGTCTTCTGTAGGATGTCACTGATGAAGGACCAATTCATACGATCAAAGGCCTTGTCTAGATCAATTTTCACCGGCATCCATTTGCTTTTCCTAGTTTTGAAACACATTGAGTGAATGACTTCTTGTACAATTAGAATATTATCAGCAATCTTCCTTCTTGGGATGAAATTGGATTGGAAGGGTGAGATCCAGTTGTGTAGGAGGGGCTTAAAATGTTCCACTAGAATTTTTGATATGATCTTTAGACAATTGTTGTCGGCATCAAGTCGTTACAGCTTTCTACTGGCTCTTTCTTGGGAAGAAGAATCATCCACGCCTTGGACAACTCAGGTTCAATGGATTCAGAAGAGAAAATAGAGGTAATTGTCTTGATAATAGATGAGCCCACTGTGGACCAATTATTTTGTAGAAACTCATTGTAAATACCATCGGGGCCAGGAGTCGTCGAGGCTTTCATGTTAAAGACTGCGGTCTTCACTTCCTGTGGAAAAGGAGTCAAGTTGAGTGCATCCAGAAGGATACTGTTGGGGCTCTCAAATTTTCTTGGATAGGAAGGAATCTCATCCAGGGAGACCGAGTGGTTGACATCATTAGGTTGTTGAAGAAGCTTCACACATGTAGTTTGATCTCCTTAGGGTCAATAATGAGATCACCCGCTTCATCATTGATTGCTGCTATTTTATTACAGTGTCTCCTGGCCTTGACAAACGAGTGGAAAATTTTTGCATTGCCATCACCCAACTTGAGCCAGTCAAGGTGAGCCTTTTGGCGCCAGTCAGCCTCCTCGCGAGTGAGAATTTTTCACAAATTTTCCTAGAGCTCGATGGATCTGAGCTCATTGATGGGATTATGGTTAGAGGGGGTGCATACCTGGATTATGTTGATGGCGTTGATGAGAGAGGTTTTCTCCTTATTTTGCGCATTCATAGAGGAAGATGACCATTTGGAAATAGTCAGTTTGAAAACTGCAAGGGCATCATAAAACTCCACATTCCGATCCCAGAAAAGGTCTAGTTGTTTGTTGAAGTTGGGGCATAGATTCTAGCTGGCTTTTGTCTTGAAAGAAAATTGTCATTTGCGTGTTGATGCACTGTTAGACACGAGCAAGGGGTTGTGATTTGAGAGAATGCATGGCAAGACAGTGACAGAGGTATTTGCATTATTGTCCAACCATGCTTCATTAGCTATAAGGCGGTCCAAACGTTTGAAGACATGTTGCTTCTGGAAAGTGATCCATTGGCCTCCAACTTGTATATCGGTGAGGCCAGCTTGAAGAAGGAAGTCGTTTAAGAGGATTGAGGCTGAGGAATCAAAGTAGTTCCTACCGGATTTCTCAGAAGGGGAAAGCATTGTGTTGAAGTATCCAAGGACTACCCAAGACGATGAGATTGAAAGGGACAAGTCCTTGAAGTGATTCCAAAGCAGCGGGCTTAGGGTAGGATTAGGACTCCCGTAGACAAAAGTGATTAGGGAAGAATTGTGCACTCTGCAGTGCATGAATTGTTTGTGATTCAGGAATATTTCCACAGCGATGGCATGCTGGTCCCATAGGATCCATATGCCGCCAGAAAAACCAATGGCTTCGACTCTATGAGAGGAATTGAAGCCCATTCTTCTAATTATAGAATCTACTTTGTCACCACTACAGCGAGGCTCGAAGATAGCGAACAAGGAGAGATTGAAGGTTCATTTTAGATGTTTCATGTAGTTGATCTTGTGATCAAGGTCGGCACCTTGAATATTCTAGGAGATGTAGTTCATTTGTGGAATATTCAGGATGGCAGGTAGACCGTCAGTTAAGGGATTATAGATTGGAGTCCAACAGCAGCGCCGCTAGCCTCCTCTGTGGTGTTTCCAAATAGTCAACGAGCTTTAATGAGTTTATCACCATCGGGGGGATACGACGCCTTGCCCTTCTTTCTCATTCGATATGGACTGATTGGATTTGGTAGACTACCCGTCTATTCTTGAGTAGAGGACCAACATGTTTGTTGGAGTCAAGAAACTGGTTGCCAAAGCAGATGTAAGGTTCCGGTGCCTTGGCAGATGATGATTCATGCGACCTACCAGTACCAATGTTATTACCAGTCAGGATGATCGTAGTGTTATTTTGCTCAGGGACCTAGGGTTCCTGAGTTGAGGACTTCGAATTTGAATATGAGGCTTGAATTTTTTTTCTTCTGGCCTTCTTGTTTTGCACCATTTTCCACTCCTCATTGTCAGGATGGAGCGGTGGTGCTGAATTCTCTTAAGGATGTGTCGAGTTTCTCAGGACCTCACCAAAAGGACCCACAACAGGACCAGATCCTTGTTGGGAGGGGTTGTTTGTTAACTTTGGTTGTTTACGTTCTGGCTTCTTGGCATGCATCACCAGCGAGAATGGCACATCAGGGCTGGGTGAGTCTTCTGTCATCTCTGTTGTTGAGTCAGGGATAACATTGTGACTGCAAATGGCTTCAACATGGCCGATTCTTCCACATTTAATGTAGATCCATGGAATGGATTTGTATTCAATTATGAAAATCTCATCATTGATGTCGATCGCCGGTAGGAGAGGTTTGGATGTATCAACCTCTACCGCTATTTGAGCGAATTTGCCTCGATTACCCAGTGCAGTAGTAGAGTTGATACGTAGCGTCTTACCAACTACGTCGCCAATACTCCAAAGCAACTAAGTTTGGAACAGGTGGACAGTGAGTTCTAGTATGCGTATCCATACCACCACCTTCCTTGGGATCGAGTCTGAGGGGCGGAAACTAGGGCACCATGACTGTACTGATAAATAATGACAAAATAAAGTCCAAGGACCATTGGTGAGGACACTGATGTAGTCTTCTTTATTGTGCAGTTGCATAATGTAGTAACCTTTTTCAAGATCGATGATGCAGAAATCGTTGGTCAGAGGCCATGTCGCCACCAATCTGTTGAAGAGACCTTGTAACCAACATTGATCCCAATGGCCTTGAGGATCACCGCATGTTTCCAAGGTTCGATCAGTGGGGTGAAGGCCACATCTTTCACCTTGATTTTAGGCATCTTTCCAGAGGTGTGAACTATAAGGTCATCTGCCTTTAGGATGTATGGCAGGGTTGCAGGAGTGGAGCTTCTATTGTTTCCTTTTATCGCATCGCTATAGGACTTAGGGTTCACTTGACTCTTAGGGTCAATAGTCTCTTCCATGGCTTCGTTCACTGTTTCGACCTCCAAAGGAGGACGCTGTGATTGCTGCTCAATATTTTCTTGGTGGTTTTCATGGCTGGTGAGGTCGCGGCCACCGCCGCCGCCATGCCCGCATCCTCTTCCCTACTGTAGTAGCATGCTAGGGCCTTTGCTCTTCGGATCATAATGATCTTATTATTTTAAATTTTGGTTTAATAGAAATTTAAAATAATGGTCAAAATTCCATAGCAATCAGAGCTATATTGTAGTAGATATAAGAATGAGAAGTTATATGAAATTAGGGGGTAATTTCATTTATACTGGATTTTATTGAATTGGATTAACTATGACATTTGAACGTAGTGAAATCAATATTTCTAAGATATCATGGCCTCTCCCCCTTGTAACACCATTACAATGATAGTAGAACATGGTTTTCTTGTCATGCGTCCCTTTCCAATCGAGGGACTTGAAACTTACCTTGCTTTCCACACCTTGAAGCATCATACCCCAATGAATATACTAACATATTACCAAACATAACATTATGGTGACACCAAGGTTTATCTTTACAAATTGGAAAATCACAAAGAGTCATGAATGATCCTCATACCTAGCAACCCAAATTTCAACCTCATTGCAACATCCGTATGACCAACCGAGTCATTATGAACCTCTCACGCCATTCATTATTCCTATAAGAAATCACCTATCCCATCTAATATGTGTATACTAAGACCTAAAACTAGGCATTCAAATGTCTCTAGTCGTACATTTTATAAAAGGACCATCATCACCCATTATTTTCCCAACATGAACTAGTATTATGAATATTCCATGATCCTCTAGACTTTAACACAATCCATTGGTCTTTCCTAGACTCTAAGGGATTTCTCATAATCTAAGTAAGGAGGAAGTCCTCCATAGTCACTAATGATCACATGGAATACTAGAGTCTTTAATTCAAGAAACTAGATGGCATGCCACCAACATCTGTTTTCCTCCTCAAAACATCACAGAACCAAAATTTAACATCTACCTATCTCGACTTAACTATTGATCAATTGAATCAATAAATGACTTATAGCAACTCTCCATGCCTTAATCTATTATCAATAGGGTTAAAAGAGGTTGACGACTTTGGTGGACATACCTCTTGATATTGTCCTTTTCCCCAATAACTGGATGAATAAGTATGTGCATCAACACTACCCTTCTAAAGGCATGAGACATGTTCTTTTATATTATATCATTGTAATCATCATTAATATAGTGTGAGAAAATAAATGAGGGGGATTCAATATGAATTCCTCCATTAGGTTCCAACCTTAGAACCAATCCATGGAGTTCATAAGAGCCATACGATTTGTAAGTAGTCTTTCATTCTCTGCTTTCATATTGTAATAAATACAATTGATAAGATAATGGAAAATAGGTATTAGATACAAAGCTAGTTACAAGTAGGTGGATTACCTGTAATGTCACATATATGTGAATCATATTGATAAATATATATATATATATAGATATATATATACATATACATATACATATACATATACATATACATATACATATACATATACATATACATATACATACATACATACATATACATATACATATATATATATATATATATATATATATATATATATATATATTTGTGTGTGTGTATTAAAGTACTCATATTCTTAAATCACTAACACCAACATGCATGATGTACAAAAAGTGATTGTCTCATAGAAGTTTGTTAGTGATGATATCTTAGTTTTCCATTCATATGATTATCAATACATATTAAATATTAAACCTAGTTGTATTAGCATGTCACATCATTTTTTTTTTGGCAAAGTCAGGAGATCATCTATTCATCCCGCTCTCCTCGCGCAGGCAAATATTCAAAAGGAAAGGTACACGAGTTTCTATCAGAATTAAACGTGGTAGTACTACTACCATTACATCTATCTATGATGTACCAATCAATAATCGCCTCCGGTGGCCTAGTATAAGAATATTGACCAGATCTATTCCTTAGATGGAACTTAGCTAGGCCATCAGTAGCTTTTTTGCAGTCTCTCTGTGTAAACAGTAGTCGCCAGCGAGCTCTACTCTCCATAAGGCAGTGAATAGCATGACTTAACCTCATGTGCTTGGGCTGTGCACTCGGATCTTGATTCAGAATATATACAGCCTGCCGACAATCTGTCTCAAATTCCACCTGGTCTATGTTCAGCTGAACTGCTCTTTGCATTGCGTAGTGAATCGCCTGCATTTCAGCTTGCAATGCCGATTCGACATTTACAATCCAGCCATTTCCTTCAATCCAATTGCCTTTACTGTCCCTGATAATCATGGCGGTCGCAACTTTCTTTCTCAACACTGCTGCGTCGACATTGACTTTGAGTACTCCTTCAGGCGGACGTCTCCACTACAAATTTGAGCTGTTGTTATGACTGCATCGTCCTTCTCCGTCTAGCCATGCTTGTCGTGAACAATCAGCCTCCTTCTTGATGTAATACGACATGTGCGTGACAGGTTTGACTCTTCGGTCGAATACGTGGGCATTTCTGCATTGCCAAAGATACCAACATGCAATCATAAACATGGTCCTCATGTTGTTATTTCCATTTAGTCCCCATCGCAGCCATTCCGCATGGTCTATATTGAAGAAGTTAGGCGGCATATCGCTATGTAGAAGTTGTGTCCAAGTTTCCTTTACAAACTTACAATCGCGCAAAGCATGCACACTGGTTTCTTCCTCCTCTTGGCATCTATCAAAAATTGCATTAGTAGCCATTCACCTCTTCACTCATCTACTGTTAGTGAGGAGTCCGTCATGTGCCAATAACCAAGTGAAGAACTTAATTTTAGCCGCAACCTTGGCCTTCCATATCTTCTCCCAGCAGCCGTCTACTGCCCGGTTTGTCACAGTCCTCAACAGTCGATATGCGGAGCTGGTTGAAAAAACTCCCTCAGCGGACTCCGCCCACACCACCGCATCACTAAGTCTATGATCAATGGTTGCATCTGAGGCGATGATCTGATTAACATACATACTTGGTAGCCAGTCCTTTAAGAAGTCAACATCCCAAGAGCCTTGCTCGGTGATGACACTTGCGACCTGCAAGTCTGTTAGGTCTGGGGGAATTTCTTTTAAGGCAACCTCGGCCAGGTAAGTCTCTTTAGAACACCATTTGTCGAACCAGAAACTTGTCTCCTTCCCATTAAGGAGTTGTTTGTATGAGTGCTTTTCAAGTAACTCCTTTCCTGCTAAAGCTTCCTTGGCCAACATCGACCCATTCATGGGTTTCCCCTCTTTGTGGGACTTGTACTTAGGTTCCATAAACTTACACCATATCGTCTTCCTCTTATTAGCTATTTCCCATGAATTCTTCAGTAGGAGTGCTGAGTTCCACTCACGCATTGATTGAATTCCCAACCCGCCCTCCTTCCTCGAATTTGTAACTTTTCCCCAGGCGACTAGGGACAAAGGGCGGGCCTTATGATTGCCTCCCCAGAGAAACTTGCGAACATTACTGTCAATTCTGTCACATAAGGATTTGGGCAGCTGGGCCGTTTGCATGGTGTATGTAGGTATAGCCAATAAAGTAGTGCGAGTGAGGCAACATCGTCCCGCAAAGGATAAACTTTTTGCAGCCCAACTGTTTATCTTCGATTCCTCCTTCTCCAGTATGCCCGCGTATGTATGCTTCGTGATCCTCGAGTGTATAATGGGAACGCCCAAGTATCTACCAAGGTCCGACGTTTCCTTGAAACCACAGATGCGGCACACCTCCCTTCTGGTACACCTAGGGACACTGGCAGCAAAGAAGATGTGTGTCTTTTTTATGGAAATTGACTGTCCAGAGGCCATCCCAAACTTTTTGAAACACCTTCTTATTGTTTTCATTTGTGTCGTGGAAGTTTTACTGAAAAGAATTAAATCATCTGCAAAGCACAAATGAGATACCTTGATTCTGCTTCTGCCGAGAGCAACAGGATTCCACTGGCCTTGGTTGACAAGCTGCTCAATCATTTGACATAAACGCTCTATGCACAGAACAAATAAGTAGGGGGAAATGGGATCTCCCTGGCGTAATCCTCTGTTAGCTTTGAAAGGTTCTGTACTGCTACCATTCCACACGAACGAGCACTCTCCAGTAGTAATGGAGTTCATGATATAATCAACTATGGACTGTGGCATATCCAGATGTTTTAGAGTATCCCGAATAAATGCCCAAGATAGTCTGTCATACGCCTTCGTGAGATCGACCTTGATAGCCATGCACTTCGCTCCCTTCTTTCTCCTCATATGGTGTATGACCTCCTGCGTGAGGGCAATGTTGTCTGTGATTTTCCTCCCAGGTACAAAGCTGCTCTGTGTGCTTGAGATCCAGTCAGGCATATATGGTTTGAGTCTCTCCACAACTATTTTAGATGTGAGCTTTAGACATATATTATTCAGAGATATAGGCCGTAGTTGATCGCATGTTTCCGGCGCTGGCACCTTTGGGATAAGTATAATCGTGGAATTGCATAACTCATTTTTCAACTGGTGCCCCATTAACGCATCAGTCACCGTGTTCATGACTGAGTTCTTTACTATCTCCCAGTTCCTGCACAAGAATAACCCCGTGATTCCGTCAGGGCATGCCGCCTTATATGGATTCATGCTCTTCAAAACAGATTGGACTTCAAGCTCGGTTGGTAGTGAGGCCATCCTGCGTTTCTGGGTAGCCGTTATTTTCCGAAAATGCCCAGGGATTTCATCGTGTGGCGTGTTGGCTGTGCCGGTAGGTTCAGTCAGCTGGTCCATGAAGAAGTTGCAAATCATCGTATGCAATTCCTTTTCATCAGTAACCCAATTACCGTCCGCATCTTTGAGCTTTGTTATGGTATTCATACAGCGTCTTTGTTTAATATATGCATTGAAGAACTTTGAGTTATTATCTCCGTCTCTTATCCGGTTCAAGTGGCTTTTCTGCTGCAGTTCTTCCTCTTCCTCTTTAAGCAGATCATTGAGTTCCGCCTGCAAGTTGATATAGATTTCGTCAGAGATTTGATTATACTCAGTAGCGAGTTCCTCCTCGAGCAGCTTTATATTCTTCATCAAGAGGTCCTTTCTCCTTCTCTGTTTGGCCCTGTGATTGATGTCCCATTTAGTAATAGGTTCTTGCGCCCCCTTTAAAGCTTCATTGAAACTGACATTATTATTCCAGACTCTGCCCAACATTTCCTTGAACCCCGGATTGTTTGCCCATACCGCCCTGGATTGGAACCGGCTCGGGGCCTTCCTGGTCCTTGTGGATTTCACAAGTAGAGGGCAGTGGTCCGACGGATTACGTGGTAGATGTACGACCATAAACTCTGCCCTTTGACATATGAATTGGTCATTAGCAACTGCACGGTCTAACCTCTCCTGCAGTTGTCCTCGTTTGAACGTGAACCGTGGCCCCGAGAACCCAATGTCCGACAGGCCAGCATCCATTAGAGTTTCTTGAAAAACATTGGCTTCAATGAAGTTATAATGTTTATAGCCTGATTTCTCATCCGGTCGAATGGTAGTATTAAAGTCTCCGAGTGCAATCCAAGGCTTAGTAAAAGTATTGCCCATCCGAATAAGATGTTTCCACAGCAGAGTTTTTATGTTAGCGTGAGGGCTTGCATATACGAAAGTAACCAGTGTGTCTTTTTTAATACAGCACGTAATAAATTGTCGGTGATAGTTGATAATTTCAACCTTGCATTCGGCTTCATTCCCACATACCCAAATTCCTCCTGCAAATCCTCTCGCTTCAACCCGGAAGGAGTTTTGGAATCCGAGACCTTTTATGGTTTTTGTAGCCTTATCTCTGCTGATCCAAGGTTCTAGGATGCACAACACCTTTGGTTTGTATTGTGTGAGGTGCTCTCTCAGTACTCTCCTTGCTTCGGCTCTCGCAATTCCCTTGATATTCCAGCACATTATATCTTGTAAAGGCATTAAAACACAGTAGATGTATGGGATTGGGAGGGACATCATTTAGTTCCCAAACAGTGGCTCTTCGTTTTCTTTGTTTTCCTCCACCTGGATCATCATGCCCTCTTCAACTTCTGTGGAACATGTACTGAAGTCTGGGCTGCTCTCCACGCCTTCCACTTGAGTCCTTGGACTCCTACAGATTTTGTCCAATGCTGCAGTGTTACGAGTTTTTCCCTTTCTTTTCATCTTAACTGAGTTGCCTTTTAATCTGCGATTGTCAGTGATGTGTATGGTTGCAATGGCCTCGTTAATGTCAGCTATGTGTTTGGGTAGTGTCACCTCCGCCTCTCTACCCACTTTTTCTCCTGTAAGAACCGGCATGTCAGCATTAATGGTCTCGATATCCAGAATTTCTACTACCTCATCGACATCTGGGCTAACTGCGGCATGATTTCCCTTCGATTGGTTAGCCTCTCCTCCTCTCTCTGATTGCATGTTGGTAGTGTTTGGCTGTGATCCTATGTTATCATCTCCTACCTTCGTACTCTGTTTCTTTTTCCAGACTTTGCTCGGTCGTTTGCTTTCTTTATGGCCATGTCACATCATTTATTCTACAAAAAAACACTATTTTTGGAGTTGTATGTATACAATTTTGAATATAAAAATAAGCAAAACAACGCATTTTGTGATCTTAAATTTTGGAGAACCTATTATAATAATAAAATATTCTTCGACGACAAAGCCTAATACGTATTCATAACCTACAAGATAGGATACTTAGCTCCCGACACCTATTTTTATTTTATAAACAAATATTAAATGCATTGAAAGTTAACTAAGAGAATCTATATTTTGAGTAGATTATTATAAGAATAACATGTATAGAAAGTAGCCTTGATATGATTAAAAACTAAGAAAATTTAAGTAAGATGGTAATTAGAAATAAAATTTAGATCTAGGAAGAATATTTATCTAGCTTGGTCTAGTCCAAATGAATTAGCACATGAGAGACAATTCATTTATAAAGGAATTTTTTTTATAAATGTATGTATAAGTAAGATAAACATGTTTACAGTTATATATATATATATATATATATATATATATATATATGCATATATATAGACATATATAGTTTAATTAAAACTCTAGCAAAAAAGACTAGAATCGGAAATAGATGTTCACCCCCATGATGGAAAATGGTAGTCACCTATAACACTATTTGCTAAATTCTTATGAAAAAATAATGATCCCAATAGTAAAAAAATTCTTCTACTATGTGTCTTTCTCTTCATCAATTTTAGGAGTCACTCAATAATTTTGTTTTTTGCAAACCTTGGGATCTTAGTACTAGATTCTTTGCTTTCACACTAATTCATTTAATTCCCTCTTGAACTCCTATAGTAAATCTTGTGATGTGGTGAACCCTGCTCCATTTATAATCCATATATTGCCTCTTGAAGGTAACCACTAATATTTGAAAATCATGGATATCATTGATTGTACAATTGGAATATAACATTGGCACTAAAATCCATTATTTTCTAGAGCTACAACTCATTTTTAGCGGGTCATATCCCCTAACCTTGCATAGTGGATATGGGCATAGATTCCTCAAATGTGGTTAACCCCAAAGGTGAAAGTGTGGTTCTCTCATAGGAAGAGAACAATGGCGAACTACATATGTCAAAGAAAAAGTATGAGATGAAAGTTTCAATGGACAATTTGTCTATTTTTTAATATTATGATGATCTTCATATTTGGAAATATTGATATTATTGAATACATCTTAATATTATGGACAATATTGTGTTAGAATTTTGAGCAATATTGTGAATTCCTATTTTTTGAACTTGGCTATTTTTTATTAAGTTAACTCCCAAAAGCCTTGACTTTTTGACCCAATTCCACCAAATAGTCCCTACTTAGTTGGTATATGGATAAAATCTTCTCTTGTTGCATATGTTTAGAAATAGCTAAAGAATTTAGTACCAACATTGACTGATCCATTTTCCTCTTTATGCCATGCTTGGATATATTTATCCCTTTGATATGTACATGGAAAGCTGATTGATACCTACAATAGATATGTTGAAGATGTCCCCTATTATTGAAAACTAGATAGGAATTGGCGTTCTAAATTGTAGTTTTGATGTATATAAATCTATGTATTCTTTTTTTTAGGAAGTTAGGAGGTCATCTTATTCATCTCATCCTCCTCTTACGAGTTGATTAAATTCACTACAACAATCTACACTTTTTTTATAACCAATAAACTTAGCAGTACTACTGCCATTACATTCTATTTTGACTATGTCTTCAGACCATCTGGGGGACGTGTATAGTGCGTCCCCCCAATGTTTTGCTTGTGGTGGTGTTTCTCTAGTGCATCCTCTGGCATGTTGTATTCCCTCTTTACATGATAGATCTCCCAGTCCTACTTCATTAGCGATTTTGCGATCTCTATTTCTTTGCTGCATATAGGTGCATCACTCTGTTTGCCTTGGAGAATTTGTACTGTGGTAACATCAATTAAAAAAATATTTATCTATATATGATGTAAATTATGCAAAAATTTGGTTCTAAAAAAGGGTTCTTACACATTTTCCTTAATTATAGTGGTACATCGCTATTACATCATGAAGGGTATAGAAGAGGTAAACAGAGTAATAAGGGTATGCCCAAACTTACTATTTGGAACGTGGGATTTTTGTTTCTTATTGGTGGATAAAGGATAAGAAAATGAAGGAATAAGCTTGGAAGAGGTTTTAAATCAAATTACAACTTGATTTTATAATATAATGTGGTGGGATGTTCTCCTATCCTCCTTTGATCAAATAGTGACATGATAGGGGGGTCTTGTGATATTCCATGCATTTGTTTTACTAGTCTATAGGAAGAACAATGTGTTTGATCATTTTGAATTCCTAAGGATTTTTCATCAATCATAGGGAGAATAACATTAGGGTTCCTAAGAAACAGAGGTAAATTGAGATTATTTATGTTCTAAAATTTCATTAGTTTGAGGTTTTTCTTTCATGAACAAGGAATACAAAAACCAAATGCAATTTTTGTATGAAATTAATGAAAATATTAATAGTTAGATAAGCAATGGATGTAGTTACTCTAAGAAATGGTAACCGCAAAGAAGAACTAGAAAAAAAATAAAACAAAATTATTGCAACTATTCAAAAATGGAAGCCTAAGATTGAAGACAATGATTAGTAAAATAAGGGTTGGTGTAAATTGAAGAATGTACCACCTATCATCCATCTGAATATTTGATGTCCCTAAAAAATGCTATACTGGTTATGGAGCAGGGAGGGAAATGTGTCTAGTATAACCATTAAGTGTATTCTCCATTGGACGTTGTTGCTTTTCCTAATGGGGATGTTAATGGTCACACTAGTCATGAAAATCTAAATGTTGTTGAGGCAGCAATGCATTATATGAAGGATCAGAGCATACCACTGATCTGTTATGTAGAATTTAGGGATGTGTACTACTCTCTTAGTTGTTGATAGGATAGTTACAACACACATTAGTCATCTTAGTGTCGGTTCCATAGGTAATATGTGTGTCGCATGTAGTTTTTGATCTTGAGATGGTGCTCTTGGCATTTTTATTCACTCTCCATTATGATTTGGAACATCCTCAATGTGTTATTCATTAAGTTGAATAAAAGTCACATGATATCAGTGGATTTGGAATCTATACATTATTACATATCTTCCTCTTACTACGGAGGGGTGGTGGAGTAGTATCACAATCAGGTATGTCCCTGTGGGCCTCCATAGAGACACTATTCATTCTAGATGTGAGAACCTTGACCTCTCTTATAAGGTTGAACATGCATAATCATGTTAATTAAAAGCTTAAAATCTTAATGAAACCATTTTAGGTGTTTTAATATTATGTGACATGCTTAAGTTTCAAGTTTGGTCCAGTTTGGACACTATTTGTGCAAGTTATGCAATTTTGTGCACATTTTGGACTTTTTTGTAATTTACCCACATATGAGGTTTTTATTGCAATTTGTCACATTAATTATGTGCCTTGTATATTTTCTTATCATACTTTATATTTTTGGGCCTTGGGGCACCTTTTTACACCTTTTCTTGATGGTAATACCTTTCTAGGGTTGAGCTAGGGTTTACCCCATCATAGATGAGCTACCTTTTAGGCCATAACTCGATGGTCCTCCTGTTGGGTTTTAGGGGAGACAGAGAAGGCAGAGGAAACAAAAAATTTTCTCCCCCAAACCCGAAACATGGAAACGTGTCAACGTCTATATAATAGGAAAGGATGGTTTGTGGAATCATACCTTGTCCCAAGGCTTGCTTGGCGACAATACCTTGCGCTATGCACGGTCTTCAACTCCGATCTTGGACGGCGTCTGTGCAGCTCCTGGTTGCACCGGGACTGATGACTCCTACTCGTACCGGACTGTCGGATGACAGTTGTCCTCCTGAGCGGTAGTGACCTCCCGCCTCTGTAGTAGTCTACACGAACCACCTGTAACTCCACACTCCTTGTCCCACAAGGAAGTGGAAGGAGTCACACCCTCCTGTTGACGTACTAGTCACCAACACACTCTCCTGCCTCCAGTTGCAACTGCAGTTGTCCTTCCCTTGCTGCACCTCCCTTTTGCGGGAAGCACTTGCTCGGGCTCTCTCTCGGTTAGCAAAACCAGAGAGAACGACAACTTTACAGAGCAACTGATTGCACTGAGTTGTACTTTGAGAAGCCCCCAATACCCCTATATATAGGAGGATCATGGGACAGGGTTCTCTATCCCGGGCAATGCAGGACTAAAAGCAGGAGTAGAAGGGTTCGAGATTTTCCACAAAAAGCAACCAACTCGCAGCCTGAGCCGATCGTTTGGGGTCCCCAACCGATCGGTTGGTGCCCTGAACCGATCGGTTCACGGTCCTGATCCAACTGAAAATGACTTTCCTTCTTTTGTTTCTGATTGGTATCAAATACCAATCCTATTCCCAATCAAATTGGGCAATTGAAATGAAAGGAAAATTCTCACCGACCTGACTTTCCCAACTTGCTCGGTTGCACCAGTTGAACCGATCGGTTCAACACCTGAACTGCTCGTTTCACCGTGGACTTGAGCCGATCAGCTCAACACTTGAGCCGACCTGTTCAGCAACCTCAGCCGACCGGTTCAACACTTGAACCGATCGGTTGGGAGTGCAGGTTGTGCAGAATTAGTCAATTGCGATTTCAATCAATCTGATACTCCAATCCATGTGTCCAACACCTTGAACATTATGATATTGAGCTATCAATTGATTGAGTGTTTAATTGAACTACCAAACTCCTTTAGTAATCAATCTAAACGTTGCTTGTGGACAAAACTCCTCTTCCAGGTTAAATCCTATATGTGTGACCCTGTAGGCCCATTTCACGTTGGCAGTGAAAGTCCATAACACTTATGACTTCACAAGCAAAGAGCGGTGCCTAGTCACACATCAGTGCTACCCAAGTGAAAGTAGAAAGTTGGAGAACAACTTTCAATCCTACAATCCATGAATGGTGTTACAGCGAATGTATAATTCCTTTGTCACTGATATCCCGAATGAACTCAAGGCATGGAACAGTCATCCAGTCAACGTTCATTCACTTTCTTGAATTCAGAGTAGACTGGAAGAGATATGTATGATATCAATATCACATACTGATTCACACATGCGTGCACGCCTTTCTCAATCCTACTCATCAAGTGGCCATGGATATCAAACTCCCTCAGGAGGGACAAATCCCATATCTATCACTCACCCGTCAAAAGCCCCATGTGTCAAAGCCACCCAATCATCACCTTTATAACAACCCATGTTTCAGGACTGCGTTTGATGATGTCAAAGTGCTCCCAACGACATGTGTTGAGTGTAGTGATTTCAGGTCTAAGAATCACACTCACCACCATCACTGTGAGTACTGACTGTGACTACCATGTCATGGTTCCATGTGTCAAACTCATAGTGGGTCTGTCCGGTACAGTTGTTCTCTAAGAAGTACCTATGTGTTTGGTTTGATATCTCTATATCATGACTAATGAGATTCTGTCATCAACCAACATCACAATCTAGTCTTGTGTGTCATTGTTGTCTATCTACCTTCCACAATGACATCCAACTAGGGACATAACAAGAATGTACAAACTCTTAGCATCCGTATGATCTCATCGTTCAGGTCATGAACCTGAAGGCATACGTCATTGAGTATTGTCATTCTCTAGACATTCAATCTGTTATATCACTATCTCATATGACTGAACCAGAAAGAATTGGAAGCTTGCCTTTGATGTTTATCAAATCAATCTTAATGTATCCCACCAATCATCCCATGATTGGCGCTCAGGGCATACATACCAACAGACTCCCACTTGCACTACGAGCCAATCACCATTGAATCATATTCATAGTGATCTTCAAACATGTCACACATGTTACTGTGCTCTAGTGCCATCATAGTGAGTAATGCCAACACCTTGCCAAAGTCAGTATAAATTGCATGTCTCACATCTCTTCGTTGTACGTCACACATATGAGATGGAGTTGCCATAATATGCGATCTAGTATTCCTTTGCTAACCTTTAGCCACATTGCATGATCAAGGATTCCATACTTGTCATCAATGAGCGGAATATCTATAAGTTCATCTCATGAACTTCCAGATCCATATAGTATATACTTCTGTTCTTTAACGCATAGATACTCGGCATTTCCTTTTAAATGGTTTTATTGTAACACTTCCAATTATCCACAAACTTTCACTTTTATACATCCAATGTATATTTTGCGATTAATTTTCTGCCCTTTTTGGAAGTTCGCATCAATGTAACTCTTTACATCGAACTCTTCCTTATCTCCATAGAACTAGTACTTCACAAGTACCTATCAAGTTCTTATGGTATTCCAGTAACCCTTACTGGAAGAAGACAGACATCCACTCGTCATGTCCCACATGCGAGTTATCAGGATGAGCACATCATATTGTCATGTCGCACATACAAGATGATGAATGCATTTTATTCTTTCCATGTCCATACATGCAAGATAATGGGATGATTACATACATGATAGATCCATATCTATTCTTAGTGTTCCCATTCTTCATAAGAATTGGACACTTGGCCTTGGGATACTAACTCCATGTAGCATGGACAAGTTTTCTCCCACTGAATCTGTGCATACTGAACACTTCAGTACAAATTGCCAATGTATGCTCTCTCTTTTCCAGGTCAAGAGATTTTTGAGAACTATCTCTATAGATCTCTATTCCTATCACATAGGAAACATCTCTATCTTCCCTAAAGATAATTTCCACTTTTTGATTTCCACTTTAGAACATTTCCATTTCACATTAATATGTGGAATGTGAATACGCTCCCACTAAATCACAGATCCCTTCTTTGTCTTTGATATATCAATCAAACCCTTTGACTATATCATCAAAGTAAAGATCCAATTATGAGTTGCTTGTACTCAATCAATCACATTGATTAGTCCATTGTAACTTATAGACATCATTTGCATTAGTGGATTCATAAACCTTATAGGTTGTGTCACGTACACATCCTTGTTTTATTCCTCATAGGAATGTGGTTTTAGTATCCATATGACAAATGCCTTAGTCATTAAGTTGCAATCAACAAGCATCATCCTTCTCAAAATGTTATCCATGTATCTTTAACACTTAAGATTCATTTACACTTATGGATTTCATCCAATGAGTGCTACCATCAAGGTCATACCTTATGGTTGACATGGATATCATTTAGGATGTAGTGGTCATAAACCATAACTCAAATTTTGTTTCCTCATATTTATCTAGATAGTTGACTCATCATATGAGCAACTTATCACATAGATAATTGAGGTGTGTCTGTTAAGTATACAAGAACTCACAACTCTTGTGATTCTTAATTCCTTTTATTAGTGTGGGGTATTCTTTTATTAAGAAGAATTCAGTTATTTAATAATCATTCTCTAACTCTTTAGAGTATGATTCCTTCTTGATTTAGGCATCACCATGCCTTAATCATGAGTTCACTACGATACACTATCATAATCACTCATAAGGATCTCAAACATTTGGTCCAAGTATTTCATTCATTGATCTCATCAAGAATTAACACTTTACCAAATTTTTACTTCATCTATGATAATCTTGAACACTTCAAGATATTCATATTGGTATTTCTCTAAACACCATTAGAAGTATTAGCATTCATTCAAATAGGTATGTAGATACATAACATGTATTATACCTAATAGGATAATCATTCTCCCACTACCTTTAGTGAAGATTGATTAATCATGTCCAAGATATTCATATCTCTTAATGGTTCTCTAACCAAAAGATTCTAGATTTATCCATCATATGGAAACTAGAAATGAATTTCTCATGATTGATGTTAATTTGATTGTTTGAGTTATCTATAACTTTTAGGTATCATTTTTTCTTATGCATATCAAATACCACAAGATAAATAAGGCATTGCCACAAAGATCATATCTTTAAGATTGAAAACTCAACTTTATTAATTGCCATCATTGTCGTACAATGCAAAAATAAAGTGTTTCTATCTATTGGCAAATATGAAATAGTAGTTCATAATTGTATTACATGCCTTATAGGCTGAAAATAAACTAAAGTACTCCTATCTATGGTGGCAAAACTTGCCTCAATTATGAGTGCTTTACACTTTACATCTTGGTATCATATACCTCAAAAAGTGTTACAAGTTTACTTTCATGACACCTTTAAGTAGAGACTTCAGTCGCCTCCTTCTTCTTTTGTTCTTCCAGATAGAGAGGACAATTCCTTTTCTAATGTCCTGGCTTTTGACAATGGTGGCAATTTCCTTTCTTGGTCACGCCTCCCTTGGCCTTGAGAGATGAAGGCGGCTTGGACTCCTGGCTAGCTTCAGAACATTTCTTTGCTTTTCCCTTGCCCTTGCGCTTGGACTTGGCTTTCTTTCTTGTGATCACCATCACAGGCTTAGGCTTGTCCTTCTTCATCTATATCTCAGATGTCCTCAACATGCCCAACAACTCTGACAGTGGCCTATCAAAGTTGTTGATGTTGTAGTTCATCACAAACTGATCGTAGGATTCTGGCAATGATTGCAATATCATGTCAGTAGCCAACTTTTGGCTCAGTGGAAATCCCAGTCTCTGCAGGTTCTTCACATACCCAATCATCTTGAGTGTGTGAGGACCAACTGGATCTCCTTCTATCATGATGCACTTGAACAACGCCCTAGAAACATTGTATCTCTCTTGCCGTGCCTGATCTTCATACATGTTCCTGAGATGCTGAATCATCTCAATGACACCCATGTTCTCATGTTGTCTTTGCAACTCATGGTTCATAGAACATAACATCAAGAACTTTGCATCAATGGTATCATCAGCATGCTTCTTGTAAGCATCCCTTTCTACCTTTGGTTCATTAGGAGTGGGTTCCTCTGGAATTGGAGTATCCAAGACATAGAGCTTACGCTCTTGAGTGAGAATAATTCTCAATGTCCGATACCAGTCGTGGAAGTTTGTCCCATTTAGCTTGTCCTTATCAAGGACTGATCGCAAAGAAAAGTTGTTGTTGTTTGTTGCCATTTGAACTACAAAAGGAAATATGCAATTTTAGTCCAAAAACTCATTTTTGACTTATTTTATTGATTTGAAAATCGGACGATATAATTAGGCCTTTAATTAATTATCGCTCCCACTATTTTAGTTCAAATTGATAGCCCTCACCATCAATTCGAAAGATTGCAGCGTACAACCTTCTAGTGGGCAAGATCCTGAAGTCCTCTAAGCCATGGACTAGCTAGGGTTGTCACCCACAACATAGATCTCTCAGGTAGGCAACTTTTGCCAATTGCATCATATGCAACTCTTGATAAGATGTCATATGCAACTCCTTGCCATGATCATCTCCATGCCTCAAGGTACTAGATCCCATCTAGATCACCTTGTTAAGTCCGACCCAAAGCAAACACGATGAATACGCACCCTGCTAGGGCAGACCCACACATTCATCCTTCACGCTTCCACGAGATAGACGGTGCACCACGCTAGGGCGTGCACACACTTGGTCGATCAAGCTTTTCACGTGTGTCGCATTTGGAAGGCATCTAAAACTTAATATTTTAATGATGGATTTGGTTTTTATATACATATACATATCCAATCACCACAATATATAGTATGTATCATATACATGCTATATCCCACAGAAAACATGCACAAATGATAAAAAGCGATGATTATGGCCATCCTAATGTGATACCTCGAGCCAAGAGGAATCACGGTCATGTAGGTCTACATCACATGCAACCTGTACAAGATGAACTTTGTGCCTTGCCATCCGAGTTGATCAACTCATCATATGAATGATCTGGTCTCTCTGGCTGGTCGTCTGGGTTCCACCAGCCGATCGGATGGCTCCTCCAACCGATCGGTTCGCCTGGTCATCGTGCATCTCTTCATGGCCGCCACCCGCTCGTCTCTCTCCTCGAACCGGTCATCAAACGATCGGTTCACTCCTTGAACCGATCGTCTGGAACGTCAACTGATCAGTTAACGCCTTGAATTATTGTCTGGGCCGTCGTCTTGATGTCCTTCGGTCTTTGACATAATTGGAAATAAAAAATCTATTCTAATATTACATTGCATAAAAGGAAACCCTGACTTACATTCGGGGGAGCAAAGGTAGGAAAGAATCTCGAATTATTTCGAGTTACATCAGGAATAGGAGATAGGGAAGATTGGTGTGCAGACTGAGATGAAATCAACCACACACAACCAATCACAGATAGGGTTTATTGGCCAAAATCACACTATACATCCACCACAAAACTCATTTAAGGGCGATGTGTATCGAGTGCATTAATAATACATATCATATATGTAATTGGGATTTGTGGATTTAGGATTGGACATGCATAAAGCCAATTTTATTCGCATCGTATGCAATAAATAAAGGCGACAAACCAAAATCGATCATATCGATATTCCTAAAATATAGAGCAGTTGACGTGGCTCTGATACCACTGTTGGGTTTCAGGGGAGACAGAGAAGGCAGCGGAAACAAAAAAATTTCTCCCCCAAACCCGGAACAAGGAAACGCATCAATGTCAATATAATAGGAAAGAATGGTTTGTGGAATCATACCTTGTCCCAAGGCTTGCTTGGCGACAATACCTCGCGCTATTCGCGGTCTTCAACTCTGGTCTTGGACGGTGTCTGTGCAACTCCTGGTCGCACCGGGACTGACGACTCCTACTCGTACCGGACTGTCGGATGACAGTTGTCCTCCTGAGCGGCAGTGACCTCCCACCTCTGTAGTAGTCCACACGAACCACCTGGAACTCCACACTCGTTGTCCCAAAAGGAAGTGGAAGGAGTCGCACCCTCCTATTGACGTACTAGTCGCCAACACACTCTCCTGCCTCCAGTTGCAACTGCAGTTGTCCTTCCCTTGCCGCACCTCCCTTTTGCGGGAAGCACTTGCTCGAGCTCTCTCTCGGTTACCAAAACTAGAGAGAACGACAACTTTGCAGAGGAACTGATTGCACTGAGTTGTACTTTGAGAAGCTCCCAATACCCCTATATATATAGGAGGGTCATGGGATAGGGTTCTCTATCCCGGGCAATTTGGGACTAAAAGCAGGAGTAGAAGGGTTTGAGATTTTTCACAAAAAGCAACCAACTCACAGCCTGAGCCGATCGGCTAGGACCTGAGCCGATCGTTTGGGGTCCCCAACCGATCGGTTGGTGCCCTGAACCGATCGGTTCACGATCCTGATCCAACTCAAAATGACTTTCCTTCTTTTGTTTCTAATTGGTATTGAATACCAATCCTATTCCCAATCAAATTGGGCAATTGAAACAAAAGGAAAATTCTCACTGACCTGACTTTCCCAACTTGCTTGGTTGCACCATTTGAACCGATCGGTTCAACACTTGAACTACTCGTTTCACCTTGGACTTGAGCCGATCGGCTCAACACTTGAGCCGACCGGTTCATCAACCTCAGCCGACCAGTTCAACACTTGAACCGATCGGTTGGGAGTGCAGGTTGTGCAGAATAAGTCAATTGCGATTTCAATCAATCCGATACTCCAATCAATATGTCCAACACCTTGAACATTATGATATTGAGCTATCAATTGATTGAGTGTTTAATTGAACTACTAAACTTCTTTAGTAATCAATCTAAACGTTGCTTGTGGACAAAACTCCCCTTCCAGGTTAAATCCTATGTGTGTGACCCTACAGGTCCATTTCACGTTGGCAGTGAAAGTCCATAACACTTATGACTTCACAAGCAAAGAGCAGTGCCTAGTCACACATCAGTGCTACCCAAGTGAAAGTAGAAAGTTGGAGAACAACTTTCAATCCTACAATCCGTGAATGGTGTTACAGCGAATGTATAATTCCTTTGTCACTGATATCCCGAATGAACTCAAGGCATGGAACAGTCATCCTGTCAATGTTCATTCACTTTCTTGATCTCAGAGTAGACTGGAAGAGATATGTATGACATCAATATCACAAACTAATTCACACATGTGTGCACACCCTTCTCAATCCTACTCATCAAGTGGCCATGGATATCAAACTCCCTCAGGAGGGACAAATCCCATATCTATCACTCACCCCTCAAAAGCCCCATGTGTCAAAGACACCCAATCATCACCTTTATAACAACCCATGTTTCAGGACTGTGTTTGATGATGTCAAAGTGCGCCCAAGGACATGTGTTGAGTGTAGTGATTTTTGGTCTAGGAATCACACTCACCACCATCACTGTGAGAACTGACTGTGACTACCATGTCATGGTTCCATGTGTCAAACTCACGGTGGGTCTGTCCGGTACAGTTGTTCTCTAACAAGTACCTATGTGTTTGGTTTGATATCTCTATATCATGACTAGTGAGATTCTATCATCAACCAACACCACAATCTAGTCTTGTGTGTCATTGCTGTCTATCTACCTTCCAAAATGACATCCGACTAGAGACATAACAAGAATGTACAAACTCTTAGCATCCGTATGATCTCATCGTTCAGGTCATGAACCTGAAGGCATACGTTATTGAGTATTGTCATTCTCTAGACATTCAATCTGTTCTATCACTATCTCATATGACTGAACCAGAAAGAATTTGAAGCTTGCCTTTGATGTTTATCAAATCAATCTTAATGTATCCCACCAATCATCCCATGATTGGCTCTCAGGGCATACATACCAACACCTCCTATTTGGTTGGGATCTGATGGTTCTCCCAGCGATGTCCCTGGGGGTGCCAGTATCGATGGTTTCCCCTCTTGAGGCTCCTTGGGTAGGTGGTACACCTTGAGAAATGATCAATCAGTGATCTTCAATCTTGTGACCTAGGGATTCAAAACTGATGGTTACCAAGTGCTAACAACCTATGGCTACCTGGGAGGCCAACAACCAATGGCATAGAAGACTTCCACAACCGATGTAGCTTCTAGTTTGCATGGACAACATGTTTTAGGCCATGTACACATGGCAAATTGAGTAGGACACCTCAAGCTTCCCTTCCTCCTCATCCATAAGCTTTATATAACCTTCATTTAGCACCCAAACGAACCCTTTGGACCCTTATTACTTCCCTTATTTCTAGATATTTGTATTACCCTATTTAGTGTCTAAGAGGGTGCCCAAGTATAAGAAGGTGGATGAACTTCTTGCATGTTTGGCTAGATCTCGGATCTAACTTCTTTTGGGTTTATGAAGCTTCCTTTTTTTTGTTCTTGACCTAAGAAAGTAAGTTTCTAGTTCTTCCTTTCGTTT
Organism: Alisma plantago-aquatica; assembly: GCA_963693085.1. Lineage (NCBI taxonomy): Eukaryota > Viridiplantae > Streptophyta > Magnoliopsida > Alismatales > Alismataceae > Alisma > Alisma plantago-aquatica. The sequence goes on along the minus strand of OY856411.1, from coordinate 1,358,002,741 downwards.
CACTTGATGTACTACCTTTTACTTCCTTCTTCCTTGACAGAAACATGGTTTCTCATTGTAGATATTGCTCTCAAGCTTAAATAATCCTTCTGTCTTGCTTCCTTGAGCTAGGGTTTTCTCTCTTTCTTGGAGAAGAAGCTTGATTGGCCGTGTGGAGTGCTAAGACAAGATTTCCTTTCTACTTTTCTCAAGCTACCATGATATTTGGATTTGCATCTCCTTCCTAGTGGTGGTTTATATAACTTCCCTAAATTATTATTGCTTACTACTGCCTTGCGTATATATTTTTCTTAGATCCTTAGTTTTGACCAAACGAGTTATAGTTGTAGCCCCACATGCTTGTTATTATCCTAAAGAACATAATGTCCATCTAATGAATAGTTCACATGGTTGAACCCTAATGAATACCTAATGCACATCATATGTGTCACTCACATATCAATACTAATAGTGGGTTCACATGATGCTAAACATGTCTTGGACCAATAAACCCTAATGATATGATGAGCAAGATAATTGTAACCTAATCATAGACTTAAAGCATGCTAAGAATGTATAGGTTAAGAATAATGATCATGTTGACCTATACCCTAAGTTGTAATCATCTAACTTTAACATGTACATCCTTGGTGACATTCTTGATACATTAATGGCATTAGGTGTCATAATCAGATAACATACTTTAATACACATAAAAGTTATATAATCACCTAATCATAAATTAATAATGACATCGATATGAAATGCATATCACCTTGTTATCTAATACACACCTAATTAATAACCTAATCATTACTTAGTATGTGAATCAAATCATTAATATTTAATATGTCCCACCTTGATCACTAAAATACATATAATGACTTCAATGTGGATAAGAAGTAATTGATTCACATAAATGTGCATAATCAATAATAAGAAGTGAATAAATATGAGAAAATGATCCATAATGATATCCATGTAAAAAATGTAATGTGATAATGTTTAATGATATAAATAATTAATGTGACATATTTGGTTTAATCGTAACAAATTGTATAAAATGTCTTAGTTCATGCAAAATAATCTGTTACAATTCAATATGTTGATAACAAAGACTTAACTAAAGATATATTGAGATAATTGAGTAAACCCTAATTGTGCTAAAACGCTTAATGAGGTAAATAAGAACTGTAAATGGTTTCGATCATAATAATTAAATATAGCTCTTTTAAATATAACATGACGCAATTAAAAGAATAACATCTAATATCATAATGAATATAATATTGATAGGCCTAAAATGTTAACTGTGTTATATCTAATAAAAAGAAATATTAATAGTGGAACCCTTAGTATCCATGACAACATGACCTATGAGGAGTTTCCTATGAAGAATGTGAACTCCCAAGTTAAGATAAAATAAGGAGTTTGGGTTAGTGAATGTTTTGGTGGAAGTATCATGGTTTGGAAGAAACCACTTGGGAGTTGAGATATGGGATGTCGCGTACTCACCCACCTATGTTTTCTTGTTATTTAAAGGATGAAATATTCTTTAAGGGGTGGAGTGTTGTAACATACCAAAACTTGGACATATTCTTTTTTTTGCCCTTTTCCAAGCCTTTCCTTCCCTTTCTATCTTGTTTTGGCCTTGATGTTTAAATTGTGGAATTTATAGTGGTTTGGTAAATATTTGCTTAATAATTATACCCATTTAAGGGTTTATGGAAAAATAAGCTTATTTAAGGATCTAAAATGCAAAATCACCACTTAAGTGGAATAATGGTAAATAAATTTGTGCCAAAAGTGTAAGGCCACAAACTTTGCTTAATATATCAAAAAAGCTTAATTACCATAATTAAGTACTAGTAACCTTAATATAAATTTGTGATTTGTTTTGAAATCAACAAATGAGCCTAGGTTTCAAATTTGGTTGAATTTGGATGTTGTTTGTGCAAGTTATGCAATTTTAGGTGCATTTTGGACTTTTATGCAATTTACCCAATTGGGAGGTTTTCTCTGCAAATTATCACATGCCTTATAATAATTAGATATTCCCTTACCATTATCGAGATTTTCAACCATGGTGCACTTAGTTGCACCTTGGTTTGAAGGTGTTTCTCTCCAAAGGCATTTTAGAGATTACCCTCTTTATAAATGAGCTTATCTTTAAAATCTATCAACCAATGGGGTTATTTCTTTGATTGGAGGACGCTGGGTATGGCCTCGAAGTATCTATTGGCTTTTAGAACCGACATTTGATATTCAAGAAGCCTCTATGAGCTGTCTTCTTGCATGGCCATGAAGCCCTAATCTAAAGACACTTGGAAAGTCCCATAGACACCTCTTGCTTGCCCCCTTTTTATAAAGCATATCTACCCCTTCCCACCTCCCAATTTGACAACTCTTGCTCTCCTTCTCTTTTCTCCATCTTATAGAATTGTTACTACTCTGTTTGTCCATGAAGGTGTTTTCCCAAGGTAAAATAGGGTGCTTACCTTGGTGAAGAAGGCTCTTAGGGTTCCGAATTTGCTCTATTTAGGGTTTCTAAAGCTCCTTCTTTGTAATTTCGACCAAAACTAGTAAGTTTCCTCCTTTAGTTTCCTTTTTTCATGTTGTTCATCTTCCTCACACCTCCTTCTAGGTTGAAACCATGACCTTCCATTGTGAAACCCCACCTAGAGCCCTTAAACACCTCGTCTCCATGTTCTTTTGCTAGGGTGTTTCACCTCTAAAGTGGAGAAGGTGCTTCTTGCTCGAGATAGGAGCATTATTGGAGAAACCAGATTCTCTAGCTAGGAAAACTTGCTGCTTAATCTTGTCCACTTTCATAGAGGTGAGTTTTATAACCCCCTTCTCATATATTGCTTACTACATGTTTAAAACTCATGCTTCTATGTTTAAAATCGACGATCTCCATCTCTATTTACCATATTCTTCTAGGGTTTTGGTTTCTTGCTGTTTTACCTTCTTTGGAATATCTAGTTTCGTTACCTATGCATCTCCAACCCAGATCTTGGGTTAAATGGTGTTTTCACCCTCTCTCACTCTCTCTCAAAGAGTTTTGACTTGTCATTTCCTGATTGGTTCAATTTGAAAATTTCATATCATTTAATCCTCTTATCCAAATTTGACAAATAAATATGTTTTGGAATTAAAATATTAATCTCTATCTAAAAAAAAATATTTTCAAGATCTGATTTTGAGGTTTGATGAAGGGTGATTTTTGGAAAATGAATTTAATGCATAAAATCCATACAAATTACGTCTTAATCATCATAACTCCAAAATTAACATAAATATATATTTTCTTGATCATGAGAACCTAATAAGTTCGTTGGTGAGGTTTTTAGAGTCTAAATCTGATTTTTTCTAAAAAGGTCTAAAATTCGGGTTTCTATACAGTAATGTGCATTATGTACTCTAATACATGTTAATACATTGAAAATAGGAAAATTGGAAAATGGACTTAATTAATGTGGTGAAATTTAGCAATTGATATCATTAAGAGAGGTATGTGCATTCTTACACCCTAAGTTGGGATAGTTGCAAGAAAACCATATATTTCCTTAATGAGGCTTTAATGGACCCTATTCCCTCTATTCATGATTCTTTTGTTAAATTCCCTCAAAATCAGTAATGGTATTCCTTTTCTTGGGTATTGTACCCCACTGCAATGTTATAATTGATATGATGCTTTTACTTGTCATGATTTCTTTTCTAGCATGTTGATTTTATGGACTATTTAACTATAGTAGTGGTACTTATGTACAACCACCCATAGATAAGGCATGTATTAATTCACCCTGGGGAATGTCTTATTATCCCCCATATAAATAAGTGTCGGTGGCTGGGAATGTATTAACTATCCACTCACCTATAGGTTGTGGTCTGGTAGGTGCCTCAACCCTACTTAGTTAATGTAGTCAATATTAATCATGCATGTAAATCTTTTATTTTTATTGATATGGAAATCATCTGTCTAATTATGCCTCATACTCTTGTTATCTACGTCTTATGATGAAATCTTAGCCTTTACTTTCATGTTATTCCTTATCTTTTGTTCATGTTCATTATTTGACACATACCTTGTTTTCTTTCCCTCTTACTGGGTGATTTTCCAACCACCTATGTTTAGATCAAAGTGTTGAACATGACCAAGGAGAACATAGCTTCCAACATAGACCTAGCTCTTGGAGATGTTGCTTTGAGAGAGATTTGTAGTTTTAGACTTCCCTCTACTTAGATCCTTATGTTGTATCATACATGCAAACCCTTATGGGAGATTATGATGTACTTTTGTAATCTTTTGTGAAAATTGAATATAGTCATTGGTTTAATTCCACTGCTACACTTTGATTGTTTTGAATATCATCTATTGAAATTTGAAAATTTTACACCTATTTCAACATACCTTTAAGTGTGTTTGGAATGGATGTTTTATTCAAATCAAATTTTCAGTAGGGAGTGGATCCCACTCCTTACAGTGATGCTTTACCTTATGAATCCAAGATTGTATACAGATGACATGAGTTTTTATTTTTGTATGAACACTGGACTTTCAGTGTAATCTTTATTATTAGACCTAACCCTACTGCAAATACATGATGGTGGTCCATCATGCTATCCTTCCTTGAATTATTAATACAATGATGGAATATCCATCTTGTTGATGATTTTAACTCTAATGTGTTAACTAATTGTCATCATAGCTTCATGATTTATGCTTTCTTATGCTAAACTTTTACACTATAAGTGTGATGATGTACAATCATACTGAGCTTCCTTATATGTTGATTTAATAAAGGAATTCTCTTAAATTCTATGATATCCCTACAATGTTATCCTGTGAACATCTTATAGTTCTTTAATGCAATATCGTGTTGAGCCTGTGTATCACATGTATGGTTTTGTTTATTGAAAGCCTTGTTATAAGGAATGGAAAAATAATGATGAACTTGTTGGGAATGATGTGATGGTCTTAATGACCTTTGGGCATAGTTAAGCCCTAAATGTGGTATAATCCTCTTCATGATGTGACAAGGGTGGGAACCTTGGAATAAATTGATAAATATTTGTATACCTTGTGGTGATGATGTGATGATAAGTATGATCCCATGAATAACAAGTGAATAGTTCCTTGTGATGTTGAGATGAGAAATTATGTTTGAGACATTTTATATCTTATGATGTTTTTATATAGCAATGTTTTCTAGAAATGAATTAGGTTTGTATGTCCACTTGTTATATGTAGCCATAATTCACCCAATTCGCAAAAATAATCAAGTGAAACCCTAATCATGTAGTGCCAACTGTGTCTTAGAACCATTTTAATGTCAAAACTTGATGGATGGTGAAAAGATTATTCCTAATGGAAACTCATAGCGCATACATAACATGTTGAGTATGTAGGGTGGAAGTGAGTGTACATCCTTGACATATTTAACTCCAAGTTATTGAGGATCACAACAGTCATGCCTCAGATATTTATGATATGTGATATGAACTAGTGTGCTACGGTTGTAGTCATGTTGTGGGGTTTTTCTTTGCATACCCTGGTGGCTAGTGTCATGACCTATACTAAGGGTGGACTAGGTGTTAGCAACCTGACTATATGTCACTGTAGGAAGCTTGACCGGTATGTCACTACTTTCGACCCATAAATATCAGGCATAAAAGAGATCTTAGGATACTGGCACTCTGAGATTTTGTAAGGAACTGATTTTGATTTCACAATGGTCAGTTGGATTTTAGGTGGTATGACTCAAACTCACCAGGGCTTAATAAAAGGTATAGTACATCCATGTAGGAAATCCAGTTTAGGGTTATACACAATGCTTCACATTGGATGATAATCCTTGGTTGTTCTCTTTACATATAGATGATGTTTAGTACATTAAAAGATAGTAGACATGCTTATTTTGTGGATATGCTCATGTTTTAGATGTGTACATATAGTATCCATGCTTATATTTATAGATATACTTCTACTGATGGTTATGATTACAATGCTAGCCACACCTTTTTAGTTAGATCTTCTTATACTACTAGTCATGCTTATGCCGATAGTTGTGCTCATGTTGTTAGCTCTACTTGATATAGATATGCTCAACCTATTATACATTCTAATGTTGTTGCATATGCTTATGCTTCTAGACTTATTCATGATGATAGAGATGCTATGCTATTAGACTTTCTTATGATGTTAGCTAAGAACATGCAACTGAACTGCTTATACTCTTAACATGGAATACGATGACAGTCATGATAAGGATGATAATTGGTGTCTACTCCTTTACGCATCTTGTTAATCATGATGACTACTAAGCCCATATGTTATACCTTTTTAATATGCTTAAATACTTAACTTGTTGTAATCAATAAGAGGTGTTGAGAGTTATATCTCTCGCTAGGACATGGGTTTCACGACGTGGGTCACCAAATCCTTTTAGGTTATCGACAGCATTCGAAGCAGACCTGTGGCGACAAGGAGGATATATGGCGATGGACCATAGAGAAAGTTGTTTAGATGTCTAGTGTGTCCTAGCATTCTCTCTATACTCTCAGGTCCAAGAGAGAAAGATTGTTTACAATTTCTCAATTGAATCGAGCTTTTTTTAGCATGTTGATGCTTGTTTATGTGGAATATGTGGATAATGTTCTCCTATGTTGTGTGTGTGTCAGTGGAATATGTGGATAATGTTCTCCTATCTATGTGTGTGTGGTAGAGGCCATTGAACAAATTGTGTTAGATTCTTGGCATAATATGAATACAGACAAGATGTTGGACTTCAATGAAAATGTTTCTGAGCACGTGATAACGTAGAAATCAGTTTTAATTTACCCTCATTTCTAGGCCTGTGATTAATTAATGATCAATCATGTTTTGTGTTTTGAGTAAACTCATGTAGTTTGATGAGTTTCCACACGTTGGTATCAGAACTCTAGGATAACTGAGTCTACCGGGACACTAGGACTTAGGATTAGGATGATGCCTAAGTTAGGAACATGGCATAAAAATATGGTGAATACTACCCAATGTGAGTACTTTGATGCCCTGACCAGGTATTCAACTATTGAAGAAAATGTAAATATGGAACTTGTAGATTGGTATCTTTCTAATTACTATTATCAAGTATTCATTTTAAAAAAAATCTAAAGACATAAAAATCAGATATCATGATGTTAATGCCTTAATCATATGCTTTAGAAGATGAGAATTACATGATAACCTACTAAAACTTGTGTGTTTGGTAACTACAAAAGGAAGATATTGTTGGGTTTTTATGGCTTCAGAGTAGGAAACAGAAACAAAAATTTTACCGGCCATTAGCCCATAGGAGATCGCATCAACAACTATGTAATGGGAAGTATGGTATTAGGGAGATGTACCTAGTCCTGGGGCTTTCCCAGCGACAATAATGCGCAGCCATGTGTGGTCTTCAACGCCATGTCTAGGATGGTGTCTATGCAGCTCTTGGTCTTTGTCATGGACTCTGGCCTCCACCACAGACTGCGGCTGATGTGTCCTCTTGACAGACAGACATCTCCCACTTCTATAGATAGTCTACACGGACCACCTGGAACTCCTACCATTCAAGAAGAACTGACATGACGGAGATGACCCTCCTATTTGTGTACTAGCACCAACATGCTTTCTCAAATTCAGACTGCTTGTCTATAGTTTTATTTCCCTCATTGTGCCTCCCTAGTGGGGTAGCACTTGCTCGAGCTCTCTCAGTTACCAGAACCAGAGAGGACAACAACTTTGTAGAGAAATTGATTTTCTGAGTTGTGTGTTCTGATAAGCCCCCAGTACACCTCTATTTATTGTAGAGGGAAGGGTCAGGGTTCCCAGTCTGTTCGAGAGTAGAAGGATTCAGAAATTTCATGAATAGTTTGTACTACGACATGCAAACTGGTTGGTTCACAAGTGAACTGGTCGGTTGGGAGTGTGAGACAATTAGTTCACTTAGTGAACCGGTCGTTTCACTTCCCAGACTTGCTCACAATTGACATTCCTTAATCATTTCCAATTAATTCAAAGATTAATCCTTATTCCAATCAAACTGAATAAGTGAAACGTGAAAGTTTTCCTCAAACCGAGAAAATCCCAATTTCCTCATTTGGCAGGACTATGAGCCTCCCCATTCACCAAGTGAACCATTTGGTTGGCTCACACCAGTCGATCGGCTCACTAAGGTGAACCGGCCCGTTGGCAGTCCTGACATTGCCAATGCAGTCTCTAATCAATCTGACACTCTAATTAGCTAGTTCAACACTTGAACTTGATAGTTATAAGTCTAGTCAGTCAATTACATGTTTAATTGAGTACGTAAACACCTTTAGTCTCAATCTAAACATCATTCATGGACAATCTCCTCTTCCAGGGGTATCCTATGTGTGTGACCCTATAGGTTGCAATTTACGTTGGCAGTGAATGTTCATAACAATTTATGACATCACAAGCAATGAGAGGAATCTAGTAACTCATCATTGCTACCCAAGTAACTTAGAAAGTTGGAGAACAACTTCAACCTACAATCTATGATTAGTGTTACAATGATCATATTGTTCCTTTGTCTCTGATATCCAGATTGAACTCGAGGCATGGAACGTCATCCTCATCAACATTCAATCCATGTTCCTTGACCTAGAGAAGACTGTCTGAGATGCATGTGAATTCACATATCATATATTGAATCACATGAGTATGGCCATACAATTCTCAAACTCGCTTATCAAGGGGTCCTAGATATCATTTTCTTTGTAGGAGGGATAAATCCCATCTCTATCACTCATAGTTTATTCCCATGTGTCAAAGTCACCCAACCATCACCTTTACCCATGTTTTAGGATTGTGTTTGATGATCTCAAAGTGTACCCAATGACATGTGACGAATGCAGTGATTTCATGTCTAAGAACCACAATCACCACCATCACTATGAGAGATGATTGTGACTACCATTCCATGGTATACATGTATCACTCTCACGGTGGGTTTGTCTGATATACTGTTATCTAACATATATCTATGTGCTTGACTTGATATCACATATCATGACTAATGAGCCTTTGTCATCTGTCAACACACACTCTATTCTTACGTATTACTATTGTCTATTTTGCTTCCACAAAAATATATGACTAGGGACATAACAAGAATGTATGTACTCTTATCATACATATGATGTCATTGTTCAGGTCCTTAACCTAAAGACATATATCATCAAGTCACATCATTGTATAAACATCTATCTTGTATGTGTCATCATCTCATGACTAAGACAAACATAATAGAGGGAATTACCTTTATTATTATCAAATCATGTATCTAATCCTCATTGCAATCATGATATGATTAGCTCTCTAGGAATACCATACCAATAGACTCCCACTTGCACTTAGAGCCAATCACTCATGAATCATATTCTAAGTGACCTTAACATGTACATCATGTTTCTTCTGTACAAGCACTTTTATAGTGGGTAAGCAAAACTTGGTTCAAATCAGTATATTGCATGTTTCACATCCATTCGATGTACAATAACTCATATGAGGTGGAAGTTGTGTAGTATGCTATCTGAAATTTATACTATCTAAAATTCCTTTGCATAACCATTAGCTCCATTGTTGTTACAATATTACTACTGAGTCATCAATGGTTGAAACCTGCCACAAGTTCATCCATATGAACTTCTAGATCCATACAGTATACTTTACAGTGTTCATGACACTTAAGGTACTTGACTTCTTATTGTAGATTTAAGCTATTGTCTTAAGTTCGAACCTTTCCAACTAACAATTCTTATTTTCAAGATCAAACACAAATTCGTCATTTTTAGAAGATTGCATCGGTGTAACACTTAACACCCAACGCTTCCGTATTACCATAACTAAAGAACCAATCCTTTTAGTAATTCACAAGTATCTAAAGATGTTCTTTATGGTATTCCAGTGACTCTCACTAGAATCTGACAGATATCCACTTGTCATGTCGAATACATACAAGATAACTAGAGGTTTATATTATTTTGTCATACAAGATGATGATCTCCTATTTTCTTGTCATGTCGAATACATACAAGATGATGAGTTCATTTATTCTTGTCATGTCCAGTACATATAAGATGATCAGTTCATGCTTTCTTATCATCTCCAATACATACAACATAACAAGATGAGTACATATATGATAGATCCAATTGTGAATGCATACGACATCTATCATGTGTTCCTTATTCTTCACAAGAATTAGGACACTAGGATCCTGAGAGACTAACTCCAAGGAACATGGACAAGTTTTCTCTCTTCATGTTGAACCCTTTCAGCATCTAGCCGATGTTTGTTCTCTTTATTAGGTCAATAAGCCTTCTTGATCTATCTCTATATATCTGGATACCTATCACATAGGATGCTTCTATTAAACCTTTAGAATGTACTTCCTTTCCATTTTTAATTTTATAGTATAAGAATGTTATTCTCCATCAATATGTGGAATATACATATGCTCCCACTAAATACTTGTAATAACAAATCACATCTTCATTCTAACTCAAGCCGAACTCTTTGACTCTCTTGTCAAATAGAAGATCCCAGTTCTAAGGTGCTTGCTTCAATCCAAAGATTGATCTTTGCAGCATTATAGACTTTATTTGCATTAATGAATTTTATAAAACCTTTATGTTGTGTCTCATACACATCCTACACAATATTCCATTTAAGGAATGCGGTTTTAACATCCATATGCCAAATCTCATAGTCACATTAAGCTATAATTGCAAGCATTATCCAAATGGATTTATCCATGGTAACTGCTGAAAAGATTTCACCATGTTCAACACCTTGAACTTGTTAGAAACTCTTTTCAACCAAATTACCTCCATGTCAGTCTTCTTATGGAAGACCCAAAAGTACCCTATGGGTTTAACCCCTTCATGTGGATCAATTAAGGTACTTTGTCGATGTACATGGAGTCCATCTTAGATTTCATGGATTCAAACCATACAGTTTTTGGTTCTCATTAGTTTCTAGGTACACTGTTGACTCATCATATGATCAACTCCTTACCTTCTTGTCCATAAGATATCATATATCATGACTAATGAGACTCTAGGCATATTCTACCAGAACCACGATTTATGTGTGTTACTTAAGGAACTTTGAGATTCCACAACATTTTGTTATTCTCTTTATTCCTAGCATACCTCTTTAAGTTTAATGTTTATCTTGTTTCTCTCAAACATTTTGAGTTCTACTTTTTCTCTCCCACTGATTCCATAGAACTAGTTCTCCTCTAGCAAAGAAGCCATCCAAAACACCTTTGTTATTGGATCTGGATATCAAAGTAGTATTCAACAAAATAACATTTATGCGATTTGTGGATAAAACTTTTTAAGAAACATTTTCATAATTACACTTTCAATCCTAATCTTTATAAAGACATATCGGGACACTTACCATTCCATATCTCATATGGTGTCCTTGAACAAATTAGATGGTATAATATTTTAGTGTCAAGCATGTACCCAAAATGAAATTTGAAGTTTAGCTAGTAATCACACTCTGACTTATCAAGGTGTCATTCCTTCATTCTGATACACTTCTCATGATACACTATAATTGTGTTTCAGGTGGAGTCCATCATGATACATTATCATGATCTACCATAAGGTTCTGAAACTCTTTGTTCAAAGTATCTCCAAATCGATCATATCAAATTTTAATACTTATGCCAAGTTTTTTATGTACTTCATTTATGATCTCCTTGAACACCTCAAGAGATTCATGTTTGTATTTTATTAAATACAAACTACCATATCTACTAACATCATTAGTAAATATATTGAAGTATTGTTGGTTAACTTTAAGTTTGAGTTATCATGTCATTCATTACATTTGTCACACAAATTTGTCTTTAACTATAAAGTATAGTTGATGAGACATAGGCATTTCCATCAAATATCATTTCTTTGAAATGAAACATCATTCCATTACACCCTTGTCCATACAAGATGTATGATGATTTCATTGATGGAAGATGTATAATAGCAATTCACTAATTCTATTATATGACCATGAATGCCATATTGTAACTGTAGTGGCAGTAACTCTTGCTCCACACAGTTTCTAGCTTACTTCTTCATAGGTCCTGAAGTAGAGATCTCTATCTCTTTCATCTTCCCGAGATCCTCTAGAAAGAGGTTATTTACTTTTCCTACTTACCCCTCTTCGTATCTTGAGTGATGAAGACTTGGACCTAAGTTTGGCTTCAGAACACTTCTTAACCTTGCTTTAGTCTATGGACTTCACACTGCTAATCATTATCATAGGTTTTTCCCTTTCTTCATTCTTGCTTTGGCATCAATATGGCAAGTATTTCATATAGTAGTTTGGCCTATTTTACTCAACATTTGATAAATTGGCTATATGATTCATACAACGATTTGTAGAATCATATGTTTGGTCAACTCTTAACCTATAGGAAATCATAGTTAATCTATATGCACAATCATATTGTGCATACGAGATTATACTTGATCTCCATCTGTCTGATTATACTCAAACATCACTTTGAAGACATTATACCTTTCATGCTTTACATGATTCTTAATATGTATAACCATCTCAAGAATGTCCATGCTTCAAGCTATTTATGCAACTCATAGTCCATATAGCTCGACAAAAGGTTCTCGATGTCTTAAGCAACATTGGCATACTTCAAGTAAGCATCCAATTTTAGCCTTAGGAACATTTGGAGGGGTTCCACTAGCTCTAGTCTTTCAAGGACATTACAGTTTACACTCACTACTGAGAAAACTTCTTAAAGGTCCCAAAAAATTTGAAGTTTATCCAATTTATGAACTGATCACAATGATAATGTATTTGTGTTTGACAATTGGATTCTACAAAATAATTTTGTAACTTTTCAATACAATTTTTTATTTGTTTGATTTGATAAATTTGACAATATTAATTAGGCCTTTAATTAATTATCACTCCCACTTTTTGTTCAAATTGATAGCCCTCGCTATCAATTCAGAAGATTGCAGTGTACAACCTTCTAGTGAGCCAATATCCAAAACAACTGAGTTATTACCGGGCCAACGCCAACGTCCATAATCAATTATTAAGTTAGGTAACATTTACCACTTGCATCTTATGCAATTCTTGGATAGATGATATGCACAACTCTTTGCCATAGTCATATGCATGCATCTAAGTTCTTAATCTCATTCAGACCACGTAGTTAAGCTTTACCCAAAAGCCAACATGATAGGAGTCCACCCAGCTTGGTAGGCCCACAAAACTACCATCACACTTCCACAAGATAGACAACGTACTACCCTTGGGATGCCCACACTTGTTGATTAAGATTTTCATGTAGGATGCTTATGGAAAGCATCTAAAACTTAATATTATATTGAGGGATTTGGTATAAGTACATATACATATCCAATCACCACATATTTATAGTATGTATTATATACATGCTATAACCACAATGAGAAAACATGCAATAATGATAAAAGTGACGACTATAGCCATCCTATTGTAATTCCTTGGAACCACAAGGAATTACAGTCATCTAAGGTATACATCAAAGGAAACCTCCTATTGATGAAGATCTTAGAACCATTCCAGGTTGATCGTCTCATCCTATGACACAATCGTCTTGCCTCCTGGTCAGTTGGTTGGTCGGTCTGGCCTCCAATGTCTGGACACCTCCAACAAGCAGTTGAGCCATCAACCGATCGATCCAGCTCCATCTTAGTAATACTCCTCGGTCCTCTAGGTGGTTGAATCATCTACTGTTGAGCGTCGTCTTCCTTGATGTAACAGAAAATAAAGTATCCTACTTTTAGATAATCTTTGGGAAACCTCAAGTTACATTTGAGGGGAGAAAAGGTAGAAGAGAAAGGATCTCGAGTTATCTCGAGTTACATGTGGAATAGAAGGTAAATTCTTAGTATACAAATCGAGATGCAAACAACCATAACCAACCAAGCACACATAGGGTTTATAGGCCATACCCATGTTACACATCCACCATCAAAACCATTTTAGAGCGATGTGTATCAATTGCATGTATACCATATCATATATGTATATTAGTTTGTGTTCGCATGTGGTATTTATTCGAATATGCAAATTAGTCATTTAAATATTCACATCATATGCAATAAATAAATGACGGTAAAACTAAAATCTGATCATATCGATTTATCCAAAAACACAGTATGTTGACGTGGCTTTGATACAACTGTTGGGTTTTTATTGCCTCAGAGTAGGCAGTAGAAACAAAAATTTTACTGGCCGTTAACCCATAACAGGAGATCACATCAATGATTATGTAATGGGAAGCATGGTTTTAGCAAGATGTACCTGGTCCTGGGGCTTGCCCAATGACAATACCTCATAGCCATGTTCAGTCTTTGATGCCATGTCTTGGACGGTGTTTGTGCAGCTCCTGATCTTCGCCATGGACTCTGGCCTCCACCACTGACTACAGTTGATGTGTCCTCTTAACTGGCAGACATCTCGTGCCTCTATAGATAGTCCACACAGACCACCTTGAACTCCTTTCATGCTAGAAGAACTGGAAGGAAGGAGATGACCCTCCAATTAGTGTACTAGCACCAACCTACTATCCCGAATTTAGACTGCTTTTTTGCAGTTGTCTTTCCCTCATTGTGCCTCCCTAGTCAGGTAGCACTAGCTCGAGATCTCACGGTTACCAAAAACAGAGAGGACAACAAATTTTTAGAGCAACTGATGTTCTAAGTTGTGTGCTTTGAGAAGCCCCCAGTACCCCTCTATTTATAGTAGAGGGTAGGGTCAGGGTTCCCAATCTGTTCGGGAGTAGAAGGATCCAGAAATGCCATGAATAGTTTGCATTGTGATAGGCGAACTGGTCGGTTCACAAGTGAACTGGTCATTTGTGAGTGTGAGCCGATCAGTTCACTTAGTGAACCGATTGTTTCACTTCCCAGACTTGCCTGCAATTAACTTTCCTTAATTGTTTCCAATTAATTCAAAGATTATACTTATTCCAATCGAATTGAACAAGTGAAATGTGAAAGTTTTCCTCCAACCGGGCAAATCCTAATTTCCTTAGTTGGCAGGACTATGATCTTCCAGGTTCACCAAGTGAACCGGTCGATTGGCTCATACCAATCGATCGGCTCACCTGGGTGAACCATTCTGTTGGTAGTCCTGACATTGTAAATGTAGTCTCCAATCAACCTGACACTCTAAGCAGCTAGTTCAACACTTGAACTTGATAATTCTGAGTCTAGTTAGTCAGTTGTATGTTTAATTGAGTACCTAAATACCTTTAGTCTCAATCTAAATATGATTCATGGACAATATTCTCTTCCAGGGGTATCCTATGTGTGTGACCCTGCAAGTTGCAATTTACATTGGCAGTGAATGTTCATAACAACTTATGACATCACAAGCAATGAGAGGAATCTAGTAACTCATCATTGCTACCCAAGTAACTCAGAAAGTTGGAGAACAACTTCAACCTACAATCTGTGATTAGTGTTATAGTGATCGTATAGTTCCTTTGTCTCTAATATCTAAATTGAACTCGAGGCATCGAATGTCATCCTCTTCAACATTCAATCCATGTTCCTTGACCTAGAGCAGATTGTCTTAGATGCATGCCAATTCACATATCATATATCGAATCACGTGAATATGGCCATACAATTCTCAATGTCTCTTATCAAGGGGCCCTGGATATCATACTCCTTGTATGAGGGACAAATCCCATCTCTATCACTCACAATCTATCCCCATGTGTCAAAGTCACCCAACCATCACCTTTATAACAACCATGTTTCAAGACCGTGTTTGATGATGTCAAAGTGTACCGAAAGACATGTAATGAGTGTAGTGATTTTAGGTCTATGAACCACAATCACCACCATCACTATGAGAGATGATTGTGACTACCATTCCATGGTATCCATGTATCACTCTCACGGTGGGTCTGTTCGATATACTGTTCTCTAACATATATCTTTGTGCTTGACTTGATATCACATATCATGACTAATGAGACTCTGTCATCACTCAACACAAACTCTAGTCTTATGTATTACTGTTGTCTATTTTGCTTCCACAATAATATCTGACTAGGGACAAACAAGAATGTACACACTCTTATCATGCATATGATCTCATTGTTCAGGTCCTTAACTTGAATACATATGTCATTGAGTCACATTAACTTGAAGACATATGCCGTCGAGACACACCATTCTTTATACATCTATCATGTATGTGTCATCATCTCATGACTAAGACAAACATAATAGACAAAATTACCTATATTATTATCAAATCAGGTACCTAATGCCTCATCTTAATCATCTTATTATTGGCTCTCTGGGCATACCATACCAACAAATGTGACACCATGAAACCTAAATCTGAATACAAATAAGCAAAAGGGGAGTTCTTGAAGCTATAATTTCCAAAGATAATGAATTATAGGGGAGATGAATATATTCAAATAGAATGATTCAAGGTATAAATTCCACATAAGATGGGAGAACTCCTATGATAAGTATAATATGAGAAAATTAATAAGAACAATGATAGATGAATAAAGTGGAACCCTAGTTAATGTCAGACCAACCAATGTGTGTAAGAAAGAATTAAATTCAAATGTTCATAACATTTGAAAGAAATTAAGGGAGATGATCCATGTTTAATGAAGAAAATGTGAAGTATGATGATCTACTTCTTGATAAGTGGTTGGAAAACTATGATAACACGAGAGAACATACATAAGAATGATGAAGAGTTGATGAGGAAAGAACAATGAGGTACATTAATCATGATGATTACTATGTTGTTGGCAAGGAGCACATGACGAAAAAGGAAAAATGATACATAAGAAGTTGTAACTTGCATAATAAAGATAGAAATGATAACCCCTTGCTAGCAACCCCTGGATAGTGCTAATGTGCCATGGGAAGTGTGTTTCACTTTGTGCTCTTTCTTTTTTGGGGCACAACTTTCAAGTGGATCTTATGCCACTTGGTACACATGGATTCATAGTAATACTATGGGTGGATAGCATGTTAGATCATGTGGTTAGTTTGGACTATAGTCCCAAGATCTTGATGTTTGTTATAAGCATGATTTTGAGCCTTCCAAGAGTTAGGAAGACTCATCCTATACATTTTGAGTTGGTTATGATGACAGAGAAGTGGATGAGACAAGAATGTGAGTTCCTTATAACACATGAAGTGGATACCAAGGTAATGAGTCCTAGTATCCTAGACGTGCTAGTAGTATACAAGTGTGATGATATGTAGCAGATGAGCTTTCTAGAGTTCCTCTACTTTAGATGAAGAGAGAGTTAATTATAAGATCCTCCAAGTATTGGTGGAAAGAAGGGCGATTCCGTGGTGTTGTATGTGGGATATTGATAGTTGGGAAAGACCACGACTACATATAGATGGTTGGTTGACTAGTCAATAGGTTCTATACTGTGACCAAAATCAATTCCCATTTTCTCTACTGTGTTTTTGCTTATTTTTTGTGGTCTTCTTTCCCATGTGTATCCCATATCCTCAATTTGTGTCTTAAGAAAGTGTTGAGTAATTTGGCATACAAAGTCAGCATATGGGGGATTGCCAGAAAACTCAAGCATGTTATTAAGAATGATGCGGATAAAATTTGTGGGAATACATTGGATAATGGCATAGATTAGACACATGCGAAAAATAGGAACTTCAGACTTATTTGCTCTAGGATGTATGTTTGTTGAAACAATAAGGTTGACAATCCTAGCTGCAGGTTTGAGATTGATAGCATAGTATGTGCCCCTATCTTCGTGACAGGTTGTATTGGATTGAAAAATGGCTCTTTTTATGTCACTAAGACTAACGGTATGGTCACCTTGGGAGAATGTATTAAGTGGGTTTCCAGTGGTAAGGTCAAGAGTGTCTTGATATTCATCTAAGTCAATGTTTAGCATGTCAAGAATATCCTCTTCAGTAAATCGAAAGCTATGCCCATTGACCATATAATAGAAGAACGTATGTTCATTTTCGGTATGGGAGATGAGGTTTGCATAGAACTCATTTACCACTTTTGAAGAATAGGAGGGAAAAGAAGGGTTAAGAAATTCTTTCAAATTTTGCACCTCAAAAAGATCCTCCAGGTTGACGATGCTGAGGAAGTCCAGGACTTCAACTGGCCGTCGTGGAAGAGGAGCTTTGGAGGAGAGCCTTATATATCGATCACCAGCATCTGCGTCGACGAAGGGGATGTTGTTGATGATCGTCAATGGTGGAGAGGCCACCCTTCCTTTCCTTCTAGCAATCTTCTTCTTTCCACGTGTAGATGATGACGCCATTTCTTTGCTTGAAGGTGGAGAAGAAGCAAGGAAGTCTTGGGGATGAAGAAACTAAAGGATTCCACAAGAATGCACTAGAGAGAAGCTATGGAAACAAGAATATGAAAGTGTGAAGAAATGACCCATTTTTGGTCCTTTTTATAGCAATCCAGTGACCAGGTCGGTCGACAATTTGTCGACCAAGCGTCCGCAATGGTCATATTGTAGACGCGCCACTCGTCCCCCAACGGTTGGATTTACAACAGTTATAAACGGTCATAAACGGTCGGATTCCAACGGTCATATCCCAACGGTCAATTCTCGGTCGAACAATTGTCGATCGACATCGGCTCGGTCGAGAAATTGTCGACCGGAAGTGTGTCTGATGTTACTTTTGTCTGAGGTCTGTCGGTCGAAAGAGATAGGCTGACCGAGATGTTGTCGGTCGAAGAATTTGTCGACCGACAGACTTACTGGGTATGAATTTTTAAGCAAATGATAGACTAATTTTGTAGAGCATATATATATTTTCTAAGGGAGTAATATTGTGAATATTATTACCAATATTTGGACAACTTTGTGATCATAAATTTATGGTTCTTTTAATCACAATAGAAAATAATATTCAAATAAGTATTGTGTCAAACTTATTTTAGGTCGACTTTGACTACGACCATAGTGCCCCTTGATCAAATTTCATTTCAACCAAGAGGCGAGTTTGCAGATTGAATATTCATATATAATATCTGCATGTAATTTGATTAGATATCAATTTGAAGTATTCTAAATGATACTTAATATGAAAACATGATTAATATCACAGTTCTTAAAAGATACAAATTGAGAAATATTTATCTTATGTGTTGCAAGCATTAAAATAACATATTACCAACAAATCATTTTGCTTGCCTATGTATCATCAAGGATCATTCATGCAATAAGCATCAACTTTATATATAGAAAGTTGAATAATGAAATGTTGAAAGTATATCCATGATGTAATGATAGAACAGTAATAACATGAAATTCAACATATGGCTTCTATGTGAATAAATCAAAGAATACTTAGAACAGACCATGAAGGCAGTAATTTGACTTAAATCAATATGATTCATAATTTTCAGTTTTAACTTAAATCATTTAGAGAATAAACCAAAATAATCTCATATAAATTTTCAAGGATTATTTCCAAAATGTATACAGTCATTAATCACAAATAGATAGCAATTTGATCAATGACAAAAAGAATTCCGCAATTTTACAGCATACTGGAAATTAGTGACATGCTCGGTCGACAATTTATCGACCGACTGTTCTCTCAGTCGACAGTTTCTCAACCGACAAGATTTCTAAAATGTTTTCTGAACTGTTAAATGCTTCCAAGTAAAACACAATTATGCAAGTTAGATGTTTAGATACTTGAATTAATTTGATATCCCATTATGTTGAGTTGAGATAGACATAGAAATATACAACTTAGGTCCTTGGTCATATCTCAACTTAATTCCGTTCATTTAGTTTGGAGGTTTTGGAACCCAAACTAACTCGACATCTTTTCTCTTGTAAGGGCATGAAAAAGAATAGTGACCAAGGCGCAAACAATAATGACAACATATTGAGTCAACCTCATATCATTTTCTATGGTTGTGTTCTATGTTGTTCTTGGGTGAAGATGTTCCTTTAGGTACATATATGTATTGATGTGCTTGTCTCCAACTAGGTTGTTGATAGGATTTCCCCTTAGGCTTGTAACCTAGTCCTCTTCTCCCAATTTGATGATAGGGATTATCTAAGATTTGATCAAGAATGCCATTATTATTTAAACTACTGACTTTTTGTTGTAACTTAGCAATCTCATATATTCTCTTCTTGATATCTAGTTTTGCTTGATCTAGATTAGATGATAACGAATTTCTTTCTTTGACAATAGAGTCATAATCTAGATGGGTGCACAAGATGGGTTGTTTTTGAAGATCGTTCACTTGGGTTTGCAAATTAGTCTTTTCTAAAGAAAGAAGATTGCAATTTGCCTCTATAGATTTTATATTAATATCATGATCTTCAATGATCTTTTTAAGATCTTCATTTTCAGATGTAATAGCAAGAAGTTTAGCATGTAATTCATCATTTACTTTATTAGATTTCTTTAATTTCTTCTTGCACTCAACATATTTATTATGTGTTTCTTCAAGACTAGCAACTAGTTCTTCTTTAGATAAATCAAAAAGACTTACCTCTTCTTCTTCTTCACTAGTTGTAGCAATAAGACAATCTTTGTGCTCATCTTCCTTTTTTGATCTCCATGGGCAGCTAGATGTTGTGTGGCTTGTTCCTAAGCACCAATTCCAACATGTTGTAGATTTGTTCAGGCTGCACCTTTTGTTGCGGTTGTAATCACCATCACCCTCCATTCTTCAAGACCTGGTTAGGGTTCCTTGAAGCCTGCTCTGATACCAATTGAAAAACACTAGAGGGGGGTGAATAGAGTTTTTACAATATTTTAACAAACAATAATAGAGAACAAGAAAGGAAAAGGAAATTACAACTTATCCTTTTGTAGCACAAGGCTTGATTTGCCTAGATCAAGCGTATAGATCTCCTAGCCAAAGTGTATGTAATTGTAATTGCAGTGGATAGGAGATGCTAGCCTATGGGACACAAATTTTGAGCTAAGGGAAGAAGTAGCCAATTGTCACTATGCTCCATTGCTCACAAACATATTGGACAAAGTCAATGTATGCTCAAAGATTGCTCAAGTGTAACAAGTTGGTGAGTTTGGGTGTCCTAAGCTATGTCCTATTTATACGAATGTCCAACAGGTGCTTAAGGACGTTCTAGACACCTTCTAGGGGTTTCTAAGTGCTTAACTAGTTGTTAGGTACAAGTTTGTTGCTTTAGTAACGGCTAAATAATTAATTCTGCAGTTGCTGTCAGAGACCATCTCAGTCGAGAAATAGTCGACCGAGACTCCTACTCGGTTGAACTTTTGTCGACCGAAAGGCTCTCTGGATCAAGTGTATGCAACGTTTATCTCCAACTGCCAACCACCTTGTCAGCTGTGTCTAACGGCTACTTGGGTCTTTCTCGGTCGAGAAGATTGTCGACCGAGAGTGTCTCGGTCGAGGAGTTAGTCGACCGAGATTGACCCTGTTTCAATTTTTCAATTAAAGCACTAAGTGTGTGTATGAGTGTGCATATGTGACACTATTCAAGGGGATGACCTATCTAAATGTGATGTTTAGCTAGGAGAATCTAACGCTTGATTTACATGAAATCTAAGTACTTGTACATTATGTATTTGTACAAGTTTTTACAAAGCGATTACATTTCATGAAAATATAAATATGTAAGCATATGGATTTCCCTAGTACTTTGTCATCCACCTTGTTCCTTCACACTCAAGTAGCACGTTAGATTAATAAGAATGAAATGTTTGTCATAATCAAAACAAAGGGATTTATAGATGTCCATTTAGCCAACAATCTCCCCCTTTTTGAAGATGACAAACATTTCCAAAATATGAATGAAGGAAATATAAAACATATGAGTTTCATACCTTAAGATTTCCAAGTGAGTGCTGGCCAAGAGATGTTATGAAACTCATTTATATTTTTGATTTATATTCTTTTCTCCCCCTTTGTCATTTCAAAAAGATATCCAAGTTGAATATTTGGTATTAGTTCTCCCCCTTAATTTTATACTATGCTCCCCCTTAGATAGATATCCCAAATTATAATTAAGGTATGAATGCTTTTCAATAGATGGTCAATTTAGCCACAATTTTAAATTTTAGGTATTTACAAAGATTTCATCCTTTTTGATTTATTTTTATTGATTACTCCCCTTGTTTTGTATGCTCTACTATAATAGTCTTATAAACCATATTCAAATGATGCCATAGAAGAAACATATCAGAAGATGACACATATGCTTTTGAAGAGTATCCATTATAAGAATTAAAGATAACCAATTTCATTACAAACAAAGAATTGTTACAATCATGGAAAGATAACCAAATCATGTAGAGATAACCCTTTTATTACAAACATGCAAAGATTTCATTACAACTAATACAACTCCAAATCTCACTGGAAAGACTTAAGAATTACATCAATATCAGGGTCTTTCCCAAGAAAAGGCTCAGCTCCATAATATTGGACCAAAGTTTGCCACTCCAGAGCACCTGTCTTGGTTAAGGCATACGCCTCCAAGAAGGTAGGAACACGATCAAATCGGAAATGAGCAGCAATATCTTGTAGTTGCATTGATGAAAACCGAGTGTGCGTGAGATCTGTAGATGGTGGAGGTGGAGTTTGGTAGTAGTTGTAAGAAGGATTATATGGGTTAAGCATGCCAGGATTTAAAGAATAAGGATATTCGTCTGGTTGGTTTGGAGAAAGGGTTTGCATTCTTTGGTTTGGATAAGTCATGGCATGATGGTTATAATCTAGTTGTTTACTTAGATGATATTGTGACCCAGCAACATAGGTTAAGGTGTTTTGGATGGGATCATAGGATGGGTTGGTAGGAGGAGGTGGTGGTGGTATATCTTGATTAGATGTCTCACCTTCCGTCCTAGCCCTCTCGTGATTAAAATCAATTCCCATTTTCTCTACTGTGTTTTTGCTTATTTTTTGTGGTCTTCTTTCCCATGTGTATCCCATATCCTCAATTTGTGTCTTAAGAAAGTGTTGAGTAATTTGGCATACAAAGTCAGCATATGGGGGATTGCCAGAAAACTCAAGCATGTTCTTAAGAATGATGCGGATAAAATTTTTGGGAATACGTTGGATAATGGCATAGATTAGACACATGCGAAAAATAGGAACTTCAGACTTATTTGCTCTAGGATGTATGTTTGTTGAAACAATAAGGTTGACAATCCTAGCTGCAGGTTTGAGTTGATAGCATAGTATGTGCCCCTATCTTCGTGACAGGTTGTATTGGATTGAAAAATGGCTCTTTTGATGTCACTAAGACTGACGGTATGGTCACCTTGGGAGAATGTATTAAGTGGGTTTCCAGTGGTAAGGTCAAGAGTGTCTTGATATTCATCTAAGTCAATGTTTAGCATGTCAAGAATATCCTCTTCAGTAAATCGAAAGCTATGCCCATTGACCATAGAATAGAAGAAGGTATGTTCATTTTCGGTATGGGAGATGAGATTTGCATAGAACTCATTTACCACTTTTGAAGAATAGGAGGGAAAAGAAGGGTTAAGAAATTCTTTCAAATTTTGCACCTCAAAAAGATCCTCCAGGTCGACGATGCTGAGGAAGTCCAGGACTTCAACTGGCCGTCGTGGAAGAGGAGCTTTGGAGGAGAGCCTTAGATATCGATCACCAGCATCTGCGTCGACGAAGGGGATGTCGTTGATGATCGTCAATGGTGGAGAGACCGCCCTTCCTTTCCTGCTAGCAATCTTCTTCTTTCCACGTGTAGATGATGACGCCATTTCTTTGCTTGAAGGTGGAGAAGAAGTAAGGAAGTCTTGGGGATGAAGAAGCTAAAGGATTGCACAAGAATGCACTAGAGAGAAGCTATGGAAACAAGAATATGAAAGTGTGAAGAAATGACCCGTTTTTGGTCCTTTTTATAGCAATCCAGTGACCAGGTCGGTCGACAATTTGTCGACCGAGCGTCCGCAACGGTCATATTGTAGACGCGCCACTCGTCCCCCAACGGTTGGATTTACAACGGTTATAAACGGTCATAAACGGTCGGATTCCAACGGTCATATCCCAACGGTCAATTCTCGGTCGAACAATTGTCGACCGACATCGGCTCGGTCGAGAAATTGTCGACCGGAAGTGTGTCCGATGTTACTTTTGTCTGAGGTCTGTCGGTCGGAAGATATAGGCTGACCGAGATGTTGTCGGTCGAAGAATTTGTCGACCGACAGACTTACTGGGTATGAATTTTTAAGCAAATGATAGACTAATTTTGTAGAGCATATATATATTTTCTAAGGGAGTAATATTGTGAATATTATTACCAATATTTGGACAATTTTGTGATCATAAATTTATGGTTCTTTTAATCACAATAGAAAATAATATTCAAATAAGTATTGTGTCAAACTTATTTTAGGTCGACTTTGACTACGACCATAGCGCCCCTTGATCAAATTTCATTTCAACCAAGAGGCGAGTTTGCAGATTGAATATTCATATATAATATCTGCATGTAATTTGATTAGATATCAATTTGAAGTATTCTAAATGATACTTAATATGAAAACATGATTAATATCGTAGTTCTTAAAAGATACAAATTGAGAAATATTTATCTTATGTGTTGCAAGCATTAAAATAACATATTACCAACAAATCATTTTGCTTGCCTATGTAT